>CAJNDT010000740.1:0-135000 GCA_905221615.1 Symbiodinium sp. CCMP2592 | reverse complement strand
TACAGGAAGAACATCTTGCAAACCCCCTTTTGTTGTTGTAACCCCTTGTTAGAGGTGCGAACTTGCTTTGAGGCTTCACAACTTGGGTATGTGCACAGATGCTACCCTAGCGAAGTCGTTTGCCATGATCGGCAGAAGCTACCTTGCGTGAACGTTGGCTCAAGATGACGCTAAAAGGCCCCGCTGAAGCGAGGACTCTGAGTCCGTTGGTAGGCGGTGGTTTGATCTTGGGTTTGGGGATAGAGGGTAGTCTTCTCGGAAGGTTGCTCCCCCTCGAACCCAGTGATTCGAAGTCTTTCTTTGAGAGTTTGTGTGATCACGATTTTTAGTCTAAGACGACGTAGATTGCGCAGCATGGACCCGGCAAGTGCAACACCCGTTCATGATGATCAACAGGTTATGACTGCCCAAACTGCACAGCCAACTCCGCGGCACGCGGGTCAGCTGCTTATGGAGGGAGAAGTTGCAGGGCCTGACTATGATGGTGCCAGGCGGCCTCGGCCAGCCGTTTCGCTGCCTTTGCCGAATGGTGTTCCTTTGACGGCTGTGCAACGACCTCCTGCGGATGGTGTTGAGTTGGACTCACTGAATGGGTCGCCTTGGGCTGCTGGGATGGCGCATGCAGTGCCTCCTGGGGAGGCTCCTGGATCGGCCTTTTTATCAGAAGCCTGGCCAGCTCAACCGGATCCCGTAAGGGAAGAACGCGCCGGCGTAGGCGGTGGCCCCAGGACACCAGTGTTTTCGCCTACTACGTTTTCGTGGGTTTCGAGACTTGGGGAGTTTCTGAGGACGCATGTGCCTAGTGCAGTGGAGACGAGGACGACGTTGACAAGACAGCAGGTGATGGGAGCAGGCGGGGAAGTGCTGAGCCAAGAGAGACTGCAGCATACGTCAAGGCCTACCTCACCTCAGCATAGACGTGGTTTATCTTCCGATCTTCTTCCTGTCTCCAGTGGAGATGGACCGCGAGGGGAAGTTGACCCTCCGCTATTTGGACCTGGAGCTCGTCGGATGATAGAGGGCCTCGTGCAAAGGGCTCCTCTCTTGTATGGACCCCAACCAGAGCGGCCGGCTACGGATCCCGGCTCTTCTGCTTCGATCCCTCGTGAGGTGGTTCAGGAAGAAGTTCGCCGGCAGGTTCAAGAGGCTTTGGAGTTTCAAAGGCGTTGTATGGAGGAACTTCAGGAAGAGAACCGTCGGTTGCGTGAAGGGGCTCGGACCAGAATGCTTCAGGATCCCCGCGATGTTCCTCAAGCTTACTTTGTGGATCATGGAACAGAGTCAAGGCACCGACAGCGGCCTGATGATGGGCAAGGCGTGCCACCTGAGCGTGGCAATGGGCTTTCTCGTCAGGTTCTTGACGATCGTGCCGCAGTTTTCGGGGTACCTAGGACAGATCCCGCTGGTGTTCAAGGAGGTCTTGGAGTATCTCATGGGCATCGGGCTTATGATTCCACAGCAGATGTCGGAGTACCTAGGGCAGATCCCGCTGGTGTTCAAGGAGGTCTTGGAGTATCTCATGGGCATCGGGCTTATGATTCCACAGCAGATGTCGGAGTACCTAGGGCAGATCCCGCTGGTGTTCAAGGAGGTCTTGGAGTATCTCATGGGCATCGGGCTTATGATTCCGCAGCAGATGTTGGAGTACCTAGGGCAGATCCCACTGGTGTTCAAGGAGGTCTTGGAGTATCTCATGGGCATCGGGCTTATGATTCCGCAACAGATGTTGGAGTACCTAGGGCAGATCCCACTGGTGTTCAAGGAGGTCTTGGAGTATCTCATGGGCATCGGGCTTACGATTTCACAACAGATGTTGGAGTACCTAGGGCAGATCCTTCTGGTGTTCAAGGAGGTCTTGGAGTATCTCATGGGCATCGGGCTTATGATTCCGCAACCAATGTCGGAGTACCTGGGCCTGATCCTGCTGGTGTTCAAGGAGGTCTTGGAGTATCTCACGGGCATCGGGCTTATGGTTTGGCTGCCGCTCAGGAAGTATCAGGCGTAGATCCTGCTGGTGTTTCAGGCGGTCTCGGAGTATCACCTGGGCATCGGGCTCATATGCAGGGTTCGGATCTTCGTGGAAGTGATGGAGCTGAAGCGCGAGAAGCCTACAGTGCAGGACAAGGGAGAGGGGGAACTCGTCTCAGGTCCCTATCTCCAGGCTTGCGTCGCAGTGATGATCGAGGTCTCGGTGGAGGCCCCAGAACAGCGAGTGTGGATAGGAAGTCATCGCCCCTTGGAAGGACGACACAGAGGGCTTCTTCTCCTACTACAAGGGTTGGTGAAAGCGGAGCACGACCGTTCCAGTGGGAGCCGTCACGGAGGCGAAGTACGGGCGGTGGTTCCGAGTTTGTGGATGGCGGCTTGGGCGTCCCGCCTGTGGCTCTGGCATACCGCCCTCCTGGCTACAAGGACTCGAAGACCTACGGTGATTATGGCTTTGAGCGGCCCCCTGGTTTGGAGTCACGTACAGAGGGGCCTGCTGTCCCTGAGGAGGCACCGCAGCCTGCGGCGCCGTTGGATGCTGGAGCTGCCGCCACAGGGGGTGCTGAGCCTGTGGGCCCTTCGCCGATAGATGTTTTGATCACCGGCATGAGCCAGCTGCAACAAGTTCTGCTGAAGCAGAAGAACGATGTGATGGACCTGGAACCTAAGGCGGTGAGCGAGCTCGTGAAGTTGCCTGAGTATACGGCAGAGACAGGGGCCATCGACTTCCAGGACTACTTGTACCTTGCGGAACAGCAGATCGGGACGTTGGCCTCGGGCGCTGGAGACTGGTGGGCTCGCACGTTGCGCGCCGCTCAGACTGCGTATGCCGAGTACCAGACGTTATCTCCGGTTCGTCGACTGGGTGTTGTTGCGACCCTCCCTGAGGACTTGAAGGAGGAGAAGTACAAGAAGTTGGAGCGGAAGGTCGCGGCGTTGGTTTTGGCCTCCCTTCCCAAGGGAGTGAGGGACGACCTCGTGGCGTACAGGGTTCAGGGCGTTCACCAGATCCTGTACCGGCTCATGGTGATCTTCCAGCCTGGAGGTGCCCAGGACCGCGCCCAGCTGCTGAAGCAGTTGGATGTAACGGAGTCCGCTGCGGGGCCGGCTGAAGCTACAGCGGCGATAAGGCGTTGGTACCGCTTGCTACAGAGAGCCTCGGACTTAGGTGTGACCCTTCCCGACGAGTCGCTGCAGGTGAAGTCGCTCTCCGTCATCGTGAAGAAGACGTCGGAGCAGAATGCGGACTTTAAGTTTCGGCTGGCGCTGGCGAGGACCGAGCTGCAGATTGACACTCGTCCCACACAGGACAACGTCATGCGATACCTACAGCACTTGTTGGCCGAGCTGGAACAACTGGGTGCCATAGCTCGGAAGTCACAGACGGGAACTACGCCTACGACACCTACTACCACGGTACCGTCTTCCTCGGCTACTACTCCCGCAGCCACAGGAGGAGCATCGCTGAAGGGCTTGCAGCCCGCTCCGGAAGCTAAAGCGAAGCCCAAGGCGGGCCCTGGGAAGAAGTTGTGCTCCTGGTTCAGTTCAGACAATGGTTGTCGCAATGGACGGAATTGTACATTCCAGCACCAGTGGACCGGCCTTAACCGTGGCGAAAGGTGTCTTCTTTGTGGCTCCAAGCAACACAGGGCCAAGGATTGTACTGCTGGCGGTGCGACGAGTCCCGGTGAAAAAGGGCAACCGCCGCCCCGGATCGCCAAGGTTCAACCGGGGGCTTCGACCGCTTCGCAGGCCCCTCACACCGGAACTTCGGCGACCAATGCGGAGCCTGCTCAGGACACATCTTCGGCTTCGTCCCAGCCTCCGCCTGCCGCTGGAGGCGCTCACAACAAAATCGATGCTGCGAGAGTCACGGAAATTCTGACCGAGACCAACAAGATGCTTAAGTCGTTGGCGACGCAGCAAGGCTCTGGAGCCAGTCCCGCTCCTGCACCGTTGGACCCGCTTGAGATGATTCAGAAGCAGCTGGACGAGGTGCGCCGGTTGAAGGTGATGGTGGTTCGGAGCTCTGGGGATGACACTTCTTCTTTTACGAGTGCGTTGTCCTGGTACGAGACGAGATTGAGTTCTTCTACGGTGGCTGGTGGAGGCGATGTAGAAGAGGAGGAGGCACTACTTGATAGCGGTGCGTCCCACGCCTACCGCGCGCCGCATTCTGCGACCGAGCTCGAGGCGGCCCGGCGCGTAGGTGTGTCACTTGCGACAGGTGAGGAACGGGCCATTCCCCAAAATCCCGGAGGCACTCTCTTGATGGAGAACAGCGGTGACGGCACGATATTGCCGATGGGGCAGCTGGTCCAACTACTTGGATGCAAGGTTTCGTGGGAACCCAACAAGCTCACCGTGATCCACCCGGTGCACGGACGATTGCGAGTACGACTGCGAGGCCACTGCCCTGTTCTACCGGTCACCCAAGCCCTGGAGTTGATTGCGGAGCTGGAGCAGAAGCGAATGGCGTCGTTTGAAAGAACGGTGCAGGAGCTCCAGCAGCAGATCAAGGTGATCAAGGAGAAGGGGCTCCAGTCCTGGACGTGGAGGGAGCACCTACAAGCCGCCAGGGAAGGAGGCGATCGGACACATGTGGCGGGATTCCTCCATAAGAACCCGGTGTTCTCCACGATCAATGCGGAAGCTCTGTTGGGTGTTCCAGAGCATGTTCCTCTTGGCGGGCGCGATGGTTGGAACTTGCTGAAGGGGATGCCTTGGTCTCGTTCCAAGCGCAAGGCCCTTTTCCAGAGTGACAGCTGGGTTGTTCATCTCTTCTCTGGAGAGGAAAGGTCCGATGGGGCAAAACAGCGCGACACTATGAAGAGGTCGTTTTGGGGTGAGGCGCTCACCGGGGATGAGGTGCTGTTGGAGGTGGACTTGACAAGTTCGAAGTCAATGGACCTTTTGCAACGAGATGGAGTTCTTCGAGTGCTGGCGTGGGCCGCGCTCAGTGGAAAAATAAAGTCGATCGTTGGTGGACCTCCCAGGCAGACCTTCCCTACTACCATTGGCCCTTCAAAGGCTGGAGGCCACCATCTTCGTGAAGTTCAATTGGTGGTTCGCATGATGATGTTGTTCTACATGGCGGAGGAAGGAAGGACCGCCCTTTGGAGGACTGGGAAGCTGCGCTCAGCGATTAAACCGCATGTGGGGTTCTTGCTGGAGCATCCCGGGGACCCAGAGGATGGCAGGACTGCTCTCTTCCAGACTCCGTTATGGAAGATGTTTGCGCTGGACAACCTGATGGGTGAGGTTCCGCTTTGGATGAATGAGAAGAAGGTTGTTTTGGGTGGAAATCTTGACCTATGGCATCTTCGAGATCTTAAGGTGGGTTCGGATGCAAGGCTGGGCTCTGTGTGGCCTTTGGAGCTCGTCGCTCACATGGCCTTTGCGATTCGGGCCTGGGTGGGACTAAGAAACCATGAAGGGCTTTTGTCTTCGTTGAGAAGGTCGTCTTGGTTGGATGGAGGTGACCCCAAGGAGCTAAACAAGTTCGACGTGAAGGATTGGAAGCTCCACTTGCAACGGGATCACCTCCCCTACCGCAAGGATTGCCGAACGTGCATTGAAAGGGCCAGTGGGAAACCTCACCGACGCATTACGCACCCGTCGGCCTACTGCCTCTCCATTGACACCGCCGGCCCCTTCAGGAATACCGGTGCGGGCGGCTACAAGTACCTTCTTGTCGGATGTTACCGACACCCGAAACTACCTGGGACAAAGCCAGAGGAGGAGCCTGTTGAGTTTCCTAAGCCCGAAGAGGTAGAACCTCGCCCTGATGATGGTGAAGATTGGCTAGGTGATGCTGGCCCAGATCCTGTTGAAGAGCCTCTTGGGGAAGAACCAGAAGGGGGAGTTGGTTTCATTGATCCGGGTGATCAAGATGATCAAGAAGTGGAAGCGTTGAAGGAGCTGGCGGAGCCCCTGGAGTTCGTCTCGGTCTATGTGGCGAGGCCAATGCGATCCCGGAAGAAGGCGGAGACGTTAAGGGCCATACAAGAGCTCTACATCCAGCTCCGCAGTGCAGGCTTCCCAATAGCTCGGTTGCACATGGACCGTGCTCGAGAATATCAATCGAGCGCACTTGAACACTGGGCGGCGGCAAGGGACATTGAGCTATCCCGGACCCAGGGCGACGATCCGTCGCAGAACGGGACAGCCGAAAGAGCGGTTGGCTATGTCAAGATGAGGGTCAGAGTGCTTTTGTCTCAGGCAAAGGAGTTGAGTGGCGTGGATGATGACACCATAAGGACTTGGTGGCCCCTGGCAGCTGAAACCGCGGTCTCTCAGCACCAGGCAATGGCTATGGGTCGGAAGTTTCCTTCGGCAGCTCGTTTTGGTTCCCGAGTGTTTACGCGCAGGAAGGGATATGGTGCTGGACGTCCTGATCTCAAGCCAAAGTGGATTGGGGGAGTTTACTTGGGGCCCGCTCGCTCCGTTCCTGGAGGCCACATGGTGTATACTGATGAAGGAAATCTGTGGTTCTCTACGAACATTCGGCAATTTGAGGACCGAGCTGTTGATGGCGAAGAAGAGCGAAGAGGCGGTCCTTTAGTACCTGATTTACTACCAGCACGGCGAGTGACAGGAAAAACGTCCGCAGTTGAGCTGGCCAGCGGTGCTAGCCTACTCCCGGGTGCTTCTGACGGCCCTAGTGGTGGACGACCCGAAGGTGCGCTGAAGTCGGTTGCGGCGTTGTCGCCAGGTTCTGATTCCGATGCTGATGATGAGTCGTGGACGGTGGTTTCCGATGGTGCTCAGCTGTGTGACCTTGAGGTGCCCGAGTCGTCTTCTCCATCTACTACAACCTCGCACCGTGGTCGGGGCAGCTTGGCGGCTGAGTATGTGGAGGCGGGATGTTACTCTATGGATGAGTGTCTCCGAGTGCTGGAGTCAGAGCCCTTTGTGAAGACTAGAAAGCAGAGAACCTCAGCCTGGAAGGAGAATGGTCCCCCTCCAGTTCACACTACTCTCGGCGCATATCAGCGAGGACCCTTTGTGGGAACTACGAGTGCGACGAAACGACATCACTCGTTGGCGCTCTACTTGACGGAGTTTTTGAAGAGGCACTGTGGCGGCCAATGCGAGTTCACATCCCTTACTGTTGCCCGTGACCTTAATACTGAAGTACATAGTGATCGGTTCAACCTACGCAACTCCACCAACTATGTCCTGACGCTGGGCGACTTCCAAGGAGGAGGAGTTTGGGTTGAAGGTGAGGCTGGGAATTATGCGAAAGTTTCTGTTGAGAGCACCCCGGGCGAGATCCTGCAAGGCCATGTCCTTCCGGCCAAGAACCACATTGTGCAGATTGATCCCAAGAAACTGCATAGGACTATGCCATGGTCGGGGGGGCCTAAGTGGACGGTGATTGCACACACCATCGGAGCCAGGAAGAAGTTGTCTGAAGGAGATGAAGAGGGACTCAAGGTGCTGGGTTTCCCGTTGCCTGGTGCTTCTTTGTGTGCAATATCCCCAGGTGAGTTGGCTTCTGGAAGTGAGGTCCCCTGTGGAAGGCAGTGGCGCTTTATGCTTTCTCAGCAGGAGGTTGAGGAGGAGATGATGAATCGCTTGTGGACCAGACGGGTCTTAGATGAGGAGGAGCAGCTTGCAAGTGTTGTTCCCAGTGACCTTGTGACTGAGTACGCAGGGGTGAGCCAGGCAAACGCCGAAGCAGCCACGAACCTTCATTTTCGAGAGACTCGATGCGTGCATGAACTGTGGAATGAAGAACAGTGGTTGGGTTTGTGCCGTATGACTGAGTCTGAAGAGGAGACCTTTGGTGTTGAAACTATGCTTGAAGAGTTGAAGGAACCCCTCAAGGTTGTCTTCACGGTTGCCTTGGATGAGGTAAAGAACTATGCTTCTAGGTGGTCGGAGGCCATGCACAAGGAAGTGAAAGCGCTCCTGGATGCGGGAGCATTGGTTCCTTTGACTGCAGAGGAGCAGGCCCGTTTGGAGGCCTCCGGGAAATTGGTGGTGCTACCTGCCAAGGGCGTCTTCACTGCAAAACCGCCGGATGTTGAGCGGCTAGCTGACGATGATGGCCATCCTCTTCCACAAGGGTCGGTTCACTTTGTCAAGCGTAAAGCGCGCTTAGTCATATGCGGCAATTTCCAAGGGCGGCAAGCTCGAGAGGATTCCTATGCGGGAGGTTGCCAGATTGATTCCCTACGAGCAATGTTGGTTTTTGCGGCCTTCAAGGGGTGGCGCCTTGCTTCGACTGATATTCGCAATGCCTTCATCCTCGCCCCGATCAATGAGGAAGAAGAAGAGGATGACGGAACTGTGTATGGACTGTTCCCTCCCCGTGTTTTCCAGTTGGTTGCTGTGCCCTACTGCTATCAGCTGTGGCGAGTGGATCGGGCCCTGTATGGTTTCAGGCGCAGCCCTCGGCTATGGAGCAAGTTTCGGGATCGACGCCTACGCGGTGCCCGGATACCCTATGATCAAGGCCACCTTGTTTTGAGACAGAGCCGAGCTGATACCAACGTGTGGGCCATTGTCTATGAAGTGGATGGAGCCGAGCCTGAGATAAAGGGCTACCTCAACATCTATGTAGATGATGTTCTTTATGTGGGAATCGCCGATGTGATTGAGACAGTTCAGTCATGGCTTACTTCCGAGTGGAAGGCTTCCGAGTTGACGTGGGCTTGTGAAACTTCGGTGCTACGGTTTCTGGGTTTGGAGATTCAGCTTTGTGATGGTGGTGTGAGGATTGGTCAAAGAGCTTATGTTGATGAGTTGATCCGCCACCACAAGCTGACTGAGAGCAGGGGGTATGGAACTCCTTGTCCCCAAGAATGGCTCTTGGGAGAGTGCGATGAATCCTCAGTTGACTACTCGACGGAGCAGTTGAGGAGGGCGCAAACCCTTACCGGAGAGCTCCCATGGCTAAGTGGAAGAAGCCGACCAGACATCATGCATAGCGTGTGCACTATGTCCTCTCTGTGCGTCAAGAACCCGGAGCTCGTTGAGCGCATCGGTTACAGGGTTCTTGGCTACCTGAAGGCGACTGCTGGGGTTTGTCTGTGGTATAAGCCCTGTGATGCGGCCTACGATGTCGTTGGATACTCGGACGCTTCGTTTGCACCTTCCGGTTCGAGGAGTGTGGGATGTTCGGTCGCTTGCTACTACGGTTGCCCGGTGAGCTGGCGCTGTGGTCGTCAAAGCTTAGTAGCTCTTTCCGTTGCAGAAGCAGAACTTCTTGAGGCTGTGAACTGCGTACAGCTTATGAGTGGGCTTGAGAGTTTTGTGGAGGAGCTCCAAGCTACATCTCCCCGACTATGTCTTCGGGTTGATAATCAAGCTGCGGTTGGCCTTACTACTGAGGCTGCTGGCACGTGGAAAACGCGCCATTTGCGTGTGAGAGCCTTTGCCTTGCGAGAAGCGGTGCGTGTTGAGGCTTTGAAAATCCATCATGTTGAGGGTCTTCGGCAACTTGGGGATTTGGGGACGAAATGTTTCCACAAGCCGCGGCTGGAACAACTACGAGAGCTTTGGGGGCTGAGGGCCATCGAGGTCGGGGTCGATCAGGAGAGCTCCGATAAGCTTAGCCGGAAGGCTTCTGTTGCGACCTTGGCTATGAATGGAGTAGCGAGTGTTTTGGCACGCCTTACGTTGATCCTTGGTTGGCTGGTCAGGGGTTCTACAGCTGCAGACGACGAGTCCAGTGCGGGCTTGGAGTTAAGTTTTGCTTGGGAACTCTATGGCTTAGCGATCTTGGCTGTGATCTCCGCCATTGCGCTTTGGGAGCTAGTGAAGTGGCTTTTGTCGAGGTGTTGTGGTGCCGGAAGTGAACTACCAGAGTCGCGTGAGGCCCGAAGGCTTCGGAAGCTTCAACAAGTTGTTCATGAAGAAGTTGGACGCTATGGCTTGGAGGTTGGAGTGAAGGTTTCTTCGGCCTCTTCACCTGCCGCTGCGCCTGCGACTACCGCTCCTAGCTTTGAGGAACGAGCAACTACTTCGAGGCCCCGACAGGTCACCCGTGGATGCCAAACTGAGCCCTACGACGCAGGTATGAGACAGCACGCAGGTCCCTTCTTCGCGAGTGTGAGCATGGTGATCGCATTCATCATGATCCGAACTGTCGTGGTTTGCGGAATGCAACCCATAGGACAAGACGTTTGAGTTTGTGCGCCTATTGCTATCAGCGCTGTCCGCTGTACATCCCTGATGATCTGTAAAGGGGTGGACTGATGGCAAGCACTCCCATAGTCCAAGGAGGAGTGTTAGAGGTGCGAACTTGCTTTCAGGCTTCACAACTTGGGTATGTGCACAGATGCTACCCTAGCGAAGTCGTTTGCCATGATCGGCAGAAGCTACCTTGCGTGAACGTTGGCTCAAGATGACGCTAAAAGGCCCCGCTGAAGCGAGGACTCTGAGTCCGTTGGTAGGCGGTGGTTTGATCTTGGGTTTGGGGATGGAGGGTAGTCTTCTCGGAAGGTTGCTCCCCCTCGAACCCAGTGATTCGAAGTCTTTCTTTGAGAGTTTGTGTGATCACGATTTTTAGTCTAAGACGACGTAGATTGCGCAGCATGGACCCGGCAAGTGCAACACCCGTTCATGATGATCAACACCCCTTTAAGGAATGAGCCTGAATCACGAGGAAGCCACTCCGGTCTGAGTCCAGCTGATCAAAAAGCTTCACAATGTCTGGGAGCATGTTCCTGGGCGAGTTCGAAGGGCTTCGGTTTAGGGTTTTTGTTTAAGGGTTTGGGGTTTAGGGTTTCGGGTTCAGGGTTTAGGGTTTGGGGTTTAGGGTTTAAAGTTTAGGGTTTTAGGGTTTAGGGTTTAGGGCTTCGATAATGGTGTTGAGGGTGTAGGTTTTATCCGAGTTCAGGGTTTAGGACTTCGGGTTGAGGTCTGGGGGGGTAGCTAACCCCTAAACCCCTAAACCCTAAACCCTGAACCCTAAAGTTTTGAGGAGAGCACTTCGCAGCCACGCTCGCCAGCTTCTTCTCCTCCTCCTTCTCTTGCCGGGCGTGCTCGAGGGCGGCTTCGACCAAGGAAGCCGTTACCTCATTTGGGGGGTTCCGAAACCTGGGGTACCTTGTTTTGGGGTCCTTATGACAAGGATCCTACTATTTAGGGTACTGTCCCCTATTTTCGGAAACTCCTATTTCACAAGTGCAAGTGGAGATCTGGAAACCCTCTGCAACTCCAAGGCGTTTTGGGCCTGAGCCTCCTTCCCAGTGCAAGCACACGACGAAAACAAGAAGCCGAGCTGATGTACGGATCAGGATGCCAGGTTCATCAGGGAGATCGAAACCACCAAGATGAGTGGGACGAAATAGAATATCAGCCAGGGGTTCTGCCGCATGAGCGGCAAGTAGACGGAGGCGATGGAATCCACCGTCACAAACTGTGTCAGCCTTGCTGCCAGCTAGAACGAGACAAGACCTGCGAAGCCTTCCCTCACGGCATGTCCTTATGCCGCTCGCCACTGGCCTAACTAGCTCTCGAATTCAAGTAGATACTATTTTCGGGGTTTCCCTATTCTAATGTTGGTATCATGGGCCTTTGAGGCCTCTTTATTAGGCAGCCTGCAATCCGAAGACTCTACTATTATTATTATTACTATTATTATTACTATCGTTATTATTACTATTATTATTTATATTATTATTTATATTATTACTATCTATATTATTATTATTATTATTATTATTATTGGGTTCGGGTTTAGGTTTGGGGCTTCACGTCCATGGAGCTGGCTCTCACGACCTTGCACATCCAAGAAGCGTCATCATCGTCATACCCAAGGAGCTGAAACGATCCTCTATGAGGATGTTCGTCTCCTTAGATTTGGGAGTTTCCGAAAATTAGGGGTACCTTATTTGGGGGTCCTTGTAATAGGGATCCTACTATTTAGGGTACTATATTAGGGTCCCCTATTTTCGGAAACCCCCATTTTCATTTCTCAGAGTTACGGGTCGAGGAGTCTAGGGCTCTTGACTTTACCGTCCTCCGCTGCGTTTTGTGTGGAGAGTAGAAAGCAAAAAGCCCCCTTTTTGCCGGGCGGCAGGGTCGCCTAGAAGTGCAGGATCCGAGCTGATGACCTGCAACAGGGTTTAGGGTTTCCACAGAACCCTCTTCTAATCACTAAGGCCCGCACTAAGCCTTTGTAGTAACCTTAACCTTGATAGAACTCAAGCCCCAAACCTGATTCTATTCTTACAGGCCCCGCTGCTGCACCCTTACTGCGCTCCGAGGCGGACCCATTCAACAGTCGCTTTTATGTCGTCGTTTTCGCGTGTGTTAGGGAAGCCGGCATATTCGTGGAAGTAATACGGGAGCCTCAACGATTCGTTAGAATAGGACTTTTGGGTACACTATACTATGATTATAGCCGGAACAACGAGGAATAGTACTGGAAAATGCTCTCCTGGGATCTGTATAATGCTACATACTAATCATTCCGACGCCCCAAGACAAGCTTTTTGAAGCAACACAACCCTATCAAACCCCAGAATGATGTAACTTCCATACAGATTCAGACCCCTCCATTAGCTAAGCATTGGCACTCCTGTTCGGGCTTGCTCCCTTCGGAGGCCCTCGACAGCTGGGATGAAGGTAGGTCGGATGAAGGGTCCCATACAGAAGGACTCTGAATTGGGAATATCCCATCTACCTTCATCCCACCTTTGCAGCTCTTTGATCCCTGCACTCCTTCTTCTTCTTCTACTACTACTAGTACTACTACCACTACCCCTAAAGCCCTACACCCTAAACCCTGGCCTGCAGTGCCAGAACGCCGAAGACGTAGAGCACAAGACCAAGCAGAGCAAAGGCGGCGACCATCGTTTCGCTGGAGTTCATGAGCCCATAAACCTCGAGAGCTCTGAGCTTGGAGAAGCCCTAAACGGTGAAACTGCTCATTTTGTTCTTGTCTTATAATGATTATGAACAGTTGTATTGCTGTTGCTAACATGTTTGGTGCGAAAAATCCCTTAGCACTCGCCTCTCTTTGCCCAATAGGACTATATTCTTGACGCGACAGCTGCCACCCTAGGCTGAAGCCACCGAAAACGCAAGCAGCCCGGGAAGGCCGGTGGAAAAGGGACCAAAGGTTTCTTGCAACTACTATTGATGATGTAAATCCTGCATTACCTTAAGGACCCTAAACTGTGGGAATTATGGTATATTCCTTGCTATGGGTCATGCAGGATTTGTATCATCAACCGTACTAGGGGGCCCTTAGTAATCAGAATAAGGCTTGGGGACCCTTATACTATACTTATAAAAAGGAACCCCCAAAACAGTCTTGGTATTTATTTAAGCCCCTATGTAGAGACGTCGGTATCATGGCTTCGCCGTGAGAGTTTATGGAAGCCGTCCGGGTTTGAAAGGTCCTATTGAAGGTTTAGGTCCGTTCAGGTGCATGTGCTCCACGGCAGCCTGGGGATATTGATTGCGATCGGAGCACACCACCAGAAGAGCCGCTGCGAATTTAGAACTGTAGCAACACCTTGCGCCTGACACCTGACGGCTTCGTGTCATCAGGCAAGGCGCGAGGCGCCAGATGGATCGGATCTGTTTGATCCTTGGCGGCTTGATGCAAATGACGACACGGTTGTTGCCACCCATCCACCCACCACCACCACCACCACCACCACCACCACCACCCACAGCAGCAGCAGCAACAGTGCCGCACACATCAGAAGCGCTATCCTCACCAACAGAATCACCCACCAATCAGTAGCAAGACAGCAGCCACACCACTAACTCGAGCTCTGCGGTCACAGGCGTAATATAGGGGCCTTGACAAGTAGAACAGGGTTTTGAAGTCCATTATACTACACTTATAATAAGGAACCCGCAAAAAAAATAGCCCCCTACAGTATAGTACCCATATAGATCCCTTATAGAAACCCTTATATAGACCCCTTTAAATAAACCCCCCTACCGTACCTATCGGAGACGGAGGAGGCGGCCGAGGATCATCCGAAACGTCCGCACGAGGCGAAAGAGTCGCAGGAGCCGCAGGATCATGATCTGCCTTGGATGTTTGGACTTCGGGGGTTTAGGGTTCAATAAAGGATAATATAGGGGCCTTAAAAATTAGAATAGAGCCTTGGATGTTGGGTACGGCCCCCACTCAGTAATAGTTGAATGATATTCATAATATAAATATATTCGGACCTCAATAGTAGCCCTATTGTAGACTCTTACTCTTACTGTATGGGGGGCAGTATCTAACTTGGATGTTTAGACTCCCGGGGTCTAAGGTTAAATATCGGGGCCTTGACAGTTAAAATAGAGTTTTGGCGCCCAGTATACTCTAAATACAATAAGTAGTATTGGGAATTATTAAGGCCCCTAAAATGGGGTGACATGAAGTCACAGTCGAAAGCTTTCTCTGCGGATCGCAGCGCCCCAAGTCCCCGTGGGCTGCTATTAAAACACAACATGCCCACGGTTGGGTTTAAGGTTTGGGGTCTAAGAAAAAGGAAGGATCTGCGAGCTTACTAACATTCAACACTTGCCGAGATCACCGCGTTGCTGACCGGCTGATCCAGCGACAGCCACCGACAGCACTTGTTCCAGAATTGCGATCATCACCAAACCGAAGTCAAAAAGGAACCAGCCATCGCCTCACGATTGCCCACTCTCCGGAGCAAGCAGGACCAGGACTACTTTCGCCGAAGCGATTCCCCCACCCCCACCAAACTGTACTTGGGCCAATTTTTGCACTCTCTCTCCCCCAATACCGGCACCCCAAAGGCTGAAACCCTAAAGCCCTTCCAGACATGAGAAAAGAAAAGAACCCAAACCTGATGCCAGGCTTATAAAGGGGCTCCTTACTATGGTTTCTATATGGGAGTTTCCGAAAATAGGGGACCCTAATAGAGTACCCTAAATAGGTTGCTTCAATTACATATATCCTACACAATCAAAACCAAAAAGTCGATCTCTCGACTCTGGAAGGCCGTATAAGACATAAAAGCCGATCGGAGGCACGCAAAGCAGACCACCGCAGAGCAATCGCTCGCACGATGAGCTCAAGGATGTAGGTGCCCATGAAGCCTTGGTGCGTCTGGGAAGATACTGGGGACCGAGTGGGCTGCAAAAGCAGTGGGCAGCAAGAGCAAGCAGCATGGAGCAAAATTCGCAAGAATCTGTTGGAATTCGTCAAACGACTGGAGTTCTGAGGACTCGTCATGTCATCAACATGAAGGACAAGAGATTGCAACGACATTGGTCGATAGGTCGGCAATAATGCAAGCGTTGAGTGCTTCCCTGCACCAATGCACCAACCACAGACACTTGCAGCATTGAAAAGGACCATGCCTTCACCCGGCAGCCCCCAACCTCAAACCCCTAAACCTTCACTTACTCTTCTGCTGAGCGACCGATCTCTGCCAAATCCGCCCACTCCACAGTTTCGCCGTGCGTGGCCAGCTGGCTCTCAACTCCAATCCTGCTCTTGGAACAGGCCTTTAGGGTGCAGGGCTTAGGATTTCCGGTGCACATCCCATATCACAACGGAAGCCAAAAAACGCAATATGATATGATGTGATATAACATACCATATCAATATCATATAGCACAGTAGAATATACTACACTATGAGATGAAACACACCTCGAAGGCACAGGGTTCTACTGGACTCTATGAGATGATAAAACATGTTCTAATCTGATATAGCATAGTTCAATATCACAGATCTCAGTGAACTATACTGTAGAATGATCGGATACAAGTGAATATATCACGGTAGAGTATGCTACAATGCTATTTAACATGATATGTAACATGATACAACACCATATGTCACAGTACAATGTCCTTGAACATAAAACAGTACAACATACAAGGTCATGTATCACAATATAGTATACTCTAACATGATGCAATACAACACAGTATAACCTTGGTAAATCAATAGGTTAAGAAAATATAATATCAGAAAATGTCGTATCATATTAAAAACTAAACAAAGTTTACAAATGTCTAGATGTATATACATACATCCATATAAACATACATATATATTTATATATGTATGCATGCATGCATACATACATGCATGCATGCATACATACAATGCAGCAACACAGAGAGTTTTATATGGAGAGCACCGCATACCAGACAATCTCCAGCGTTTAGGATACCTAGTCTACAAGATCGAAACTATCTAATATGTAGTACGTACAACTAGCTTGTACCCTGGATTGCCTAAAAAACGCAACTCCAAAACCCGTAAAGGCCGCCTAGAACCTAGCCCGAAACCTCCATTGGGACCAAGGCAGAAAAGTCTGCTTCAATTTGTCAGGCGAAACTGTCGGCTGGGCTCTGACATGCCTCCGAAAGCATGCTACAGTACAAGGCTTACAACAACTAAGCATCTGATCTTCATCCACGTGGGAGCACCGCGAATTTTTGCCAAGACGCAATGCAGAATTGGCCACAATCACCAAGGAAATGGCACATTCGAAGATGTAGGTGTTGATAAGCTTTTTGCAGGCCAGATGAATAAACATCATAATATCCTGTCACACACAGGGCTCAGAGCCTAAAACCTGAAAACACAGCAAAATTTGGCGACCACTATAAAGCACTAAAACTTACATCGGCGCACCTGTCCTGCTAGTTGCTGCTAAATTTGCTCACCTCTTTGCTCAGCCTATGTACATCCTTGCCCCGTCATGCTCCGAATCCAACAGCCTCCTTGACTCACAACTAACATCTGCGCTCGGAAAAATTCAACTCCACCTGAACCCTAAATCCCACGCTCCCCTAAACCAAACCCCAAAACCCTCAATCCCATAAGGAACCCTTTAAGTAACCCTAAACCCCTTGAGGAATAAACCTACGAAGCTGCCTCGCGCATGGGCGGAAGTGGCTTAATGGATGGCCGACGGTTTTTGCGAATTTTCTCCAGGAGGCCGTGGCTGTTCATTTCGGTCCTGGGCAGTTCAGGACAGCGTATGTAAGCACAAATGTACGTGTATATACGAAAGATGTAAGCATAGACTGTATACAGGTACGTAGTATGAACTTTTATAATCTACATATATATATATACATGTGTGTGTAATATGTGTACACAAACAAGAGACAAAGTGGCAGAGAGAGAGAGAGAGGTACTGTACAGTGCAGTGCGTGTGTGTGTGTGTGTGTGTGAAACATTTTATATATATATACACATAGATGTCTACATGTATATTTGTAAATATGTGTGTATGTATACAAAGTATATACATACCTACCTGCTTACGTACATACATACGTACATATACAAAAACATGCGCATATACAAACACATGAACAAATACATATACATGTAAAACTAAATGTAGGTATACATGTACAGATGCATATGCATATACACAGACATAGACATATACATGCACATATAAACATACATATAAAATACACATATACATATACATATACATATACATATACATATATACATATATATATATATACATATACACATACAGATACATATACATAGACATAGACATAGACATAGACACAGACGTGGACGTGGACGTAGACGTAGACATAGACATAGACATATACATATACCCATACACGTGTGTGTGTGTGTGTGTGTGTGCAAGATTGGTAGTCATATCGGGAAGCTCCAGGAAATAGCCCAACTTGGTTCAGGTTTGCGGTATAGAGTTCAGGATTCAGAGACACGTGAGTTCCCCCGTAATTATTAGACCCCAAACTAAACCAATCTAAACCCAGAGCCCGCAACGGTTGAGTCTTTTGAGGCCCCCGATGCACCCACTGTAACCAAGGAGGCCGCTCGGACTGCATTTCGAAGACTTCCTCCAATGCCTCCTCCCAAGTGACTGGGTTCGTTTGGGGGCTTTAGGCCTGGGGTTTAGGGCTTTTGGGCTTTTGGGCTTTGGGGATTGGGGTCGTAAGTTTTGTGTAGGGCTTGCCTGTGCTTCACTGGGCGCGCTGCTGCTCTCTGCCCGGTCCTGCGTCGTCCGCCGATTCATCAACGACGGAATCCCCTGGCCGGAGCTTAGGTTTGGGGCCTTTTGGGGTGCAAGCGGGGCTAAGGTAACACGCACGTTCACATTGCAAGGGGCCGCCACATGGACCCATTCATACCCTAAAGCCTAAGGCAAGCGTCCACGGCGTCCCCTTCTGAAAGCCTACACCCCAAAGCCCCTAGACCCTAAACCCTGATCCACAAGCCTCGAGTCCATAAGCCTTCTACTGCTGCGCCGCTGCGCGCCTCCGCAGCCCGAAGCAAAACTCAAGAGAAACAGCGAGTCCAAGCCCCTAAGGCGCTTAAGGCGTTTCATGCTTATAAGGGTTATAAGGGTCGGGTCTTTGAAGGGGTCTTTCAACTCAGACTCGGAACTTGCGAGCCTAAACCCTCAAGAGACTCTCTCGGTCCTCCATAGAGCCGCCGCGCGGAACGCTGTCAGAGGCCTGGTGTCAGCGCCCGAGTTGTGGTGATGCATGCATGCATGTATGCATGTGTGCATGCGGGCATGCTTGTGCGTACGTATGTGTATATGTAGATGTAAATGTACATGTAGATGTTTATGTAAGTGTATATGATTGTATATATGCAGGTGGCTTTGAGGAGTTGCGACCACTACAAACATGAGTGCTTGCAACCGATCGGCGAACCCTCCTCCGCTACTCTCTATCCGAAACCTAAACCCCGTTGGCCCATAGACCCTGGAAACCCACTTCTAAACCCAAAACCCTAAACCCTAATAACACCTAAACCCTAAAACCCCAAGCCCTAAACCCTAATAACACCTAAACCCTAAAACCCCAAGCCCTAAACCCTAAAACCCTAAAACCCCAAGCCCTAAACCCTAATAACACCTAAACCCTAAAACCCCAAGCCCTAAACCCTAAAACCCTAAAACCCCAAGCCCTAAACCCTAATAACACCTAAACCCTAAAACCCCAAGCCCTAAACCCTAAAACCCTAAAACCCCAAGCCCTAAACCCTAATAACACCTAAACCCTAAAACCCCAAGCCCTAAACCCTAAACCCTAAAACCCTAAAACCCCAAGCCCTAAACCCCAAAAAACCCTAAACCCTAAACCCCAAGCCCCAAACCCTCCAGGGGCTGACAGAAACCAACCCCGAGAATGGAGCCCTGGCGGCCCGGTCTTCGCGGGAGCCTCGTCCGCGTTGCCGGGATCCTGCTCCGGTGTCCCCTCCTCCTGGCATGCTCTCGGGGCCTGGTAGTGATGTAGTCGCAGTGACAGGAGTAGCAGTAGTAGTAGTAGTAGTAGTAGTAGTAGTAGTAGTAGTAGTGGTAGTGGTAGTAGTAGTAGTAGTAGTAGTAGTAGTAGCAGTAGCAGTAGCAGTAGCAGTAGCAGTAGCAGTAGTAGTAGTAGTAGAAGTAGAAGTAGAAGTAGTAGTAGTAGTAGTAGTAGTAGTAGTAGTAGTAGTCGTCGTAGCAGTTGTTGTTGTTGTTGTCGTCGTAGCCGTAGCAGCTGCAGTAGTCATTTGGACCCATGTTGCCGCGTTCGCTTTCCCGCTCCTGGGTCCGCAGCACCCCGCGGGCCACCGACGTCATCGCTGCGCGGGACCGCGTGAGACTTTGCCTTCACGGCAGGTGCGGTGGAGACTGGGTTCATGATACTGACAATAGTAGAGGTGGTGGGGTTGATGAACGAAGTTGGAATAATCACACTAATGACAATAACACCAACTTACTCAAGTTGCGACTCACTTCATTCTACTGTGAATGACAGTACCAATGATGACAATGAGGCTGAGAATCGACAGGTAACGATATCCTGCACAGTCCCTACTATATACACATAGTACACCATTATAACGTCTTCTGAGACCCTCTGCTGATCAGTAAGATCCACTAAATTGGGGCTGGAGTCTTGGGTTAGGTTGATGACAAACTGTTCTCTCCGTTCACTGTTGCGGAGGTCTTGTGCAGCGAGTAAATTTTGCTCAGGCCTACATCGCTCAGGCCTCAGGAATAAATGTGTCTGATTGCTCATGCCCTGATATTGCGTTTTAGGGTCTGTTGTGTTGCGATTTAGGGCCTGGGCCAGTGAAGAATCGGGACAGGCTTGCCACTCGCGTGATCATTATGTTCACGATATCTTCTGGGGCCTTTGAGTAGTGCAACTACACCGTACATGATCAAAGCCCCTAGTTGCATTCTGAATGAGTAGTATTGAGTTTCACCGGTAGGTCCACGGAGGGAACCAACGCATGCGCCGGTTGCTCAAAAAGGCACGTACCCCTGCCGCAACCCGCAAAGGCAGCAAACGGTTCAAGCGCTGACATGTCCAGATGCCTTGACATGCTGCTTGTCCGAGCATTGTTTCTAAACAGACAAGTCAAGCAGGAGAAAAGCCGAGTTGCTCGAGTTCCCACAGTGCAGCATTGACACCTGCCTGCGTCAGCAACCGACGTCTCGAAATCCAAGCTTCCGCGGAGGATGCAGATGCTTGTGGGGCCATAGAACAGACTAGCGGGAACACAGAGAAAAAGTCGATCTCACGTGTCTCGTTGATGGCCATAGGCCCCACAAAACTGCACAAATCTCCTTCCTGGAGCCGAACTGAAACAAAGGAGCCAAGGTCGAGACATGAACTCTTCCCATGCAAAAGGGCATACCGTCGCGGCCTCTATAGACTAGCTGAGATTGCTGCAGGAAGAAGAGCCCTCCCTCAACGCAGATGGCTCGTGGAATATGCCACGCGAGTCACACCTCGCAATCCCTGCCTGCTGCTGCTTGAGACTTGCCAGCATCAACGAAGGTGCAGTCAGGATTTTGTTCAGCTCCTTGCCGGATGCAGACATTCTACGACATGCCGAAACTGGCCTTCGGCTGTACAGCGGCTACAGCTGCGCGTAACGTCTCACAGGACCCTTGAACATCAAAAAAAATACAAAAAAACCTACAAAAACACACCGAGAAAATCGTTGAACGAATCCTAAACACCCTTGAGAAATCCTAAACACCCTTAAGACATTCGAAACCAACTCCTAAAAATCCCCCTCTTAAACCAACTCGCCGGCTTTGCCTCGAGCGCCTGGAGCGACTCGGGGGGATCGGTGGAACCTCCGGAACTTCTTTGGGGGGGCTTTAGGGCTTTAAGGTAGAAGCCAGAAAGTTGGAATATGATTATCCTAACCCCTTTAAGGTAAACTATAGGGGATCCTACCATTAATCCATATTCCAACTTTCTGGAGTTCCCTTTAGGGTTTAGTGTTTGGGGTTTAACATTTTGGGGTCTAGGGTCCTTAAGGGTTTAGGGTTTAGGGGTTCCTTTCAAATTTTGGGGTTTAGGGTCGTTAAGGGTTTAGGGTTTATGGGTTCCTTTGAAGTTTTGGGGTTTAGGGTTTAAGGTTTATGGGTTCCTTTAACATTTTGGGGTTTAGGGTCCTTAAGGGTTTAGGGTTTAGGGGTTCCTTTCAAGTTTCCGGGTTGAGGGTCCTTGGGGGTTTAGGGTTTATGGCTTCAGGTTTTTTTAAGGATTCCGATCAGGGGTAGGGGTTCCTTGCCAATGTTTGGGGTGTAGGGCTCCCTTGGTTTAGGGGTTCCTTTACGGGTTTAGGGTTTTGCGGTTTAGGGCTTATGGCTTCGGGCTCATAAGGACTACGATCAGGGGTTAAAGCCTAAGATGAAACCTTGACCCGGGTTTTAATTTGGGCTCGGGGTTCGAATTCAAAAATCGACCTTCCTAGGGCCATACATAAAGAAGTCACAAAAGGAACGCTGTGGGTCTGCAAGGGTTTAAGGCTTCAGGTGGCACCCACCTCTTTCGAGTCCACCGGCGGAGATGTCCTGGACGCCATGCGCCAGGCTGCAAGCACTGGTGCATGTGTCCATGGCTTCGAAGCCTATGGATTGGGTCCCTTGAACCCTGTATTTTCAAAAACAAACGTCGGCTTCGAATTCCAGGGAATTGGGTTGGCAGGTGCTGCTTGGAGCTATATAGTCGTAGCATCTTGGGTCGGGGAAGCCAACTTGCAAGTATTCATCGAAGGGTTGCTTATGTTCTACCGCAGTTATGCTCCGTCAGCCCTGAGGCAACATCTCGGTAATCCTCGGGCTTCTATTGTCTCCGGTCTCCGGGGTAACCGTGTGGTTAGCGACCTCCTGGGTTTCTATGAACCTTGCGCTGGAGCCAGCAGGTGCTCGGCGACCGTACCCTTCAGCGAGGGCAGAATAGCTCACAGAGCCAGCTCCTGGGTTAAGGGCTTAGGGTGCAGGGTTTAGGGTTTGGGGGTTTTGGGTTTGGAGGTTTCGGGGTTTGTGCTTCAGGGTGTAGGGCTTTTCGGGTTTAGGGCTCCTTGCCTGCTTCTTGTTCAAGAGCTGCCTCATTCTTTCGCCGTCAACCTCACGGAACCCATCAACCCTAAACCCTATGTAACCCCAAACCTCAAGCCCCTAAACCTTAAGCCCGCAAACCCTGTTCCTCTCGGAACCTTGTATGGAATCCTGAAAGCCCTAAACCCTAAACCCTACTTGGGGGGTCGGGGGACTTAGTAAGTAGTTAGTAAGTAGACTTATAAGTACCCTAAAAGGGACACTAATTGGGGTTATGGTACTTATAAGTCCCTAAAATAACCAGTTACTAAGTCCCCCGACCCTCCAAGTAAGATGCCAACCCCCTCTCGAGCCCCTGGCCCCTTTCATCTGCGGCGCTTCGGAACCTCTCATCGAGGACTCGGAGTTGAGAATGCTGGGTTTAGGGTTTAGGGCTTAGGGCTTAGGGTTTAGGGGATCCCTAACATGATTTTAAGAAATCTTCCTTAATTAAGGGATACAAGAACCCCCTAAAAGGGCTGAGGGGATCCCTAATACGATTCTAAGAAATAGATTCCTCAATTAAGGGATATAAGAATCCCCTAAACCCCTTTTTGGCAAAGGCTCCTTCGAGGATTCGATTTGAAGGTTCCCTTTTTCAAGGAATCCTTCAAAGGATGCCTTCAAGGGGCTCTTCTTCTAAGGTTCCTCTAAGGGTCCCTTAAGGTTCCTTGACAGTGGGGGGGTTCTTTCGAAGAATCGTTTCGAAGATTCCTTTGCTGGGTCATGAACACTCCTGCCGTCGATGGATAGCAAACCCGGCGTAGCCATTTTTAGCGAGCATTTCACGTTTAGTCTTCATCAGAGACGGCAGCTGTGTTTGAGCTGGGGTATGTGCACCTGTCGTACTTGACCGTAGCAACCAACCCGTAAACTCTAAACCCTGAACAGAAACTACACCGCTGTCGCTCTAACACCCAACAAGCCTTAAACCCGCAAGACCTGGAACCATGACGCACCAACCCAAACTCCTTCAAGCTCTAGACTCTAAACCATGTGTCCATCCTACACACAGCCCTTCTGGAGCCCGAAAAAAAAGCCTCATAGCACCCTCCTTGGAACTCCAAGGATCATGTCAAACCTCGCCTGGCAAGCGCTCGAAGACCACGCGCTCCCCGCGCCATGCCTGGCTTCCCGGGTACTTGGAGGGTCGGGGGACTTAGAACTGGTTATTTTAGCGACTTATAAGTACCATAACCCCAATTAGTGTCCCTTTTAGGGTACTTATAAGTCTACTTACTAACTACTTACTAAGTCCCCCGACCCCCCAAGTAGGTTTGGGGCTTCGACGTGGGCTTTTGGGAGGTTAGGAGCCGGAGGTTGAGGGTAATTGTGGGGCTTTGGGGGTTGGGATGTCGGGTTGAGGGATTTAATTCATGGCGTTGCGACAGGGGTTCTGGGGCTTAGGGTTTGGGCCTCAAGGTTGGGGATCCCTGATCAGGCTGTTGCATCGCCGAATGTGGTCCCTGTCTGGATCCAGCCCGAAACATGCAAAGTGCATGGCAATGACATTCATACCAAAAGCAGCAATAACAAAACTGACAACGATCTTTAAAACAGCAAAAGTGCAGGAAAACACAAAGCCTTACACCTCTAGTGGCTCCGCCCAAAGCAACATCGGCCTGCAGAGGGGGGAATCGCACCCGCGTCCTCGGCCAAAGAAAAGAGATGGAAACTGCTCAGAATGCTCATATTGACATATGTGTTTAGGGGCTTAGGGTCACGTTTCGATTCCAAGAAAAGGTTGGTGAAAAAGATAGATGGACAGACAGCTAGCCAAACATGCGCTGACGAAGAGATGCAGTTTGCTGCACAAGCTTTGGGAAGGTGGATGCGATGAAGAAGAAGGGAAGATACAAAACCATTCATCCATTTGAACATATATATGCACACGCACACAGATGTATACCCGCATTCTATGCATACTATACATATACATATGTGTATACATACATATATACACATATAAATACATATATATATATATATATATATACGTACATACGTACATACATACGTACATACATGTATGCATGCACATACATGCATACATATAGACCGACCAACAGACGTACATTCGTAGGTACGTTATGGTTTTGTCTGATACGCACAACGGCGCTTTTCAGAGATGGCACAGACGATGCATCATGTCTTGTTGACTCGTCTTTCTGTCAATCCATCCGTCTGGCTAGTTGCATGCACAAATGTATGCAGTCCGCCGTACTGTCGTACTAGGCTCTAGACTTCTTGACCTGCAATGTACCTTTTACCTGCCACTACAATATGTATACTAGGTTCATCCGAGCCGAGTTCTGGGCGCTCTCTTTGGCGGCGTAGCGAGATCTGCACCTATGACAGGAAGGACATGCTTGCGGAGAAAGGCAACTCCGCGATCAATGGACTATGGGGGTATTTAAGTCTTGAGGCTGTTTTTGACGTTTGATCTCCTTTTGCCAACAGGGGTCTAGAGCCGAATGTGGCTCTCCGGGCCCAAATTCGGGGGTGCGACACGTATGATGCACTGCGCAGCAGACGGTCCGAAGAGTGTGCTAGGGCGATTCTCGGGCATGTACTTACAATATACACATGCACATGGGTGGTTGTCAAAATTAGGGTCCCTTTTTTGGTCCCTAATAATATAATACGGCACCTATTATGGCACCCAAAAGGGGACCCTAATTTTGACAACCACACACATGCACATGTGTACGCGCACACCCACACACACACACAAAGGTATTGCCCCAACATCGTATAGCGACTACATCTGCTTTGCTCGACGACATTGCAAAAACTACTGCTTTACAATGTAGCACAGGTACAACTACACGTCCTGCCTTTTCCATGATGCATCAAAAGCAAAAACGTGCAAACCCGGGTGCCTCGACTACTACGGGGTCATAGTAAGATGAGGTTTGGGAATCCTGCAAGTAAGTCTCACCCTGCTCTCCCGGGTGAGAATGACCGAGCACGCCTGAGGTTCGATGGTTAGGGCGCGAAATTCAAGGCCTTTAGCTTTAGAGTTTAGGAGTGTAGGGCTTTGTAGGGTTTAGGCTTTAGGGTCCAGGGCTTGTGGAGTTTGGGATTCAACATGGCTACTCCTTGCCTGCGTCGGGACCCTGGGATGCAAGCTCCTGGATCGCACTCGGCGGCACCTCGACCTGAGAGCAAAAAAAGGAGTTGGCTTCGGGTTGCTCCCGACTCGTTTCATGCAGGGGCCGTAATGGTTAGAAAAATTAAGGTCTTGGGGCCCGTTATACTAAAGTTATTATAAGGAACCCCAAAATAGCACGGGTAATGATTTCGCCCCGTGATAGCCGAAGACCTTTCGGTTCTTGCCGGAGAAGGGCTGTTGAGACCTCCGTGGAGAATCTCCACCACAAGCTCTGCCTGAGCATGCGAAACCCTAAACCCCATCCGCCCAAAGATCTGCCTTTTAGAGCCAAACTTTCGAAATCTGAGGATTACCCGAAGTTTTTCAAGTTGTAAGGGGAACCCATGACAAGTAGCCTCCCATTACAGGGTCTGCTCTTGGGACCCTCTCCATCTCCAATGTGTCGCCGTCTTTGGAAGATCTTCTGGAGCCAAGGTCTAGAGTGTTGGAGATTTTTTAGGGGTTTGGGTTGAGGGACACCGGAATACCCTGAACTAAATCGTTAAATGCCTTCCTCCCCTGAACCCTCATACCCTCAACACTAAGCCCACACCCCAACCCCTTCATCCCTATCGAAATATCAAAAACCCCCAGCGCATTCAAGGGCCCTGCCAGCTCCACTCCACGAAGGGCGGCAGGAAAAGGCCTGCGCGACTGATTTTCGGTCTGGGGCTTAAGGGTTTCGGGCATTTAAGTTTCAGGGCTTGGGTTTAGGGTTTAGGGTTTGTCGTTTGGGGTTTAGGGTTTGTCGTTTGGGGTTGAGGGCTTTGGGCATTTAGGGCTCATTCAGGGTTCGCGGTTTGGGCTGTTAGGTCCTCAGACGACTAAACCCGGCCTCTTCCTCGGCGGTGTGGGCAAGCTAAGCTGGCCTGCAAACACGGCTCTCAAAGGGCTGCTCGAAATCCAAACTGAATGAGACCGCCTCTAAACCCTAAACCCTAAACCCGTAAACCCTAAACCCTTAAACCCTAAACCCGTAAACCCTAAACCCTTAAACCCTAAACCCTAAAAAACACCTAAACCCCAAAGCCTCAGCACTCGGCCCGAAACACTAAACTCCAACCCCCACGCCCTTAAACTCCAACCCCCCCAACCCGAAACTCCAACCTGCCCTAAACCCTAGACCCTAACCCGAAACCCTGAGCCCCCAAGCCCCTAAACCCCTAAACCCCAGACCCCACCCCCAGAAAGAGAGACCTTGGAAAACCGCCCCCCCGTCCTTGCCTGGAGATTCCCCGACGGATGCCGGCCGCCGCCTCTGGGGGATCACCATAGACTGGGTTCTTGTTAAGGGTTTGGGGTTCAGGATTTAAACTTTAGGGTTCAGGGTTTAGGGTTTACGGGTTTAAGGTTTAGGGGCTAAAGGTTTAGGATTAAAAGGGTTTAGGGTTTACGGGCTTAAGGTTTAGGGTTTTTCACAACACCGTTCAGGATTGTTCGGGTTTTGGAAGATTTCTTTGATAAAACACCCTTCGTCCTCCTGGGCAATCCGATTATCAGTTAGAACTCGCATCGAAAGAAGTGGGACTTGCAGGCTTCGGGTTTAGGGTTTAGAGTTTTCGGGTTTAGGGTTGTGGATTGTCCTGTAAGGGTTGTGGATTTGTGTGTCAGGTCTTGATACAGGAACTGCAACAATTAAAAAGAAAAAGAGTTTTGGGGAGTATGAGCTGCGAACCCACATGTATTTTGAAGAGCTGTTCCTGGATCAGGAGGTTTTTAAGAAACCTCAACCCAAAGCTAAACTCCCAGACCCTCAATTGTGAAAAATCCTGAAATCCTAATCCCCATCAACAGCAAAAAGGTCTGAATCCCTAAGACCATAAAGCACGAAACTGCCATAAAACCTACAAGCCACATGGCCCGAAACGGCCTTAAGGCTACTGCCTACAAGCAAAAACACATCTACAGTCCAGAGCTCTCCGAAACCCTAAAAACCCTAACACAAGGCCCCTCAGCCCTGAAACCATCCTAAACCTCCTCTTGCAGCCCCCATTGATCCCGAAACCCACGACAAATCACTCAAGCCCCAACACCCTACCAGAGCTCTCTCTGCCGAGGCTTGGTCCTGAAGTCGAAGCACCCAAGAGAAACCCTTAATGTAGGGGCCTTAATGATAAGAAGATGGCTTTGGGGCCCATTCTACGATAATTTTGATAAGGAGCCCCCAAAGATTACATAGGTAATTATCAAGGACCCTATGTTAAGAGCTTAAAGGAACCTTTCAAGAGACCTTAAACCCTGCAAGGGAACCCTTCTGGAGAGCCTTGCAAGGACTATACCCCCTTAGAACCATAATAAACATTATAATGTTTAATATTCTCTTGGGTGTTATATGAACAAAAAATTAAAAATATTAGTGATAATATTCTCTTGGGCTTTTTTGAACAGATTAAAAAAATCCCAAGGAACCCTCTATCGCCAGGCCTTGGTCTGACGACCGGGCCAGCCTTTGTGGCCTCGAAAACCGAGGCAGGGTTTCTTGGGCTATGGGGTTTACGATTTAGAGTTTAGTGCTATTGGGGTTATAGATTATAGTTATGATATATGGTGAACACCAGCAATTTGGAACATGGATTTCGGATGATTAGTGCTAGGACCTAGACTTTACCTTAAGGACATGAGGATACTGATGTTCCAACTCTCCGGCTTTTACTCAAGGGGGCTGAAGACGCGGGATTTCTAGAAGACCCTTTAGGGTTGGAGGCTTACCTTAAGACTTTGGGTTTCTATAAAACTGTTTAGGGCGATGGGATTATAGGAGCCTTAAGACTTTGGATTTCCACAAGCAGTATGGGCTCTTCAAGGGGTCCTATAAGGATTCCTCTAAGGGCTTCCGGGAACGCATCTCTGCTGGGTTTTTTACTTCATGGTCTGGTGTTCCGAATTCCGTTTCTGCTGTACCACTGGTGCTTGGTTTCGGTGTTTGCGTAGCGAGATCTCTTGCGGCAAGCAGTTCCCATCTTTAAGCCTTGTATTTAGACAGACTCTGGATTGCTTTCTTCCGAACGCTGTCGATCCAGTATTGGGGATGTCACTCCTGACTCCAACAACGAGTCTTGAAGTTTCTATTGAGGCATTGATGCTTACATACCATGCAGCAAGTTCAACATAAGCACTGGCGGTCATGGCTTCTGCACGTTGACTTCGCATTATAAGGAGTATGTGCGGGCTAAGTGAGTTATGCAAATAGCGTCTTTCCAATTGCCTGGGCCGCATGGGTGTTTGAGTACTGGGTTGAAAATCACACTACCTGGCAAAGAACCAGCGCTTCGGTTGTGCATGAACGCTGGGTTTACAACCTCAGCAAGGAAAGCACGAAGAACAAACCAGAGTTTGACCAACGTTTTCCAGATGCTACGCACATGTGCGATTCAGACTTCTCTCAGTGCGGTGCCCCACCAAGCCCCGACAACCCTGCCAGGCACGCTGGGGCATTAGCCGACATGCTCCTGAATGCTGGGACTATAAAGGGAAGCAGAATATAGGAAAACAGCCCAATAATTGTAGCATGCAGCCTTTTTTCAACTCGGATCTCTTTGGTCTTTGGTCAACCTTCGGGAAGATCGTCGGATCCAGGGTGGGCTCTGCACAACACCCTGATCAGGATAAGACAATCGGCTCGCATGCCAACGACACCTCAGTTGCGAGAACCTTGTATGAGGTCATCAGGGGTTCTTAGTTCGACCCCGACCTTTGGGCTATGCAGGATGGCGTGATGGCATGCCTCTCTTTGCATTCACGTCTAAGGCCTTGAAGGGGGCTTGGTTTGGGCGCACTTCTACCAGCCTTTACGAATCGAAGAACTTCCGATAAACATATGTCCCACGAAGAGCTCCGCAGATTGAAGAACACTTTCGAACATGGTTCCCCAAATAACTTTCCCTACAATCAACAACAACTCTTCAACGGCTCTCCGGGGACCTGTGGCCAGCCACCCCCACCCCCCCCCCCCAGGCCGACCAATCGACGCAATGCGTTCGAGCGGCTGAAGATGGCTGAAGCACCACTATTTGAGGGCCGAAAAACACATAAACATAAGGATCCTATAGAGGCCCTTACACCCCAATAGTAGGATCCTTGTGTTTATGTGGGCTTTCGGGCCCCCAACTTCAGAAACTACTGTTCAAGCGGAAAAGCATGGAGAGCAATCACCAGCAGTTGCAACTTCCAGATCGAAAACGTCGATCCAACTTGTCTACGCAATCACATTTATGTTTGCTTCCCTACTTCTTTTTCTGTTGTGCTTCGGATCTGCTCTTGAAGCTTAAGATGTGAACTGTCAATCGGTCTATCTTCTTACACGTACCACCCGCCCCAGATCAGTGAAGTCAAAACTCAGAAACAACACTCTGATGTTGTACATTTGCGCTATGCGACGGCATCGCTCCCTTCATCTCCCTTCAACTTGTTGTGAGAATTGCGCTTCACGCGCGGCGCTCAGTTTGGGCTTCCGTCGCGCGAGGCCTGGACGCCCTCACGTTCCCATTCATCAAACAAAGCCTGGAAGAATAGCAGCAGAGCTTGAACCAAACCGCATCAGGAAGCACTGCAGCACGTTGGTCGAAAGCAGCACGTTGATTATGAAACGTCTGGCCGCCTGGACTTCTGCCTGCTCTTTCAGAGACCAGCGCTGCTCGATTTGTCGTTGTGCATCTGCAACCTTCCTGGCAAGATGGAAGAGAGGCTACGAGGTTTTGAAGACGTGCTCAATACCTCTGAGGTCTGAGGAACCAGCATAAACGTCTCAGCAGGGATGCTCTGTCCTCCGGAAGTGGCCTGAATCAAATTCATTTCATTTCATTCCTGGGCGCTCGGCTGCGCTCCACGCATATGGAATTAGGCCGACGGCGGCACGGCCTGTGTCGAGAGCACACAAGATTGAGGAAGGAGCTGCCTTGTCCTGTCAGAAATTTCCCCTGCCGAAGGGCGTCTTGACGATTCTACACTGGCCAGCTGAGGACTACATCAACGCGATATGTGACAGCTGCAAGCTCACCCTCCTCATGGTAGGCAGCTCGAGGAGCCTGACGTTTCGCCTTACAGAAACTTAAGGTCTTACGAGGTCTTAATCGCGGCTCCAAAACACATTCGGGAAAACCGTTCTCTAGTTACCTAGCTGAAGGCCACGCGGGCGGATGAAAAGCAGGCGCAGGTTCGAATTGGACGGCAGCACCTTCAGCTGCATTCGACTCCAAGAATGCCCTGGCAGTTGCCACCCAACCATGCGACCTGCCAAGGGCTTCTCTGCTGGCCAAGGCCTCGGCTCGTTGGGCGCTGTTTCAAGCAACGCCAGTTTGGGGGTTCGCATACTTCATCCATGGACACGGAATGACATGGGCATGTGCTGGCTTCTGTTTCTGCGTTCTGCACGCTTCACGGTCAGTGCAGTTAACTCCAACAAGTGAGGCTACGGTGACATCCCCAATACTGGATCGACAGCGTTCGGAAGAAACCAATCCAGAGTCTGTCTAAACACAAGGCTTAAAGATGGGGAACTGCTTGCTGCAAGAGATCTCGCTACACAAACACCGAAACCAAGCACCAGTGGTACAGCAAAAACGGAATTCGGAACACCAGACCATGAAGTAGCTAGTGTAATGTAGGAACCTGATGAAGAAACCCTGGGCCCATAGCCCCAAAATAATCGGATTCATATATAAGGAACCCTAAGAAAGGCCCAAGGTTTATTAATCAGGTTCCTAAATTATCCCCACTTCAGACGGTTCTGGGACGACGGCTTAAAGCCCATCCAGTCCCCAGCCCTCCTACAGTGTCCAAATGCACAAGTCCAAGCCCCGACGCTTTGGTGTTTGGGGCTTAAAACGCTCCTTGTTATAATTACAATATAATATAACCCCCCAAGCCCTAGGGTTTAGGGTGAAGGGTTTAGGGTTTAGGATTTAGGGTTTAGGGCTTAGGGTTGGGTTAGGGTGAAGGCCGCCGAATCTGGGCTGACAGGTCTTCTCCTCTCCCCCCCCGCCTTCACCAAGGCAGCGCCCTCCACCGTCATTCGTGACCAGGACAGCACCCGAGCGGTCACGCATCCGTCTGAGAAAATATGGGGACCTTATTTTGGGGTCCTTATAATGAGGATCCTACTATTTAGGGTACTGTATTAGGGTCCCTAATTTCGGAAAGCCCCATATGGAGCTTTCATGCGAGAGCATTCAGACATTGGCTTCATACAACTGCCAGATGCGTCGGTTGCAATCATGGAGCTGGTGCTTCAGACTGCCCAGAGGCGGCGACGCGGAATTGTCGGAAAGGTACTCTGAATAGAAACGGGTAGACGCTCAACCCCAAATCGTAAAGCCCAAACTCCTCAACTTCTAGACCCTTCTACAATCACGCAAGTGTCGGCTTGTGCTGCTTCACTTGGAATCCGCACTACATCGCTGCGACATGTTACGTTTGATGACATACATTACATTACAGTACAGGTACATTGCGGCACATATCTACATACATGCCCACAGGCATGCCTACATACATACCTGCCTGCGTGCCCACATGTGCCTGCCTCCTGCCTGCAGGCATGCTTGTGTACATGCATACATTGTACATAAAATTATCGACTTGGTAACTTTGTTCCCTGTGTCTGTCTATCCAGACAGAAGCTCAAAACTCAGCATGACTGTGCATCCTCCTGCGACGAATTTAGGGTGTCGGGCTCGGGTCTCACGGTTTGGGGTTTAGGGTCTCTAGGTCAATCCTCTCACCGTCCCGGAACACCACGGCCTTATAAACCCCAAACTCGACAAGTACAGTATGAAAACAGCATACTGGAGTACAATGAAGTATAGTACAGTAGAGTAAAGTTGAGTAGCGGATGGAATAGTTTAGTGTAGTGTAGTGTGTAGTGCGTAGTGTGTCGTGTACAGTGTACAGTGTATAGGAGTATAGTATCGAGTATAACATATAGCATACTAAACAGTTGAGTGTAAAATCGAATATCAAGTATAATATACAATACCATGTATAGTATACAAGAAAAATAGTAGATATAATAGCGTACAGTATCAGGTGTATAGTATAGCACAAATAATCGCATACAGTATCGTGTGTAGTATAGTATCAAATATAGGATGCAGTATAGCAAATTGTAGTACGGTATACAGTATACAGTTTGTAATAGATAGAACGGTGTGCTAGTAGGTGTGCTAGTATATTTATATAACATGGCATGGTATAGCATGGTATGGAACAGCGTAGTACAGCATGGTACTTTATCGTATAGTATCTCGTCGTTGAAACTTGAATGCCAAAGCCCCCTTGCAACAGTGGTGGAAGGCTTTTTGCCGTCGCTGGCAACGCTGGCCGCGGCCCTACAGCTAGATCCTGCCTTCCCAAGCCGTCTCTTTGCTCAACCCGTACACGGTGTTGAAGCCTTGTCCTGGGACGAACCCATGAGTGCCACACTGTGGCGATGTGCGAGATTGTCAAGCTGCAGGAGCGTACGCAACGATATCAAAGCCTAAACTCTAAACCCTCAACCCTAAACCCTACAAGAGTTACAGTGTCCAGCTGGCCAACACAACAGCATAAGAACCCACAACCCGCAGGGCCTAAGTGGACGCGCTCGAAAAGCAGGGATTCGAACCGATAAGCAAGCCCTAATGAGAACTATCAATCTATCTACCACTGTATCTATCTGTCTGCCTATTTGTCTGTCCGTCCGTCTGTCTGATCTGTCTATCTATCTAATCACCTATCTTTCTGTCTATCTCTCTCTCTTCTGCCTAGCTACCTTCCTATCTACCTAGCTATCTGTCTGTCTGGCTACCTTCCTATCTATCTAGATAGGCGCCTACATGTAGATTTACACCCACTATGTATATACCATTCCCTACTACGCCCACTATGGCATCTTTGAGCCAAGGGCACAACTGGCCCCACATTACGTCTTTTCTATATTTCTCAAAACGAGGCACCTTCTCGATTGATGGTCCCTGAAGATTGTTAGGATCTCTGCCACGCTTCAAGCGAAGTTTGTCCTTTCCCAGAAAGCAGTCTTGCTTGTGGAGGCGTAGTTTGACACAGCTATAGGCATTGTAGGCTTAGCTGCCGTACAGTAAACCCATACCGCTCAGCAAGTGGATGGAGACTTGAGAGGCTGCAAAATAATCAAGGATGCATCGTTATGCATCGTACTACAGTGTATTGTGTTGTGTTATGTGGCGCTTGTCGTATTACCTTTAGACATATTGCACTGCAGTGTACAGGTACATGATGATGACGTATACTATGCTCTACTCCACTATGCTACGCTATACGAGGCTATACTATACCGCACCATACTATGCTATGCTACACTATACAAACAAAAAACATAGAATACAATGCTATGCGAAAATACTACTACTTCTATACCCAGACGACACTTCTTTATACTACACTACACTATACTACAGTATGGTGTACATACTAAACTCTACCCTACAGTTACACTGCCACCTATGAAGGCCTCTACCCCATAGAAGCTTATAGTAGCCCTTATAGAATCCTTTAAAGGAGCCCTATCCCTACAGCTACTCTGCACCTATTATTAAGGCCTCTACCTTTTGGAACCTTCCAGTCGCCCTTGCCTTATCGAGCCCTTTAAAGGAGCCTTTTCCTAAACCCTAGACCACATACCCTTGAACCCTAAACTATAGGACCCTTGAACGCCTTTATAGGACCCTTTAAAGGAGCCTCATCCCTACAGAAACTCTGCTACCTTGACCTCCTCGCCCATCTTTCGCGGAAGGGTTTAGGGGTGTCTAGGGGGTTTAGGGTTTAGGGGTGGAGGGTTTAGGGTTTAGGTCGCTGCTTCGAGGCGGGTTCAGGGGTTCAGGGCTGGTGAGACAACCTGAGCTGTACATCCGATCTAGATAATTGATCCGATCAGGAACAGGAACAGGGTTGGCTCACAAGAATCTCTGAAGCCTGCCACGTCCGCGCGAACTTTGGGGTTTAGGGTGCAGGAGTTTTTCTAGACTCAGTAGAAGCATGGTCGCACGGTGTAAGTATTAGTTGCTAGTTTGGGAGTGACAGCGTGCCAGGTACGGTGATGAATCAGAATAAGGTTTCGGGTCCCAGTATACTATAACTATAATAAGGAAACCCCCAAAATAGTATTGGTAATTATTCAGACCCCATAGTATAGTACCCTTATAGATCCCTTATAGTAACCCTCATATAGACCCCTTTAAAGGAACCCCATTAAAGATTTCCCGGCAATTCCACAATGCATCATCATGCCACGGGCTCGGGGGGTCGAAGAACTCAGGCTTTAGGGTTTAGGGTTCACAGTTTAAGGTTTAGGGGTTTTAGGGTTTAGGGGTTTAGGGTTTAGGGGTTTAGGGTTTATGGTTCTCGCCAAAGCTTGCAAACACGGCAGACTGCGCCGACAACAGAGATTGCGAGCTGCGAAAAGCCGACTCCCAGTACCCTGCTGAGCTTGGATTTCGCGAACATGCACCAAAACACGATGTTGCTGCTCCTGTGGCAGCTGCGGAGTACTAGCTACTAGTCAGTAGTACTGCAGGTACGACCATTGCCGTCCACTAGAGCATATGATAGTCTCTACATGTCTTTATTTTCGCGATCTGCGCTGGTATGTTCACAAGAACTGGTATCATGTCATCATCCTGCTGTTCATGCCTTGCTTTGTTACGGATCTACCTCCATGTCTGGATGTTCTGATTGCTTTTGCTACAGCCATACCCCCTAAACCCTGAAGAAGGAAGCTTGCCCGGAAAGCGGTGCTCGGCTCGCACTTGTCGGTAGTATTTGCGTTTCAAGCTTCTTTAGGCTGGAGTTTAGGCCGGAGGCTTTAACTTCGGGAATAAGATTCTGAGAGCCACCACGCATGCCCAGTGCACATTATGTCTGATCGTGTTAGGCCTGGCGATATCCCAACGACTCAGTTAATTCCACTCCGTCACCTGTCTTTCATTGCCTGGAACTTGTCTGTCTAGCTGCCCAGCAGCATACCAAGATGGCCTTGAAACCATGCCGCAGACGGCCAGGAAATTGGTCTTGCAGTTTCAAGCGGGCTCTCATCCTCTGTGCAGAAACACGGGGGCCTCTCACATGTTCCAGAAAAAGAAACAAGGATAATCCGTGGCCTCCAGGCACTTAAGGCTGCGAGATTGGCTCCGCAGGATGATCTGTCTCACGCTCGAAACTCTCAGGCCAAAGGCCGCTGTGCCCGCCGGTTTGATAACGGCCCATGAGGCACTGAGGCCTATAGGGAAACGTAGACTATTGAATATTGCCTCGGTTCGGCCACGGCTGGACATCTGCTCAACATCAGATCTGCCAAGTTCCGGATGTGGGTGACCGAAACCCGAAAAAGAAGGGCCCTTGTAATTTTGTCTAAAACCTCAAATAAACGGAACGGAACTTCCTACAACCAAGCCTCGCGTTGTTTTTGGAGGACAGGGCTCCGGATGAGAAACAGCAGCGCTAAGAAACTAAAACTACTACTACTACTACTACTCCTCCTGCTGCTGCTGCTACTACTACTACTACTACACTACTACTACTACTACTACTACTACTACTACTACTACTACTACTACTACTACTACTACTACTACTACTACTACTACTACTACTACTACTACTACTACTACTACTACTACCACTCTACTACCATTCCTAGTCGGGGAGTCCCGTGAGAAAGGAGAGCAGAGAGTCCATGGCGTGAAACCAGGAGCCAAGCAAAGCTCGATGCCACGGAGCTCAAGACCCAACCTCTGCCCAAAGATCACCCTAGGGTTTAGGGTTTAGGGGTGGTTTAAGGTTTAGGCGTTAAGGTCCTTCTGGTTGTAACATACAGGCCTTCAGAGCTGCAATTATTTTGGGGACTCGTCATTCTTGCGGCCTATAGACTAGTTTGGAAGGTTGGGTCGATTGTCGTGTGCCGGGTTGCATTGACCCAGTCCCACTGCTTGGCCCGAAAGAGTCTGGATGACTTTGGCTGCACCAGCTGCATGGAAGGCTAGCAGAGGATGGTTTAGGGTTCAGGGTTCACGAAACACATGAAGCTGCGCTGGCAGCTTGACATGATGCCAAAAAGCAGCTGGTGGCGGGAGTATGGCAAACTGCTCACGGCTCCGAGTAGCAGAGCAGACATGATGAAAAAGAGCGATACAAGGATAGTTTGTTTAATCGCATCCAGCCTCACTGGAGCCGTTTTTCATGTCAGCGCCTATTCGCGCATCTTGTTGTGAGACTTTCGAGACTGCTGGACTGTGCTTGGGTCACCGAGCGCAAGGTGTCCCTCACGCCCGGAATTGAAAGGCCCTGCAGCAAAACTCAGAGATCCTCCAGGGCCCCCGTGGCTGACGAGCTCGAAGCTAACCACCTGAGCTGCTCTCCTCATCCTCATGGAAGAATGCCGCGTTCGCTGCGTGCTTCTCAGGGTCTCAGGGTTGGCTTTAGGAAACTCGGGATGTCTTGGCTGCTCGGCGGTTGCTCAAGTACGTCGTCATCATCACCGTGTCCTCCTTCTGCAGCATCTTGCTAGCATCTGCTTGCACCCTGAATACAGTGCAGTCACAGTCTGTGCTCCTGCTCGCTGCAGTGGTCATGTCAACTGGCCCTGGCCCTAATTACTAGTAGCACCCTAAACCCCTCAGTCGCAATTAAAGGGACCCTTACAGGCACCCTTACGGGAGTCCTTACGGGAACCTGAACAGGCTCGGCTTTTGCAGTCCAAGCGTCGCCGGCCGCGTTCCCCCTCTCGCGAATCCATCTGGCGACGGCTGGCGAAATCGGAACGGAGCCTTGGCGTAAGGCTTCCTTTAAAGGCTCCTTTAAGGGCTCATTTCCGGCTTCCTTTAGAGGCCGCTTTCGACGAAGGTGGACGGTGTAGGGCTGGGGTTTTTGCGGTTTAGGGCTTGAGGGTTTAGTAAAGCCTAAGGCTTAAACCCTAAAACCTCAGCCCCAACACCAACTTAGGACTCTAGGCAAGGCTTTCGGCTCCGAAAATCATACGGCTGGCAACATCGACCCTTGACTGGCACATCCTCCCTTTACAAGGATGAACAGCGGCACCCGATTCAATGCTCCTCTAAAACAACTCATCAGAACCGCCCTTCGATCGACATGTTGGCGGCAGTGTCGACGATTCCCTGGACTCACGGAAGGACACGACTGTAAGGCCCTCTCCAAGCAGAGGCATGCTGCCTATATAAATGGCTGTGGGTGAAGACTACAGCGCATAGCTGTAGCCATATTGGACTAGTGAGACTAGTTGGGGGGGATACCATCCGTACCGATTCGGACCTCTGCATTGCTCCAAGCCCGCTGAAATTGAATCTCAACTCCTCGGAGATGCAATCTACGTCGCCCCAAGCTTTCAGCTGAAACCATGGACCCCCACAACCTTCAACCCCTGACTAAACTCCTGTAAATCCGGTGCAGTCCGAGCCGGCCTTCTGAAGGTATCACACTTTCATCAACAATGCCTGAAGCGAAGCTAACTAAACCCTAGACCCTGAACCCTAAAACTAAACCTAAACCCGGCTTCTCAGGCGTAGGATTTGGAGGTTTTGGGCTTCGGGCTGAGGGTTTAGGGGCTTGGGTTAGGATCAGGGCTCTAATGATCTGAACAGGGTGTTGAGGTTGTGGTGTACGATAAGGCTACTCGGGACTACGGGGGCATACCTCGTACTAATTAGTCAGGAATCCCTACATCATTGGTTCAGCCTCTTGGCTTAGGGTTCAGGGTTTGAGGCTTGCGGTTTAAGGCTTAGGAGGTTTACGGTTCCGGGGGCGGTTGAATGGTATAGGGGCCTTCATAATTAGAATAAGGCTTTGGGGTATATTATACTATAACCACAATAAGGAACCCTGGGAATATGTTGGGTTGAATACCTTGTGCTACATGGTCCCATGGGATCAGGTGGGGTCGACATGGTTGGGGGGTCGTAAGGTGTAAAGTTTAGGGGTCTAGGCTAGCGCTTTGGCTTCTCAGTACAAGATTGGAGAAGTTGCGCCTTTTTCATGGCCGTCATTATCACACCCAAAACCCTAAACCACGCTAAAGATTCCCGACTCTGGGGCCTTGGGTTCTAGGGTTTAGGGTTCTAGGGTTTAGGGTTTAGGGTTTTAGGGTTTAGGGTTTAGGGTTTTAGGGTTTTAGGGTTTAGGGTTTAGGGTTTTAGGTTTAGGGTTTAGGGTGTCTAGATCGGGTCCCACGACTACCTCTTAAAGCGGCCATCTTTACACAGAAGACTTCGGGAAACAGCGCCGAGGAGACAGTTCCCTGTGCTCTCCAGGCCCTTAAAAAAAAGCTCCTCTAAGGCTATCTGTTAGGGTTCCTTTCAAGGGCTCCTTTAAGGCTTGCTGTTGGTGTTCCTTTGAAAGGCTCCTTTTGGGGTTACTTTTCGGGTTCCTTTTAAGGGCTCCTTTAAGGCTGCCATTTGGGGTTCCTCTTGAGGCCTACTTTCAGGGATCCTTGTAGGGTTCCTTGATGGGTCCGTGGGCTTTTCTGGAACTCGCCCATCCAATCTTGGCTGAAAAATCTAAAGCCAAACCCTTAACTCTAAATCCTGAGCCCTAAACCGGCTCGAAAAGAGGAGCGCACGAGGCCCGATGCTGAAACCGACTCGAAACCGGAAGCTCAGGCTAATCTCGAAGCGTTCATGAAGAAATTTGGCGTTTGGGTGATACATATTGCAGCATAGTTCTGCCGAGGCTACTATAGGGAAGCATCAGTGCAACTTATTGAAGCCACGGTGTTCTAAACAAACTGATAAGCCCTGGTACTCAAAACCTCACGGACCCTTGTAAAACCCTGTTACCGAATTCTAATCCCCCAGCCCGAAGCCCTATATTATACCTATATATCATGAAACCCTACGTAAAGCCTACACCCCAACAAATCTTGACAGGAGACGATGGAGGGCGTCATCGAGCAAGTTGCGATCGTCCACGTCCTCCCCCGTTGTCGCACAGAAGAATAGGGAGCTATGCAGGATTATGTCGAGTATGATGCGGATCCACTCTCCCACTCCTCCTTCAGCAGCAGTAACACTCCGGTTTTCGGGCTCAAGGATTAGAGCTTAGGCTTTCCGGTTTAGGGAGCAGGGACTAGGGTTCAGTTAGGGTTCAGGGCTTTGGGATGTTTGCTTTGGGAACTCTGAGTTCTAAATTGTGGGGCACCCCTTGCGGCCAGGGCAAACCGAGGACCTAGGTGCTCGGATTCTTTGTTTGCGCTGTAACCCTAAAGGCCCTGAACCCTAAGCCCCTCTCTGGTGTCTTTTTGGGGGTTTAGGGCTTCGGGATCAGATGCCCTGTCGGAATCTCCCAGCCCCTCCTCTTCCGGTGGTGTCCGCATTGGTTCGCCTGAAACGTTTAGGGATCCTACATGCGTTCCTACAAGAGTTCCTGTACGGGTTCCCATGGACCCGAACCCCTAGACCCGAAATCTCTACAAGGGTTCGCACGATTCTGCCGTTGCTAGAGTGTTTATGGACACCCTGTGAGAATGTAGGAAGGCGATCGACAAAGTCCGGGCTTTCATTCACCAAAGTAACACAGCTCAACCCTAAACCCTTAACCCCTAAACCCTAAACCCATAGCAATCAGAGAGTTGCTTCGACTTGGATTCGACTCGCACATGATATGGGGCACGGGGCTTGCCAAAAATCGAAAGTCGTAGCCAGCTTACCACCAACCAGGGCACAGACTGGAAGCAAACATGTAAGGTATGCTTCGCAGGGTGCCGCCCGAAATCCTCAGCCTGAAAACCTGAGCCTAAGTTGTGAACGCGACTGCCCCTTTATAGCCTTAAGGGAGGGTAGTTCAAGCGGGGAAGATACAAGGAATCCTTAAAGGACTCTAAGGGGGGTACTAGGGAGAATTAAGGATCACTAGGCTATGTACCCCCTTTGGACCCCCCTCCCTTAGCTCCAGCCAAGCTGCAATACAGCGGGGTGGGCTTGTGGAACCCGGGCAGAAACTGCAGATGTACCTTGCGCACAGAGGCAGTCAGGGTCTTTGTGGCCTCCTAACCCTAAATCCCGAGCCCGAAACAACGCCGAAAACCACAGGGCTTTGGGATTGGCCGGGTTTGGGTTTAGGGCGTTTAAGACTTAGGGCCTAGGGGTATCGACATTCCTGAGAAGCGCTTCAGCAAAATGCTGTAAAGCGGAGTAGCATGATCACAACATGCAGTGCCAAAGACTTGCGTCGCAATGCTCTGAAATCTTGAGCTCTGACAGCGGTCCAGCAAGACAATGCGAAGAAACTGGGTGATAAACATCAAGGGGTTTGGGCTCGACCGCACTAATGTAAGGGTCGCCCTGATATGCTCACAGCATAACGCACCCCCAAACCCCAAACCCATTCCAATCAAAAAGGCCCCGATATTGCAGGAACTCCCATTTCCTGATGTGGGTCAACACAATACCCTGCACGGCTGCCTGAGCCCCTGATTCGTTTAGAGTTGTTTTGTGCGTTTTTCAGCCCCCTTTTCCTAGTTTAGAGTTTAAGGTTTAGGGTCCCTGAACAAGGCCATGCTCAAGGTCTTTTGATGGGTATTTGGCATGCTTGCCGTTGGGCTCTAGGGTTTAGAGTTTAACGAACTCACGCATCCAGAAAAGCACTTGCGCAAGGCGCCTTGGCCACAAACTGGTCCAAGGCGTCATAGCTACGAAACCGAACACGCGCGTAGCCACGGCATTTACCTGCGCCACCAAAACCAGCTAACGAGGAAGGAGACTCCTATAAACAGTGCTCAAGGGTACCAATGCGGGACTTAGATATGACGCTGTCAAAGGCAGGTCACCCGAGAATGACTACCAGGCACTGTCGGAGTTCGCCTCAAGTGCATCAAACTCCTTTGCGAGTAAAATATAGGGGCCTAAAAAATTGGAATAGGGTTCGGGGATGTATTGTACTATATTGAAGACCCCTAAATTTTTTCGAATTGTACAGGCCCCTAGATTGCTAGAAAAATCCTTGAGGAACCTTAGGGAACGTTCTCAAAGCGCTAAGGAGAACTGGGTCAAGTGTCAGGGTTTAAGGTGTTTGTTGAACTCCTTTTCTCCAGTGCCCCGAAAGGTCTCGAGAGGCCGCGACGACCAGGACACAGCCAGGGTTTAGGGTTTAGGTGTTTAGGGTTGCCCCCCCCACCCCCGGTCCGTGGACCCCTTTGCAAGGTCTGAGCCTTTTGCATCCACCGGACTCCCCCTTCTATACCTCCAGCACTCTAGAAGAGAAAACGAACAAACTTAGAGTGTTAGGGTTTAGGGTTCAGGGTTCAGGGTTTAGGGTTCGTGGGTTAGGGTTTAGGATTCATGGTTTAGGGTATAGGGTTCAGGGTTTAGGGCTTAGGGTTCAGGGTTTGGGGTTTTTTGGTACGCCTTGCACTTCGGAGGAGCGACTCCTGGGACCGGAGGCAAGACTCCGAGGGTCTCAGCGAGACTCCAAGGACTATCTGGTTCTTAGGAGGGAACGGGGTTCCTTTAAGGGTTCCTTTAGGGTTCCTTGAAGGGTTACTGTAAGGGTTACTACAAGGGTATACTATCGGGGGTCTTACGGTATCTATGGCCCTTGTCCGGTACTTAGTAGGGAATTCGGGGAATGGATTATGGAGACTGCGATTGGAGATTGTATAGGGACTCCTACAGGGATCCATTCCCCCATTCCCTCCTAAGCACCAGACAGGCCAACCATCCAAAACCCTGGAAAGTTGGTGATGTAGGTACCTGATCTTATAACCCCCAAATAGCAGGATTCATAGAAGGAGCCCTGAGAAAGGCCCAAGGTGTCTGTCTTGATCAGGTTCCTACATTACACCCGAACATGATCCTGTAGAGACGGTTCAGAACCCTTGCAGATCGAATATGAAGGGTCCCTCGAAAAACACCGAATATGGGAGTTTCCGAAAATTAGGGGCACCGTATTTTGGGGTCCTTATAAGAAGGGATCCGACTGTATAGGGTACTATATTAGGGTCCCCTATTGTCGGAAACTCTCATAAAAGACCCCCCAAACAGCACCCTTGTACCAGACTCAACCGGGCCGCCGTTCGGATGTAGAGCGACGTCCACATCGTACCCGTGTAAGCCCAAGCTGCGGAAGAATCCTTAGTAGCGATCCCTAAAGGGGCTCCCTCAAGCGTTCCTTCGGAGGGGTTCCTTGAAAGGTTCATTAAAGGGCTCCTCAACGTGTTCCTTAGAGCTTCCTTACCGAAGGGGCCTCCGAAATTCTACCTCTCGGGGCACATTATCGGTACACTAATCAGAAACAACCCTGAGGAATGATATCGGCAATTATTCCGGGTTCGATAGTACAGGTTCCAAGCTTGAAGGGCTCGTGAACTACAAGGGATCTATGATACCGGTATAAGAAGGGGTCAAAAGACAGTGGTAGCACGAAGGATCTAGAAAAAAGGCTCAGAAATACGGGCACCAGTTTGAAGGGGCCTGAATTACGGGTGCCAGAAGGAAGCTACAGTGATGCTTTGAAAGCCCTGGGGCTCAGGCCTCGGATTCATCATGCAATGGCTTTGCACCCCGTGATAGCGGACCCCATGGATCGGATGTTTAGTGTGTTGGGTTCAGAGTACTCAAAACGAAGACTAAAAATACAAAATAATTCTTGTCCGCAAAGAAGGGATTAACAATCATGTCATGTTCGTGGGACTACAAATTATCGCAGTTTGATCTAACACGATTATGATGCATCATTCCCTCTGCGGATATGGAGATCATGATGGTCTCAGCATTACACTCACGGCCTGGCATGAATCAAGACAGGCGGCTGGAGAGCGTCTGACGATCACACTTGGAGGGGATGTTCCGTAGAAAAACCGCCGACGCGCCACGCCATCGATCATCATCTGTTGCTGTAGTAGCTTGAAGGCCTCAGTGGCTGGATGCCAGCATCAGCTGTGCTTCGGGGCTTAGGCTTAAGGGATAGAGGTTTAGGGTTTAAGGGATGCTAAAGCTGTTCAGGGCAAATCCCATGTCGGTCGCCGCGGTTCTCTGTAGAATTGGGGGGCTATCAAGGTTCAGGGCTCGTGGTGTTGGGGCGGTTTGGGGTAAGGTTTAGGGGAGCATCGTTTAGTGCCGTATAGTGTGGTACAGTTGTACGGTATAGTATGGATTATGATCTTCTATAGAAACTAGTATGTTATACATAATGGTATGTTCTAGATTATAGTATCTCTCGTATAAAGCTCAGCCTCAGCTCTTATCCTGAAATCGGGATCTTTGGCGTCTTGCCGCCGGGCAGCTCGCAGCCTCCGATATCATTCTTCATCTTTCAAGACGGCGACGTCCGTCCTCATCACTACCTGCCCTGAGAAGCCGAGATGCGCCGGAATTTTGGCGACGCTGGGAGCGGTGAGAGAAAGGCGTCGTAGGGGTAGGGGCCTAAGTAGCTCCAAATCCACAAATCGGCCACCCTAGGGCCCCTGAGCCCTTGAGGCTGCGGGCGGAGAAGTATGCTAGGCTAGAGCTTGCTGTCCCATATCTTTCGACACAAGGTAGCATCGCGCACCAGGGTTTGTAAGGATCCGAAAAACCACACAAAAACACCCCCACTTCCACCTCACCCTTAGCTCAAAACAGTCTCCTGCCGACACCTGCCGAACCTTCGCATTGAAAGTCTGGCTCTGAACCTTAAAACCCCTAGACCGCAAACTCTGCTTAAGTTTAGGGTTGAAGGTTGTGGATTCAGGGTTCTAGGGTCCTTCTTCGTGCAACTTGGCAAGGACGCTTTCTGCAGGCGCATGGTGCTGAAGGACCGTCCCACTACCCTGCACCCCAGCAAGACCCTGCGAGGGGCTTCAGGGGTTGGGGGGTCATTTGGAGTTGAGTTTAGGGTTCAGGGGTAGGGGTCGTTTAGATGTAGGGTTTTCGCCTCGGGCCTGTAGCTGCAAGGGATACGGGTGGGGACACCGGCTCCCCAATGAGGGCTTGTTGGGGCAACCAAGTCCCATCTGCTGAGGAGGCTGGCAGAAACACTCCAAATCTGGAGCTCAAACCGGACTTTCTTGCTTGCCCACGGGGTTGAGTAGGGTTTGGGGTTGGAGGGTTCAGGGGGATTCACTCTCATTGCTCTTGCCAGCGGAATCATCTTGCGTCTGCCTTGCAACTTAAACCCCAAGGCTTAAGCGTTTTCTGCTCAGCCTCCTTGCAAGTTTGTGCGACACGCTCGTGGAAGAAACCCTCCTCTCAAAGCACGGCTTTCTCCATGCCTATAGCTCCCTAGATCGTTTCGCCCTATACATCTTGTAGAACCCTTGCCTGAAACCCAAAACCTCGAACACATCTAGAACCCATGCATAGAATAGAATCGTAAAGCATACTACGGCAGTTATTATAGTATACGAGAACATATTGGTATAGAACATAGCATAGTGTCGTATTGGTGTCTCTCCGAATTTCGAAGACCTGGCTCTGAGTTGGACAGCCCGAAGCCTAGGGTTTAGGGTTAGGGTTTAGGGTTTGGGGGTTTAGGATTTAGGGTTTGGAGCTTCGGGTTTAGGGTTTGGGGTTTAGGATTTTTCTGGCGTAGTGCCTTGGGTCTCAGAGTCTCAGGGTCTTCAGCCCAAGGGTCGACGCGTCCAAGGGTCCTAGGGTCGTCGTGTCCCAGAGTCCTGGGGTCCTTTGGTCTTCAGGTCGTAGGGAATAAGGGTCTAAGGTTCGGGGTTTACGGTTCAGGGTCCTTGCTGGTATATTCACAACAGACTTCGTGTCCAGATGAACATCCGAATTTTGACTTAAACTCCAGTGCCTACGGGTTGATGCAAGGACAACCCCTACCCTGCCTCACTTCTGTTGACTACTGCCGCTGTTACGATTACACTTAAGCGTCTGCATATTTTTTAGCCCTTATTGTACAGCCCTCCGCGCGTCTTCTAGTCAAGATCATGAGCGAAATTGCGCAAGGGCTACTGTGCTACTGCAGTAGCATGGAAGTCTCTGATATATTCTGTAGGATCCGGCGGAAAGGGTTTGCGCTAGAGCCGTCTCACCCCAGCGCACTCTGCGACTGCAAGCAGCCATCGAGGATGCCTCAAAATGGGCTTCTAATCAACACCCAAGACTTGTAAGCCCTACGACCAAGTCCGGGTGGCATACCATGACATGATGGGGATGAAGGATTACTTCCGAGCAGAGTTTACATTGCAAGGCAGGAAAGAAGGAAAGGCACCGGCCCAAACGGTTAGAGGTTCCCAAAGAGACTTCCTGTGTTTCCTCCTCTTGGTCCCCTGTCCCCCTGCCTGTGGAAACACTGACCAGCCCCAAGGCGCAATTGTGGAATTTCATGTTGTCCACTGTGAAGGCAGGTTCGCTTTTTGACTGCTAGAGCACTTGGGGCATCAATAAGATAAGGGGTAGGTTGTACCATGACTAGAGCGGGACTACGAAGGGCGATTCGTCCCGTTTGCTCAGAACTCTCAACTTCTCTCACCAACCTACTATAGGGGCCTTATTAATTAGCTATAGTTATTTTGGGGGGGGGTTCCTTACTACAACTATAGTATAACGGGCCCCAAAACCCTATTCTAATTATTCAGGCCCCATGTCAGGGCTCGGGGTTTGGGGTCAGGAAGTTTGGTCGACTACTCTCCGGCTCTCGACCCTTAGGTTTCTTTTTTTGAGCTCCTTTTTGATGTCTGCCCGCCGTCTCCTACAACCCTTAGGGTTTAGGGTTTAGGGTTCCGACACCCCGTGAACTGCACCACCGGAGACGCCTGGATGGTACTGGAGCTCCTTCTCCCAATCGTCGGCCTCGTCGGACGCAAGGCGTAAGCAGAAGGCCAAACACTTTGTAATTTTCTACTCAAGTCCAAGTTTCATCCGCTTGTCGGATAAGTAGGCCATTCAGGTTCCAGGATGTTGACGGGATACGTGGCGGGCCATAAAGCTTGTAAACCCCCTCTCTTCGGGTATGGGAGCCTTGATGGGGAGTCGTGTGATCTACTAAAAACCTAAACCTAGTACAACGACAGCAGGCGGCTGCTTATCCGGGAGTCTGTAGAGGACCCCAATAGAATCCTACAGTGCGAGAGCCGTTTTTGCAGAACTTGTGACACAACAACCCGATAACAGCCCTATACACACCTCTAAATTCCCAAGCTCCCATGAGAACCCTGGTTTTGTTTGAGAGCTGGCCTATCACTTCACCCCGTACCGCCGTAGATCATGCGAACACTCCCCTGAAGCCCTCAACCCTAAACCCCTAAAGCCTGAACCCCTAAACCCCAGAATTTAGCCTTCAAAAACCATCCTTTGCCTCGTCCGAGATCTGAAGGCATGCGATGGCCTTCAGCGAACCCAGATCGCCCTGGCAGAGGCTTAGGGCTTCGGCTTGCGGGTTAGTTGAGGCTTTGATTTCGGGTGTTTAGGAAGCTTAGGATCTCGGGCTGGGCTTGCAGGTTGAGGGCTTGATTAGGGTGTTGAGGAAGCTTAGGATTTCGGGCTTGGGGTTTCGGGTTGCGGGTGTAGGGTCATGCTTTTGGAAGGTTGCAGTCCCTGTGTCGAACGAATTGGATCCAAAGTTCAGTCTGAAGGGACATGCACACCACGCCAACAAAGCGTTCCCAACTGTGCTCCCGACACTGTTAGCCACAGCGACCCCAGCCACTTTGCACGCGCAGAGTACAAACGATACTTGCGCATGGGCCTTAATCACTATCGCCAAACCCACTGGCCAAGAACCTTCAGCTCCACCTGAGGCACAATCCTCAATCCCTGCAACCTGAAGACCTGAAATCTAGTACCGTTCCTGAACCCAACATCTCTTCCCTGCGGATGCCTCTACGCCAGCCATGTGGGTTGGATTCAAGCATCGGAAGCGAGGCCCATAGCCTTTGCTGGTCAACGAAACCATCTCTCACGATAAGAGCATGCTATTCGCTGTCGTTTAGGGGCATGGGGGTTTAGGGGCTTAGGGGCTTAGGGTTTGCCAGGGTTTAGGGGTTCAGGGAAGTTTAGGATTTAGTTTAGGGTTTAGCCTCTACTCTCCGCCTGGATGGCTGGGTGCACTGTTCGTGCGTGACTACGTCCTGTCTTTCTCTACAGGCTCGTACCATTAGAAGCGCTTTAGACATACCACTGCGACACTATGATGTTGTTCTGCGCACCCTTGTTGATGACGGCGGCGATCAAGAAGTTAAAGTGAGAACTTTCGCCATAATCATGATTTCGTATTGCTAGGACTTCCACGTCTCCCCGGTGACTCGACAGCCCTGGTCTAATTTCTGTTGTTGCTGGCATGTCCATGTTTCGAGTGCCTGACAATCTCAATGCTGCCACTGTTGAGCTGCCACAGTTGGACGATCCATCCCAAGTGACGGAGCCTCCCGCCTCCTTGTGTGCGGACCCCATTTCCGGAAGCGTCAAATGGCCAGAATCAGATGTGCTATTTCCACTATCATGAGAACGGCAGTACGTAGAAATTCCGATCTCAATCAAGATGGAAAACCGCCCGACATCGTCGGCGAGCACCCCAGCTGTAGGTCCTCAACCCTGGAATTGGCCGAAAACCTTATGAGCCGAAGAATCCAAAGCCCAAACTGGACAACTGCCAAACCCGAAAGAAAACCCAAAGATATCGAACCTATCCCCAACACCCTCAAAACATAGGGTTTGCAGAAAAGAGGCCCAGTCCACCGACACGAAAGCCGATGTATGTGAAGACCTGGGATCAAGGCTTGCGAGGCTTCGACAAGGAGGTTTCGGGGTTTCAGGTTTAGGGTACAGTAATACAGGGGGGTGCAACAAGGGGTACTGCTAGAGGGTGCGAGGTCCCGAGTGATTTGGGGTTGGGGTTTTGAGGGCTCAGGGCTCAGGGACTGTGCCCGTCTGCGGCACCACGCCTTCGTGACCTCCCTGATGATCATCTCAGGCGCGCTGCCTGCGACGAAGCCGACAAGTGAGGATCTCGACCCTAACCCCCAATATGCAGGCCTTACTGACAAGAAGAGGGTTTTGGGGCTTAGCACGCCATGATGATAATTAAGGAACCGTCGGGGGTGAAGGCTCCTTTCGGGGCTCCTTTTTTGGACTTTGGGTTTGGGCTGTTTGGCTGTTGAAATTTTAGGTTTGGTGTTGGAGGCTTCTGCGTTTCTCTAAACTCAAGACCCCCGGAAGCTTGCCCGTCAAGGAGTCTCTGTCCATCCCTTTCTGGTCCCAAAAGCCGTTGACAGCAAAATCCGAAAAAAAACATGAGATAACCAACAAAAGCCCCAAAGCTCGAACCGAGCGCTAAATTTTTCTGCTGCACACACACACACACAAGACCAGCAAGACAAACACGTGATACAAGCCATTGAAATCAATCAACAAAACAAGACCATCATCATCTACTTCAAATATGACGACAACAACAGCAGCAGCAAGAGCAACATCACCCTGACAACGCAAGCTCTGCCTGATGACCGGATGCCCATCTGCTGGAGGAAGCTTGCCGCAGCCTGCCTGTCCTCGCGAGATCTGCGTTGAAGGGCTTAGCCTTTGGGGCTCTAGGGCTCTAGGGCTTTGGGGCTTTAGGGGTTGTAGAGAAGCAAGACTGATGAGACTTGGCTGTCGGGACGGCTTCCGGCTTCCTGGGGAGAATCTTGCGAAGTCTGACTTCCAAGGACACTAGCTCAGCGCAGAAAGGTTTGAGCTCCCGTCAGGGTCCAAAAATCGGTGTGTCGAGCTGAGGGCTCTTGAGACGGGGGGGGGGGTTATCCCTGATGAAATCAAAGTGTACTTCCTAATTAAGGAGATACAAAACCAAGAAAGAAATCGTCCCTCAGGCGCCTTCTTCAAGGCTGAGCCGAAAATCTGTTGCACGTCCTCGGACCGCATTCGAAGGGAGCCGGCCACAGAGGGTTTGGGGTGTATACTGTATATGTTACTATACGTTCACATCCATGAACACCTACGTGTACGTATATGTGCATGTATGCATATCTGCATCGGAGAGTGCATGTGTGAACTGAATGCCTATGTACATATGTATGCACGCATGCATGCATCTGTGTGTGTGTGTCTGTGTGTGCGCGTATATGTGTGTATGTGCATGTGCATGAGTATGTTTACGGGTTTGTGCATGTAGCATGCATGCATGCATGCAGGCAGGCAGGCAGGCAAGCGCAGGAATGTGTACGCACATGCAAGCACACATGTCTGTATGCATGTGTAGGTAAGCATGTCTGTATATATGTGTACAACTTATATGTGGATGTTTGACATATGTATATATATATATACATACGTACACATATATGTGCCGTGGGTTAGGATTCGTAAGCTTCCCTGCCTCCCTCCCTCCCTCTTGGCTCGCAGCATGCTGGGTATAGGCGGAGCTCTTGTTCCTTGGCAAGTTTGCTGGCTATTCCGGGTCTTAATGCAAGCTTGTGGGAACAAGATTGGCCTAACCCTACAGTTTAAGGTCGAGAGCTTTGGAGACCCCGCAAGTTCAGAGTCCCCCCAATAATCTAGAATCACGCCTAAAGTACCAAGGCCACAAGCACAATTCCCAACCCTAAACCCCAATCCCTCATCCCGAAAGTACGAATCCTGAACCCTAAACCCTAAGCTCCCTAAACCCCGAACCTCGAAACCTAAGACCCTCAGACCCCAAGACATTGAGACCCTGAGACCCCAAAACCGTGAGACTGTAAGAATCGAAAACCTTCAGACCCTAAGACTCTAAGACCCCAAGACCCTGAGACCAAAACCCCAAGTTGCCCTCAGCCAAGGTGCAGCTCAACGATCGCCGTCTTCCACTGACTCCTCAGAAACGGTTTCGAGTTTCGAGCTTGTCCCAGAAATCTTAGATTCAACGAAACCACGGCACGACTTATGAAGGGCAGCTATACTCTCAAAAGGCACATTGGCAGCTTGAGAGAAACGAACATAGACATGATGTCGGCGCGCGGCGGACACTACAGGGACGAGCCGTGGCTTAGAGCAGCGTCACAAAAGGATGGACTACAAAGGCAGCACCGGCATGTGTGGCGGATGCTTGGTACACGAGCTACAACCAAGCACCTAGTTTAGGGTTTAGGGATGTTGAGGGTTTATGGGTTCAGGGTTAAAGGTTTAGGGTTTAGATTTTTAAGGCTTCGGGGGCTTTAGGCTTTAGCGTCTGGGCTTAGCGTCTAGCGTTTAGGGTACCAGCCAGGCAAATCGTTCAAGCTGCCCAAACTCGCCCTCACCCACAAATCTTGAAACCCGAGTATCCGACGTTGAGAGCCCCAAACCCCGAACTCTTGGACCCTGAACCCGAAAACCCCAGGAACCTCAAATCGGAGAACAGCGGGTACTGAAGGCTACACCCTAAACCCCGAAACCCTGAAGCCCCAAACCCCAAAACCCACTTTTCCGTCAGGCGGCTTATCCCGATTCTCGACGGCGCTCGCCAGGTCCTAAGCACTTTTGGAAGGACGCCCGAAACAGGCTGAGTATAGGTCCTTCTAAACCCCGAAACCCCAAACCTGAGAAGCCCAACACACACCAAAGCCTGCCTGATCCCTAAACCTAAGCCCAATCATGTAGGAACTTTGCTTTGATTAAGGCTTAGCTTAGTCGACAAATCTGGCTCATGTCATGAAACGATTTACCAAGGCTGTCCCAGAACAAAATCCCTCAAAGCATTATATGCCGCCACTATACCTCACCCTGAGCCCAAGACCCTGATCTGCGAAAACCCCGAAACCCTCAACACTTAAGCCCAAGCCTGAAGCTCGAGCCTCCTACCATCAACTCATAGAACATAGAAGCTGCCCCCACCCTGTAATAGTAACTATAAGGATTATATTAGGGCCCTACTATATTCCTATTATACCACTGTTACACGGTGGGGGCAGCTTCTAACATAGAACCCACAACTTCCCCAGAGCCCCTTAGCTGTTCTAATCCTACGATGGAGCAAGGCGCAGCAGTCACTAGGGCATCCTGACCCCCCAAACCCTCAACCCCACACCCTAAACCCCCCTGCACCCCTGACCCAAAACCCTAATGTAGGGGGCCTTAATTATTAGAATAGGGTTTTGGGGTGTGAATCGGACATGCGTCTGAGGCGAACAAAGCTGAAGATGTCTATTGCATCCTTGGAAAGCGTAGCTGCTTATGAGCTACCACAAGCTAAGCTAGTTTGTTCAGTATGCCTTCAATGTCTCGCAACATGGAATCATATTTTAATGACCAGTTGTCGAGCATCTGTACAGAAAAGTGGACTGTACTGTAACATCTTCGAGTGATGTTACGCGGCTCAGCAGAAAAGTTAAGAGTCTTACTGCAGCAAGCGCAAACTTCGACTGGCGCCCAAACCGGCTCAAGAAGGTGTGTGTGAAATTCATTTTCAAGAATCAAGTTTTGTTTGAATCTTTCAAGAACGTCCTTAAATCTTGCAGTGCGGTTTTTGGCGGCTTTGAACCTTTTGATTGGACCAGGTTTGGTCGGTAGCGCGTTTCGGATTTCATCAGAAGACATAGTAACCAGAATAGGGTTTTGGGGTACATTACACTATACTTAGAATAAGGAACCCCCAAAATACTATAGGTAACTGTTTAGGACCCTAAACCCTACCGGCTCACCTGGCTTCGCGCCTCCAGGGCCTTCAGCGCATCGTTGCGGTTGGGCGCCTTCTCCATTTCGCCGCTCGCTGCGTAGGCCCTGGTGCGCTCTCCGCTTCTTCGGGGGATTTTTTTGAGCTCCTTTTTATGTCTGCCCCTCATCCAGGCTTACATAAGGCCTTAGGCCAGGAGATTGGTTGGGGTCTTTCGGGGAGTTTAAGGGTTGAGGGCTTCGGATTCGGTTTGCGGTTCAGGGTTCAGGGTCGAGGGAGTTTGGGGCTTGAGGGTTCTTGTTTGGGGCTTGAAGGAGAGTACGGGATTTGGGGCTTTAGGGGAGTAAAAGGCTTTAGGGGGTTTCTCGAGCCGGGTTTTCTAGGCTCCAGGCACGGAGGGGTCAGACTTTTGGGGCGAAGGGCTTGGGCATTGCAGCAGGTCGTCGCTGTGTAGTCGGACATGTGGCGAATGTCGGGGGTTGCTCCATGGAAACCTACGAGGAGAGAGCAAGGAAGGGGCGGTGACATGCAGCAGCATCTTCCGATCTCTGTTCCCATGAACACCCGAAATCCTAAACCTCTGAACCCGTAAGCCCCAAACCCCCTTTTAGAATCCTTAACAGACTCCCTTTCAGAACCCTAAAACGCCAATGGCTAAAACCCGTATAGAACCCTAAGACACCTAGAAGAACCCAGCTAAGAGCCCGAAAAGCCCCCAACGCCTCTCTGGAATCCTTCTAAAAATCCCCTGAAAGGAACCCCCTAAAGGAACCCTTACAGGAACCCCGTCAAGGAACCCTTAAAGGGCCCCTTAAGAAGCCCCCGAAGGGACCGAGGCCTGTTGATAATCTTCTGGCAGTCGCCCTCGCCCTTGGAGTCCCCGAGCTCCTTTGAGGGTTCCGAAGCTTAAAGCTACGCTTTAGGCCTTTAGGGTATAGGGTTTAGGGTTTCACAGTTTAGGGTTTAGGCTTTAGGGATTAGGGTATAGGGCTTTGGGGTTTAGGGTTTCACAGTTTAGGGTTTCGCAGTTTAGGGTTTAGGGTTTAGGAAGCTATTCTTTAGGGGTTGCTAGTACAGGGGCCGCAGAAATAAGACTAGTGAATAATGTCTTACAAGGTCTGAGCTTTGTGTCGGGGGCTTCTGGGGTGGTTATGGGGCTTCAAGGTTTGGGGATAGACATCTAGCAATCTAATCCAGTATAATCTGTGTCGGGACTGTAAAAGGATACTTCGACTTTGGGCTTAGGGATTTAAGGGCGAGGGTTGAGGGCTTCAAGTTTTGGGGTTTCGGGCTCTGAGATTTAGGATGACAGGTTCAGAGTTGATGGCTTTAGGGTTTCGGGTTTAGTGAGTTGCAAGGCATCACATGTGGCTGCCCAGGCAGGCTGCAGGTAAAGCCGCTTGACCTTTGGACACGAAAAGCCTATTATGAACCCCAAAACAGCACACACACACACACACACACACCATTCACTACGTTCCTTTTGTTCTATTTTGTTGCGTGATTAAATAAATTAAATCACGTGCGTCTCTTTGTTCGCTTGTGTTTAAGTATTGCAAGGACAACAAAAGGAACAACATGAGCGTGACAGGGGTGAGTGGCGGTAAGTGTGTTAGGTGAAGAGGAAAGGAGGAAGAGAACAAAAGGAACAAACTAAATCAACAAAAACAAGTCGCGCGTGTTTTATGTATTGATTTGACCTTTGGTTTCTCTTCACTCCTTTCACTACATCTACAACCTTAACCCCGAAAACTTGTCCTAAACCCGCCTAATCCCCTAAACCCTAAGCCCTAAGCCCGAAAGACCCGAAATCCCAAACCAAGCCACCTCCCCCCTCGGAAGCGAAGCGAAGCGAGCGCGCGTGCCTTGAAGAGCCCCAGGCCCTGCTGCGCCATGCTCAGCGACTCCTGCTCTGGTCTGCGTTTAGTGCGCTCTTCTTCTTCGTGTTGTTTATTATTATTGCTACTGTTATTACTATTATTATGACCATTATTATTGTTTTTGTTATTATTTGTATAATTGCTACTATTACTATTGTTATTATTCTTATTATTGCTATTATTTTTGTTATTATTATTGCTATTATTATTACTACCATTATTACGGTTTGCTGTTCTTACTACTCGTAGTATAGCTGCTATTGCTACTGCCACTACTACTCGCACTCCCACTTCCACATTCATGTCGACTCCTACTCCTACTCCGCCACCATTCTCACCACGATTGCTTCTGCTTCTGCTACTGCTACTGTTACGACTACGCCTACGACTCGACTACGACGACGATTGCGATTAAGAGCACGGGTACCGATAACCATTACTCTGTGTTCACTGTTAGTTGTGATGCTTGTGATTGTTGTCCTTCACTACTTTGTATTATGACTACTATAGCTTGCTATTCTTCTAAAGGATAAGGGAGCCCCGGAACCTCAGGGAAACAAACATTTCTCCAAGTTTTCAACGACCTCCCACACGGGAGATTGAAAGCTCAAACTTTCAGGGTTTCGGGTGTAGGGAACCCTAAACCCTCAGCCTAGCCAAAACATGGGACTAGGATCCTTGTAGCGCTCCGTCTTGAGCTTCAATCCAGCCTCGGGGCTCTTCCAAAGCTCTGCCGCAGCTTTGAGGGCGCTCTCGGGGTTGTGGCTTTCAGGTTTAGGGTTTAGGGGTTTATGGGGTTGAGGGTTCAAGGTTTAGGGTTTTGAAGGGGGCCACGGCTAACTGTGCGATTGATCCCAGAGCCCTACAACCCCCGAAAACCCTGAAAATCGCAACAAACCCCTTCCTCCGCCTCCTCCTCCAGCCCCTCCCAAGCCCCTCCAGAAAAAAAACAAAAAAACACCCACGCCCTCAAACCAACCGTTTCAAGAACAAGGCAATGCAAACCCGAGCAAGAGCTCCCCGAGCCAGTGGCCAGGGTCCTTAGGATCCTCGCTTCGCCCTCCTGGGTTTGGGGCGGGTTTGTGCTGTGGGCTATACGGGTTTAGGATTTTAAGGTTCTGGGCTTAAAGTTCGAGGGTTTTGGGGGTTAGAGCTTGGTCTCTAGGGCTTCGGGTCGAAGGCGGCATCATGCTTCTGTGGGCAACCTTGCTATGGTGATCTCGACATTACTAGGGCTTAGGGCAGCTTAGGGTTTAGGGTCATGACCTCTTGATCCGGCCTTCTTGCCCAACTCCCGGTAGAGAGCCAGGGCATCATTCCTTGAACGGCTGAACTCTGTGGTCGAGCTAAACCCGGGTGCTGGTATGAACGTTTGTCGTTTTTCAGAAGCAACACGTAGACCTATGAAAGCAAAGAATGCAGGAGCCGTAATGACTGAATAGCAGGGTTGGGACGCCTTGGTACCGTATGACTACGCAAAGACCATAAGGCGACATTGTTACCGAGTAGTGCAGAAGCCTAGAAAACTGCCAATACTCTTCCCTCGGCCTCCTTTTTGCAACTAGCCTCTAATTCTGCACTAAGGCCCCAATATTAAGCGCGTACAGCAAGTAGCTCATATAGAACCTTGAAAGGAACCCCAATTTCAGACCGCTGGATCACCCTGAACCCAAACCTCCAACCCCCAAAACCCCTAAACCCTAAACTCTGAACCCCAAACCCCAAACCCTAACCCCTAAACCCCTAAACCCCTAGACCCCTAGACCCCTAAACCCCTGAACCCCAAAACCCCAAACGGCGTCCGGGGCCCTGGCAAAGACTGCGATGCGCTGCCGGCATCGCCTCGGGCGATCTGAACCTGGCCCGGGGTGCAAACCTTGAGGCCGTGGCAGCTCTGAGAAGTCATTGTTTGGCTTGATCATATATATATATATATATATACACACATGTATATATATATGTATACATTTATACATAAATATATACACGTATAAATATGTGTATATATATATATATGTAGATATACAAAAATATGTATGTAAACGTGAACCTAGAATCCATAACCTCCGGTCTTTTGCATTTCGCACATAGTGCTTAATATAGATAGTGGACGACCAACTTCATATACAAAAATATGTATGTAAACGTGAACCTAGAATCCATAGCCTCCGGTCTTTTGCATTTCGCACATAATGCTTAACATAGATAGTGGACGACCAACTTCATATACTATACCATATATCGTATATAAACGGCCATTTGGCCACACAAACCCCAAATATCAAATTCCAAACACAAAAGGTCTGGTTTCATGACTCATTTATACGAATCGTTGATATGTACTGTTTAAACTAAACAGCTCAATACATAATAATGGTACATAACGGTTTTCATATCTGCTGTCCCTTCGGGCCTCTGACAGCATCTCTGCCACATCCACCTGCGCAGTGCAGCAGATCATCGAAAACATTCTCAAACCTGCCATTCACCGAGTGATGTTGCAAACACAACTCTGCATGTTATCACGGTTGTCGTTGCTACCGCCATCGCCCCTGCAGAACCAAGCGGACATTAAACGATGGTGCTCGCTTTTGCTGCTAGCACAGCTTTCCCGACGTATCGCTGATACTTTGACTTCTTGTGCTTTCCTGATACGGTCGCAGTAGACGTCGTGGTAGTGATGGTGACGGCGGTGGCATCTGTCCTTTTCCTGGTACTGCCAGCACAACCCTAAACCCTAAACCCTAAGCTTTACCGTAGTGCGAGTACAAGACGTCGCTGTCCGAGTGGCAGGCCCTGTACCAGTAGTGTCACCAGGAGCAGCAACGGCAGTAGGATTGAAAGAAGTAGCGGTAGTAGTAGTAGTAGTAGTAGTAGTAGTAGTAGTAGTAGTAGTAGTAGTAGTAGTAGTAGTAGTAGTAGTAGTAGTAGTCATCATAGAAAACATAAGCAGTGTGACAATAGAATTCCGAAGCCGACACCGGCCTCGGATTGCTTGTTCCCGGTCCTCTTGATCATCGCCAGCTCGTCACTAGCCTGGGACAGCTTCCCGAGGGGCCACGCAGTCAAATCGCCTGGCAACCCCCAAAATACTACGCCGCACTGTAACCCGACGCAATTCGACGAATAAACCCAGAGCCCTTCAGTTTACGGTAGTCTCCAGTATGGTATCCTCGTTGAAACCCGCATGCTAGAGCAACCCCAAAAAGCACCGCTAATCACTGTAAGCAAGGCCCTAGAAACTGTCGCTGCCAAGGAAGAGCTTGGCGCTAGGCACCGGTATAAGTATCAGGGCAGGGCCTGTGAGGGTATTATTGCACCGGACAGCCTTCGAAACGCTTAGGGCGTGGGGGATTGCCAGCTGAGCTGCGGCCATCATGGCGTCGAAACTTCGCTCCATCGCCATGCTGGCCTCCACGACCTTTGGGGCAAGCAGATTCGCTATTGCTACTGTTATGTTCATCATGGTTATTATGTTTGCGACTGTTTTGCAATTTTGTTACTACTATCTCTGCTTTTCTATTAATTTCTTTTAGTTTGTATTTACCTCTTTTGGGGTGTCGGGGTGAAGGACCAAAAAAATTCGAACTTTTTGTTTAGCTTTTAGTGTTCTAGCGGCTCCTGGCACTCGTGGTCGTCCTTACCTTACCAGAGCTGCATTTACCGCAGCTGCACTTTCGCCGAACCCTCGCAGCCGAACATACACAGCACCGGTAGGTACTGAAATGGTCGCCCCGATCAGCGCATCGAGTCGTTTGGTTTCTAGCTTGCGCTGCATTGGACTCAGGCAGGCGCAACCTTCAGCGCAGACACCTGGCACAAGAATAGTAATTCTACTAACACTAGTAGCAATAACACTATTCACAAAAATAATAGAAACAATAGCTAGTACAGGAATAATGGCTAGCAATAGTCGTAGGGTGTGGGGAAGTCAGCCTTCGTTCCCACTTCTCTCGGACTCGTCGACCCCCATACCCGGCTGAAACCTGAAGCCCCAAATCCAAAGCAGCTGCCACTTGGAGCAGCAAACCCCATTCTGAAGACGCTGGCAGTCTGCTTTCGACAAAGAAATACTCATGTCCTGACAAGGCCTCCCCTCGCATGGTTCGAACAAAAGTGGGATATGAAGCCCCAAACTGCCAAAAAAAACGCTGGGGCCCTAAGCCATGAACAGTGACCCCTACACCCTGAAACATCGCTTCTCCGGCCGAAAAAAAGCTCCGAAAGCTGCGCCTTCTTCGCCGACTCTCCCGCACGGCGGAAGGAGACCAGAGCATCCTGCAAAGATGGTCAAAGGGTTCCGTGAATTCTAGTCTCTCTCGAAGAAACAAGAATCAGAAGAAGAAGAGGAAGAATGGAAGGGCATTACCAATAGATAATGGATCAACACTCACCGTCGCAGTCGTCGTAGTATATAGCGGCCATGATGATCATGACAGTGAGGGTGGGGGAAGATTCCGAGCTCCCGGGGAGCTATGAGTACCATTGCCATTCTTATTATGACTGGTATTACTACTATTACCATTGCCCGTCTTAGTTGTTAACAGTATTTTGCTTTTGCTGCTACTCCTGTTACTATTATTCAAGTTTTGCTATTGCTATTATTAAACCCTAAACTCAAACCCCTAAACCCTGACCCCTAAACCCCTAAACCCTAAACCCTTAAACCCCAAGTTTCCGAAAATTGTGGCCCCTAACATGGCACGCTAACTTGTAGGATCCTTAGGATAAGGACCCCGCCGAAAAAAATCCTAAAACCTTAACCCTAAACCGAGGTGCCCCCAATTTCCGGAAACTCCCAAACCGTCGGGGAATGCTCCACGCCCGGGCCGGGGGCCCCTCCCCGGAGGAGCCTTCGCCAGCGCCAAAGCCTCGGAGGCCTCTCGGAAAAAAACATCCCGGGATTCTAGGGAGGTAGGGTTTTCTTAGGGCTTTTAAAGGGGGGATTAAAGGGGTCTGAAGGGTTTTGTAGGAGGTTTTTAGGGCTTTGGGGTTTAGGGTTTAGGGCTATTTAGGGAGTGCACCTTCTTAGTCCCCAACCCTGGGCTCCAAAGCACTGAAACCCGACACTGACCTCATTTTCGGTTACGACTCCCACACGGGCTGGTTTAAGTGAGAGTTTAGCAGCTTAGGGCCTTTCACTCACTGAACTTCCAGAACAGAACCTTCGTCGGCAGGCCTTGCTCTTGTAGAGCATGCGCTGCTGATAGCTCACCCTCGATGGCCAAGGAGATTCAAGGAGGTTGCTGAAGTCTCGACTTCTACCGTTGATGATACAAATCCTGCATTACCCAATAAGAGGGAATATACCATAATTCCCATAGTTTAGAGTCCTTAAGGTAATGCAGGATTTATATCATCAACCGTCTGTTGAGGTTAGGCCAAGCAGAAGTGAAACGTAGGCCCCGAACATCTGCGCTTTCGGCGCATCGTAGCCGATGAGGAAATCGGACCTGGGGCATGATTGGAGGGCGCGCCTTTTTCTTGACACAGTTTGAGGTGCGGTCAGCAAGCCGAAATGTACATGCCTAAACCACTCAATGTCAATCCCAAATCCCCGAGCCCCGAACCCTAAACCCCACAAAACCCCTAAACTAACTCGTATTCGCCCCAAACCCGAAAAGACCCAAAGCTCACGCTTTGGTGTAAGGTCTCCCCCGAAGTTTCTAAACGGCTTAGGACTCTGAGACTTGATTCGAGCCTAGACTTCAACAGCCTCGGGGTCTTCAGGGTCATGCTTCAGGGGCTCAAGGAAACAGGCTCCTACGGTTGATGATAGAAATCCTGCATTACCTTAATGGCTCTAGACTATGGGAATTATGGTATATTCCTTATTATGGGTAATGCAGGATTTATGTCATCAACCGAAGTACCGAAGGCTAAGGTCTAGAGTTTCAGGGCGCCGATTTCTTTGTTGAGGACTTCGCGTTTTAGGGTGAGGCTTTAGGATTTAGCGTTGAAAATTCAGGCTTCCTTTGTTCGCCAACCCTAAACACTAAACCCCTCGGTTGCGGACGTTGTCGGAGTCTCGGGGAACATCGCCTGCACGTCACGAGCATGTCCAGGGACTTGGGCCAGGTTCAGGTAGAAGTTTTTGTTTGAACGCCTTTTTCCGTCCGCTAGCTGGGGTTTGGGTTTTAGGGTTAAGGGTTTGTGGCTTAGGGTCGGTTAGGGTTTAGGGATTTAGGGTCGGTTAGGGCGTAGAGGTTTGGGTTTCAAGTGTATGGCACTGGGAACTGGTGAACTGAAGCTAGCCCTCCGCAAACCCTGCACACTGAAACCTTCTGAAAAAAACGGTATGAACACCTACCCTGTTTGAAACACATCTTAAACCCTTGCAGCACCTGTAAAAACCCTACCAAACGAAGTGCCTTGGCGTCCGCCATGATGGACTCGGCAGACATGAGCGCGGCATCCGCCATGTTTGGCCTCACAGAACCGGGTTGCTTTGGAGGTTCCTGATGAGCTTTTGAGCCTTGGTCTTTTCGGGCTCTCAGGAACAATTGGAACAAAACCTTTTGGGGCTAGATGATTGACTTGGGGTGGGGACCGGGTTGGGATGTCATTCTGGACTCTGCATTGCTATATCCTACGAGCAAAGACCAACTTTGCTTCCATGCCGGTTTCTGCAAACCCAATCGAACCCAAGCCAAGAAGTGCAACAGAGTACAGCACTTGCGGGTTTTGAGAGTCCAAAATTGCTGACGTTTCCAATGCCGCAGAACCCGTTTGCAAGAACCCCGAGATACCCCAAAGCCGGTGCCTCACGCCCGCACCGAGGGCGGGAGGGGCGGCGCAAAATCCTTTGACTGCCGCGGCGGCTGCAGCACATAGCTTACCGGAAGCTGCCTTATAGGGTGAGAGCGGTTGATGATATAAATCCTGCATTACCCATAATAAGGAATATACCATAATTCCCATAGTTAGGGTCCTTAAGGTAATGCAGGATTTATATCATCAACAGGAGATGCTGTGGCACTGCAACAGCAACGCTTTAGGAACTTGGCATTCCGTTTGGCAGCGTCGCATTGACAAGGCGCACCATCTTGGCGCGCATGACTCTTCATGCCCAGCACGTGAAGCAAGTCGGCAGAAACAGTTCTTCCATTCCTTGCCGGAATCCTCGTCACTTTGCGAGCTCAAACCGCGCAACAAGCATTTCTGAAACCGCTGGCAAAGCAGTGTCAATCGAATTGGCTCATCGAGAGGCACGCTGTCGGGCCTGAGCTCGCGATTTGTAGGAGTGTACAGTGTACAGTGTTTCTGGCGATGGGCCTTCGACATGCCAAGTTAATGCGAGTCTCGTGTGGCTGCAGCTTCTGGGTTTTGGGCCAGCTGGGCCTTCAGTTCCACCAGTTTTTCGGTGCTGAAGCGCTTCAGGACCTGAGCGGGGTCGGGGTGGCAGGCAGAACTGAGGTCAAGAGCCATCGCACTAGCGTTACGGGCCTGATTACCAAGTTCCGGGCCAACTGGGCTTTCAGCTCGATGAGGTTTTTTGTCGAATAGCGCTCCAGGATCTGCAAGCGAGCAGCAGTGCTGATTTCAAAGAAACAGACGAGCCGCAACGGCCCAATAACCCAACACGACGCAAATGATCTCTCAACTTCTGAGTTTCGGGCCATCTTCGCTTTCTGCTCGACCTCCTGCATCGGGCAAGGAGCACGGCTCAAGGATTTGCGGGCACGTGAAAGCAGGATTCCGGTGTATGCTTTTCGGGTGTATAGAGTAACATATACTTCATTCAATGATGCACCCCCATATACTCGAATGTACTCTGATATACTCGAACAGACTCCAACTAACTATAACACAATGTGATAAAGCATGGTTAACCAGCTCATCGGATGAACATGACACAATAAGGTATAATGGTATGTGGTAGATAAAGTATGATACAGTATAACATGATACACAATACGATTTCTATGCGATACAATACAATACATAAGCACATACTATAAGACGATATGGTACAGTATCACATTCCATGATCAAGTACATGGTACAATAGAACAGCGTAGATTCTGAATATGGTACAATATGATACAACCTTGTATCATAGAACCAAAAACAGCGCGATGTATTGCAATGCAGCATACTGTGATACAATACGGTATGGCCTTATATGATCTGGTATTATGCAAGACCATAGAACATACTGGTAAAGTAAAGAAACACAAGATGCCTTAGTACGTGTATAGGTGTGTACCTGACATATATAATCTAATGCTGTATGACATAACATGATAGTCTATTAAAGACAAGGAACGGGGTCGAAATCAAAAGGCCGCAAGTATGAGTATGTTGAAGATCTACTGTCACAAAATGTGCTGTGGTGTAACGTGTTAATACATGGCACGATCAAATATGGCATAGCAGAACACAAGATAATATAAATTGGCATATGATACAACACTGCAAAAGACCGTGCTATGCAACATAAGATGACACAACAGGGTAGGATATAACATGACACAATATAAACAGACACGGTAGTTCAAAAACTGCTCGAATCTATATACTGAAAACAAATTAAAGAACATGTTACACCGCATAATGTAACTTGGTGCCACGAAACACAAAATGATTGAATATATACAGAGGAAACGGACAGTAAAGCATGCTACTGCATGCGATGATATCATAGTAAATGGTGTTATACCATAAGATAGTAGTGATTGCAGTAACGGCAGTCATATTCATCATAACAATTGCCAGAATAATACTAACAAGAAACACTATAGCAATAAAGATATGTATAATGCAATTTCACAAAAGTTTTTCGCCAAACATGTGATAATATACAAACATATATAGACATCGCAGATCTATGCATATGTTTACATACATACATACATACATAAAGATATGCTACGTGTATATATAACACTGTAACATACCAACTCATGACGTGACGCAGTGCACTTGAATATCACATGGTAAAATTGGATATGATAGGTTATGATACTACACAGCATTGTGTGATACTAGTTGATATTCTATGGTATTGCCACGTGATATCTTGGAACCAGGCTGTTTTAAATTATCTAGTATTACATGATGTATGATACCATATTCATATAACATAGTACCATATGCGATTACATAGCATAATGCAACGTGGTAAAATTGAGTAAAGTACAGTAGAACACAATAAGCTACAACACAGTATGATTCAAAGTTATGTAATATTTTGTATATTATTGCATTACATACACGACAATACACTACAATCTGGGACCATGATCACGGAGTGCGCCATTCTCTTGACAGAGGATTTTTGAACGGGTTTGGGGTTTGGTTTTTTGCCTAAACCCTGAACTCCTAAACCACTCAATCCTAATTCCCCCCTAGAAACCTGAAACCATGAACGCCCAAACCCCAAGTGCCACCTCACATTTGGCTTTTGAAACCATTCCCATGGAACCGCAGTAGAAGAGAGTGGTTATCTGTCGGGTCCCAGTCTTTGCACACACAGAGCTTGCGTTCAGTGCCTAACTAACACGACTTTCACGATTGCGCAGAAGAGCCTGTCAAGAAAGTGAAGACCCATGTCCAAAAGACCCTTCAAGACAAGCCTTTGTTTGAAGACCAGGGCATCCCTGTTCTGTAAAGACTTCTTCAAGCGTTCCCCTAAAGGCTCTCTACGGCTTAAGACGTTTAGCATCTAGAAGTGTCAACAGCGCTCGTAGGGCTTAAGGAGTTTAGGGTTTAGGCTTTGAGTTTGAGAGTTTCTGGGCTTTAGGGTTAGGATTTAGGGCTTCATGGCTTGAATTGTGCAGGGCTTAGGATCTAGGATTAAGGTCTAGAGTTTCAGAGCTTCAGAGTTTGTTAGGACTCAGAGTTGCGGCTGCAGGGCTTTATGGTTCGGGGGTCTAGGGAGCCCAGCTCCCACACTGGCGTGCGAGTGCTGTCGAAGTCTCGAGGAAGCGCGTCCAGGGACGTGGGACTTAGGCGTCCGGATTCAGGTTTGAGTCTCTGGGTGCAGGGTCTCAGCCTCAGGGTGTAGGGATTCAGGTTCAGAGCTGGGGGACTGGAGAACTGAAACTGGCCCAGGCTGCGTCTGTGGGGTGGAGACTTTTTTTGGGCCCTTTTATTTTATTTTTTTGTGTGGCTTTTTTTTTTTTTTTTTGCTTTCCTTGGGCTCTAAGGAAAACCATCTTTTTCTGTTTTTCCTTGGGAAAACAGATTTTCCTTGCCTATCTATCTAATATATATATATAATATATGCATATATATATAGTAATATATATAGTATATATAGTATATATAGATATATATACATTTATATTATATACAATATAACTAGATATATATGATAACTTATATAGTATATATACTACTATATATAGTATAGATATATCTATAGATATATATATTACTATATTAGATATATATTACTATATAGTATTATTATAGTACTATGAAAGAATATCAGTAATATAGTATAAATAGTATATAAATAGTTATAATATAGATAAATATTAGTATACGTATATATCGTATATAAATATATATTATATATATATAGTATATATAGTATATATAGTATATATAGTTGTATATATAGTATATCTCTTATAGTATATAGAGAGATATAGATAAACAGTTATAACAATTATATAGTATATATAGTATATATAGTATATAAATATCTTCTATATATGATAGATAAATATATATTATATTCATATAATATATATATTTTATATAATAATATATATATATATATATTATTTTATTATAGTATAGGTATATATATTCTTATATTACAGTTATAGCATGTACATGTGTATATATATAGTATCTAAAATGTAAATAGGTGTATATATCTATGTACTACATATTAGTATATTTATTTATTTATTGTATATATCAGTAGATGTATATATATTATACAAAAAACTAGTATTATAGTATATGTAGTATGTATTACTATATGTAATTTTATGCAAAAAAATATATAATATACATTACATAATATATATTATATATTCACCTATAATATATATATATATATATTTATTACTATATGACCGTATAGACTATATTGTTATTCTATACTATTATAGATATAATACAAGTATTATAGTATATACAATACATACAGTGTATATAGTTACATATAGTAGATATTAGTCAGATATAGGATATAGTATATGGATATAGTATTAATAGAATATAATATATATATAGATAATTTATGTAGCCATATAAATATATATAAATTAGTGTGTATATATGTTATAAAGTAGTTTATGTAAATATATCTATATACACATATTACACATATTAGATAATATATAGTAAAGGAAGTATATATAGTATATATACTATATTAAATATATACAGCACAAAATATCTATATACATATATTCTATATATATATACATGTCGTAATAATATAGTAAACATACTGGCTAGGGTACAGACAAGTATATAATTGTATATATATATATATATATGAGTAGTATATATAGTGTATATATACTATATATAGTATATACAGCACAATATGTACATATATATATATGTATATATATGTCGTAAATATAGCAAACATACTGTCTATGGTACAGACAGTATATAAAGTATATATAGTATATATATAGTATATATAGTATTTATAGTATATATAGTGCATATATATTTATATATATACATATATATATATATATATATATATATATATATTTTATATATATATATATAGTATTTGTATAGGGGCCAACCAAAAAAAAGGCCCAGAAAAAAAAAAAAAAAGAGGTTCCCGCGTCTGTGTGCTGCGAACTCATTGGTCTTTCAGGATTGTATGAAGGTTTTAGGGAAGTTCCACAACGTTTATTGCAGGAGCGCTGAGATGAGCTCCACATGGAAGAACCGGTGCCACCAACAGGTGAAACATGGCGGAAGCCAGGAACCAACCCCGAACGAGCCCTCCACAAACCTAACACCCTGAAACTTAAAAACCCTATCGCCCCTAAACCGTTATTAGACCCTGAAAACTCCAATAATGTAAATGGTTTCAAAACCCTCCTAAGACCCGTCTAAAGCCCTGTCAAAAACCTACAAGACCCTGCAAAGCGCCAAAACCGGAGTGCTCCGGCCTTCGAAATCGTAGACTCGGCAAGCATGAATGCGATGTTTTGCCTCACACAATGGCGTTGCTTTGAAGGTTGATGAAAGCTTTATTGAGGGGCTCTTGAAGGGCTCTACACGCTATAGCCGCTGTAGGGCTTCACGCAAAATGTTAGGGTTTTGCAGCCTGAGCCGTGAAGCTCTCGCGTTTTAGAGTCCCCGATTTGGGGTTTGTTTCTGCGGTGCCCCCGGAGAGTCTCTTCCCGCTTGGCTTGTGGGTCAAATCTAAGACCCCAATGATCGAAAAATGGCTTTGATGGGATATGATAGTCCACTGCAGTTTTGTGAGGTTTGTGTGTAAGGACTATGAGGGGATAGTAGTGCTAATTATTCGCTCCGCCTCATACATTAATTAGCCTTGAGTGGCTTAAGTTGTCGCGTGTTTTGGGTGCCAGGACTTTGCCGGTGCCCCGAAATCTTCAATGCCACCGAACCTTTCGCAAGAACCCAGCCACGATGTCAAACCAAGCCTCACACCAGCACCAAGGGCAAGAAGAGCGGCGCAAGATCCTTTGGCAGCCGCGGCGGCTGCAGCGTGTGACTTGAGGGGAGTTGCCCTCAACTCGAGAGCCAAGCAGCTGTGGCACCGCAACTGCAACGCCCATGGAACTGATATTCCGTTCTCGAAGTTCCCTGTTGCATACCACATCGGCAGCTGTCCACCAATGGATGGTTCTTTGCAAAAGCTCTCGAGAAAACATCCTCCGCCAGCAACATCCCTTGTGTCAATGCTCGGACCTTTCGTTTAGGGTCTCTGGGCTTCCTGAACTGCAAACCCCAAGAACAAACAGGAGCTTGGCAACCTTTCGGCGGGAGCGCTCTTCACTCAACGTGAGGGGGGCATGCACTGGGGTGAGGAGGGGTTCGCATTCTCGGTGACATGCAGGCAGCGGGAGGCACTGACCCAGCTGCCTCTTGTGATGAACCGGCTCCTCCAGAAAACATCGGGTGAAGCCTCCTGCTGGGAAAACTAAGTCTTTTTGACTGGTGTGAAACATGCGGCGAGGGCCGTATGCTAGATACATCTGCTCGAAAAGCCCGACAGAATACGTAGTTCTAGCAAGCCGAACCGAAAGAAGACTAGTGCTTGTGACTCCAGCACGTTCAGAAGACCTCCAGGTGCTATACGTCCTTCATGATTAGAACAGGGTTTTGGGGCGCCTTATATGATAAACATAATAAGGAACCCTCAAAGTAGTACGGGTAATTACTTTGTCAACCCCGCCATATGATATCGAAACCGGAGTAGGGACTCCTTCTCAACTTGTGAAACTTCGCAGCGTCTTCTGCGATCGCTGGAGCACGTCCTGGGCAAGCAGAACCTGCGCTGGCAGGTACCCATCGCCCTACGACTGCATGGACTTGCCGTGTCCACAGGATTCCGGTCTATGGCTTTAAGGTTGATTAAAACACTTTATTGCATAATACGGCAGAATAGAATAGAAGATCATATAACATCATATCAAAGAGTAGAATATGAATATGAACTCGACTTTGAATGTGAGTGTGGGTATGGGTGTACAAATATAGAAAAGTATAAGACAATATCATATGACGAAATAGAAAATGGCCTGTATCAATACAAAAGCCTAGAGTATAGTAGAACATATCATAAACTAATACATTGTTATGCTGCAATATAACAGAATTATGGGAAGGTGGTACAGCATAATACACCACACTATAGTGGAACTGAAGACGCTCTATGACATCGAAATATAATACAATCTGTTGTGGAATACAACAGAATAGAACAATAATATAACTTATTGCGGAATGCAACAGGATAGAACACCATAGACTAGAACAGACTTATTTATCATATTTCATATAACATAATAAGGTCGTACCGGACATATCTTCTCAAACAAGATGCGGTTTGGCACATGCCTATGGGTCTGCTGTTCGACTTTCTGAGCTACAAGTGGAGCATAAAGCATCTGCGGCTCTCAAGCCGAAGCCCAGACCCAAACCCCTAAACCCGCGATAGGCCCTAAACCCCAAATACCGAGCCCTAAACCCGGGCACCAAATGCTGCCGACTGAACTGTTCGGGTAGGAGGCCTTAATACCTATAATAAGGACTTAGTAAGGCCTATTTAAGGAAGTATGGTTCCCTACCCCCCCGGGAGCGCACCTTGCCCTGCTCCTTCCGCTTGCGCCAACGCGCGACACAGGTTTCGAAGGACTCCTCCGGCAGCGAAGCCGACGGGTCCACAGGTGACCATGTTAGGAAACTCCTTCCTTGGGGTAGGGTTTAGCTTTCAGGGTTTCGGGTTTAGGGGTACTAGTACTTCTTTAGAGAGGGGTGCTTCTTCCGTTGGGCTCTACTCGTTGAGGGTTTGGGGGTGCTATCTTAAGGGGGACATTCTTCCAAGTTCCCAACTTTTTGTCATCATGTTACAATTTGGCCCAAACCCCAGTCTAATTGTAAAGGCCCCCTACACTTGGTGGTGAGATCCCAAAAACAAGCCTAAAAGTAGGCGCTTCTTCATCACGCCCCCCCCCTCCCATCGGCATGGAAAAATCCGAATCATCTGCAGTCATCCCGTAGTCCCTGCATCAGGAGACCATACGCAGGGTTTAGGGTTTAGGGTTTAGGGTTTAGGGTTTAGGGTTTAGGATTTACGGTTTCAGGTTGTTTAGGGTCAAACGCCCCCCTTCCTGCAACCTACGATATGCTGACAAGCGTTGTCCCTGTCCCTCCTCCGAAGGCGAGAGGAAACCCTAAACGCCAAGCCTCAACACCAAAGCCCAAACCATGAACCCGCCTCAATCCTAAACCCCCCAGCCCCTAAACCCCTAAACCATGAACCCCTGAACCCTAAACCCCCGAACCCCTAAACCCCTAAACCATGGAACCTCTTAACCCTGGCCTTGAAGATTGCGCCCAGGTCCACGCCCAAAACGTAGAGAGCCTCGGGCCGCAAACAGAAACGTAGCGATACTCGTCGTCGTCGTCGTAGTAGTAGTAGTAGTAGGAGGGGTGGTACTAGTAGTAGTACTGTTGATGATATAAATCCTGCATTACCTGAAGGACCCTAAACTATGGGAATTATGGTATATTCCTTATAATGGGTCATGGAGGATTTATATCATCAACCGTAGTAGTAGTAGTAGTAGTAGTAGTAGTAGTAGTAGTAGTAGTAGTAGTAGTTGTTGTTGTTGTTGTAGTAGTAGTAGAGTGCCAGCAGGGAACTCAATGATCTCACTCTCATGGCAGATCTGTGCTATCCCGCAGAACTCCTCTGCACTACTGAGAATTTCAGGCACAGGAAGCACGAGTTCAGCCAATGCGGGAGCCGGGCGTAGGCGGCGTTCCATCGCTGGCACTCAGAGCTCTGCGCCAGTACCCTTGACACCTCCCAGGTGTAGGCTTGGGGTTTTGGCAGTCGAAAACCAAAACCCTTAAAGCCTGAACCCTAACAGAGTTTCGGGTTTGGGGCTTTCGATTCCGGGCCCAGGGCTTAGAGCCACGAAACACGGTGAAGGCGAGGGAGCTTTAGAAGCTCCGACGGCCTCCTCATTGATCAGCAACCCCCGACAGCAACTCCTAAATCTGGGCCCCTGAAACCCGGAGAGATCCTAAATCAAGCTCTAAATCTTTTGACCCTCCTGCATGAGCCCCAAAGCTCTCTCAAGGCCTACGAGAGAAGCGTCTTCAAAAGCTGCAACGAAAACTCCAAAGCCCCGAAGCAAGCCAGGGGCTGCACTGCTCATGCAGGTCACTGCTCCCCTCTCAACGCGTGCTTCTTTTCGGTAAGCTGGTGGCGAGCTGTATATCTGGAGTCCCGATAACTGCAGCCTCAAACCCACACTTCTGAGCGTTTTCTGAATCCTACAAGCCTTATAAGCCCCCTAAACCCTAAGCCTTAAACCTTAAACCCTAAACCACAAGCTTTTTACCCTCCTCTGAGCCCTCAACCCCCAAACCGCCGACAGGGAAGAGGGAGCCTCTGTGGCGGCTGAGGTCTTTGGCTCGTCACCTGCCAAAGCGGGGAAAGAAGGCGATGCTTATGCAGGGGCTTAGGGTTAAGGTTTCGGGTTTAGGGCTTAGAGCTTGGGGATTTGCTGAGCACCTGAGAGCTTAAGGTTTTCTCTCAATCTGCAGTGGCCAGGCACGTTAGGGTTTAGGGTTTGTGTTGAAAACGCTCCAGCATGTCAGTGATCAGCACTTGTAGTTTGCAGTTGTGGCTAGCTTTCAGGGCCCTTGTATAGCTGCTAGGTACCTGTAGTCTGCAAGTGTTTGTGCGCTGTTATGCTTCGGCTCGTAGGGGAAGGCTACGAAAGGTAAGCCTCTTGAGCCATGTGTACTGTAACCAACAACTTGTAAAGCTGTACAGGTTGTTTGTTGGTTTGTCGGTTCTCTTGTTGCTTCGTTGAGATCGTGAGTCGCCTCTGCGCCCAGCCATAGAAAACATTCTGCGTGAGCTTCGCTGCAGGGTATGGCCACCCAAGGTGCACACCTTCAACAGGTGATGAGCCCAACGCCTGGGCCAGAAGCAACCGGAGCGGTGGCTTCTCCGGCCTCTCTGCCTGGTGTGCGGGGAGGCGGGGCTGCACCGCAGACTACAGTGAATGGTACAACCGCCGGAGTTGGAGTGCCATCGCCCTCTGGGCTTGCGCAGCCTATTGGGGATGGAATCCAGCAAACTATGATGGATGCGTCGTCGGGGCCATCGACTTCCACAGCTGGTCCAGTGCCATCCCCTCAGCTGCCACAAGAAACTGTTGGAACAGCCGGCCGACCGAGAGTTTCAGCAGTCGGTAGGACAGGAGGCGATGGAACACTAGGCCAGGTTGGAGGCTTGGGTACAGCTGGCGTTACGTATGAAGCAGTATCTACCGCGGAGGTCGCTGATGCGAGTGGGGTGCATGGAGATGCAACTGCAGTGACTCAGGGTTTCAGTGTGGCCACCGAAAGTGGAATGGCTAGCGCTCAGATCAATGTTGCCGCAGGCGTCTCAGGGTACAACCCATCTGCAGCGAATCCTGGAAGTAGTGCTGAGGGCTTTGAAACGCCCAGATCAACGGCGTACGGGGCGTCAGCGGTCATGCAGACTGGGGCTCAGGCTTTTGCTAGTCAGTTGCTAGGAAGAGTGCAGTCTCTGTTTGGTGGCGCGGCGAACGTACAGCCACTGCCGCAAGGGTGGGCTCCCAGTCCACTGACTTCTCCTCCAAGGCCGTCGCGACCACTACAGCCCCTCGAGAGAGGAGGCCGCGTCCTGCAAGATGAGTGTCAAGTGCCGATGCCGTTGTTCACTGGTGCCAACGCGCAGCAGCTTGCTGCCATGGAGCAAAGGGCTCCCTTGCTCTACGGGTCTCCAGACAGGCATCCCCACACCGAGTCCTCATCTATTCCGCATGATGCGATTCAGGCAGAAGTGGCGCCACAGCTTGAAGGGTTGAAGCAGCGCTTGCGAAAGGAACAGGAGAAAACCGGTCGTGCTGAGGCTGAAGTCTGGAGGATTCAGTCTCAGCAGGCTGGTGGATATGAGGCGCCGGCGTTGCAGCAGGTGGGTGCTAAGGAGGTTAGTTTTAGTAGGTTTGGTGATAGTGGGCTTGGTTCGCGCACTGCTACAACGTCCGGGGATGCACTGACCCCTGTCCCTTCCTCAACTCCTCCTCCTCCTCCTGCCGCTGAGCCTCAGGGTTTAACTGGTTTGTTGTTAGGGTTGTTAGGTGCCGGTACTCGGTCCTCTAGCTCTGGACACCAGAGTAGCTCGAATGAGGAGGAGCAGGACAAGCTGCAGTTTGCAGCTGGCACTGGCAGGAGATTACAGCCGGGAGCAATCCCAGGCCGTCAAGACTTACTGCAAGCGTTGGCGACTGTGTTTCAGGCTGCGCTTCAGGTCGTGCAGGCAACACAGCACGCTTCGCAGGCTTCAGGTCCTCAAGCTTCTCATCATTCCCTCCAGCTTTCAACCCAGGAGGAGCAGCCATCATCGCAGCCTCAACTCGCACTGCCAAGTGCCCCAACGCAAGACTCAACAACTGTTTCGCCCCAGGTTCTTCAAGGCATTTGTCAGGCAGTTGCTGCGCTGCCAACCAATCAGTTGTTTGATGCATGAGGTCCGCGCTCAAATGATGGTGCAGTTTAGAGGGAGTGCAGCCACCCTAAGGGTAGGCCGTGTGTTGAAGCCTTTTGCTTCAGCCACGCTGTTTTGAAAAGCAGGTAGTGCCGCTCAAGCCAAAGAGAGCATATGTGCACTTGGCCCTGTGTTAATTCAGAGGTACAAGCCCAGGAGGAGCTGTCGTGATGAGCCAACTCCTTGCAGCAGCGAAAGCCGGTCCCCTGTCAGACCTTAACTGGTTTGGGTGACCCGAATTAATAGGTACTCGTAGTCCCGAACCTGTGTGCAGAAGGCCTGTAGCACTCGCTTGTGTGCTGGGGGTAAACCAGCCAGGCCACTCGAAACCCTAATTTGTACCCTACGTGCACTTCTATGTACAGTCTTGGATATCCTCGAGAAAGTTTTGTTTATTACTTATGCAAAACGGCAAACTGGACTGATCACCCAGCTAGCCTCTAGATCAGACTTGTTGGGTGTTTAAGGCGTAATACACCCTTAACCACCCGCAACTTGCGCGTCTGCAGAGACCGCCACCGCACAGGTCTCTAAACACGCTGAGGTGCCAGAAGGTTCGAGGTCAGGCGAAGATGACATGCTGTAAATACGCAGCTTGTGGCGTCGCCCTGACGAGCGAGCCAAGGAGGAGTGTTGAAAACGCTCCAGCATGTCAGTGATCAGCACTTGTAGTTTGCAGTTGTGGCTAGCTTTCAGGGCCCTTGTATAGCTGCTAGGTACCTGTAGTCTGCAAGTGTTTGTGTGCTGTTATGCTTCGGCTCGTAGGGGAAGGCTACGAAAGGTAAGCCTCTTGAGCCATGTGTACTGTAACCAACAACTTGTAAAGCTGTACAGGTCGTTTGTTGGTTTGTCGGTTCTCTTGTTTCTTCGTTGAGATCGTGAGTCGCCTCTGCGCCCAGCCATAGAAAACATTCTGCGTGAGCTTCGCTGCAGGGTATGGCCACCCAGGGTGAACACCTTCAACAGTTTGCCTGAACAATTGGGACAGGGTTCCCTTAAAGGGCTCTAGAATTCACGGTGGACTGAGGCATTTGATCCTTGGTGCAAGTTGAAGTAGAATATATCCCAAAACCCTCTTCCCCACGATCGAGGCACTGCTACATCACTACTGCGATCAGATCACGAAGGCATCGGCTCTGAGGCACTTCCCAGCCCCCCACTCCAGAACCCAGCCTGGCGACAGGAGCGCCTCGTCCCAACCTGACAGGAGCCCACGTTAGCTGTGCTCAGCTGTCCACGAGCACAACGGCTCTCACCGGAAATCCCTCTTAAACCCTAAAGCCTCCGCACCCTCCCTGTTGCCTCACAGCCTGGTGGTGAGGTCCTGAACCCTCGCCGTGCCCTAACCTGCGGTCTACACCAGCAATGGCTGCTCCCAGTGGCCTAGTGCCAGATCCTTCCCAGACTCCTGCAAAGGGGCGGTTTAGGGTTTGGGGCACAAGGGTAGATCTTAGGGCACCACAAGCGGTACCATAAGGTTTCTATAAGGGTCTCTCTCTAAGGTTGACGGTTTCGCACCCAGAATCCACCAACACTGAACCAAAAGCCCTATACGATGTCATAGCTACACGCGGACAGAGGATATCATTGGTAGTTGTCCCGGCCCCTGTGTCACCCCTTCTTTAACGAAGAAAGGCCCAGGATATACGGCTTCAACTTTTCATGATCATTTCACACAAAACTCTTCGAGAACATCCGCATAGCACCCCTTACAGAAACCACCTTCAAGAGAGCTCGGGAGAATCGTTTCAGAAAAGTCCTCGCTCTGCCTTTATGGAGTATCGGAGTCGCGGGGGGGCCCTTCTCCGAGAGCCTCAAACTGCCTCAGAAACCGCTCCTCGAGGGTGGCCGGCGCTGACTTCGCCTCAAACTCTCGCGGATCATGGGGTTTCTTAGGGTTCAGGGTTCTCTTGCGGTTGCTGTAAGGACTCTCTGGGGGGCTCCGAGGGTTTAGGGCCTTGGTGTTCGCCAGCCCCGGCAAGGAAGGACAAAAGCACTCGGCGGGGAGATTTGCCGCCGATCGATGCCTACGTCCTCAACGGCTTCAAAGAAACCCGTAAACTCGAAACGCCCAAACCCCCACCCCAAGAGTCCACCCAAAAACATGCAAACTCCTAACAACCCTAAACCCACGCAAACACGCTCAAAAATCAATCTACAAATCCCAGAACAACCCCTTGAAACACCCTGCAGAAGTCCTCAGCCGTCCGGCCTTGGGATCAGGTGGCAGCGTGAGGTTCAACTCCAGCAAGGCCCCTCGGCGCTTGGCTCAAAAACTGGGCCCTTAAGAAATAGAATAAGGTTTCGTTCAAAGGATCTTTCAAAGGGTCACTGTAAAAGGTGTACTAAGGGTCACTATATGGCGGGCCGGCTTCCACAAATGTGACCCCTTTTATACATGTGAGTCGATGTTTTTCCGGGTAGGCCCCGTAAGGAGTAGCTCAGGAGGGGAGAATGAAAAATTGGTTCCCCGGACATGCGAATCAATAAGGAAAGGTACTGGTGCCGTCGCAGTAATTGCAATCATAATTTTTCTGAGTATGTAATTCTGTTTAGTGAAAAATGAATTGATGATGGCTACAGGGGTTAGTGTAAGGCCAATTGTCATAGGGTTTTAACATAGTCTAAGTGTCAGAAGGAACCAGAAGGAAGGACATTGGTAATTAGTTTTGGCATTAGCTTAAGGGCTTAGGGCTTATGGTTTTGAAGCGTTTACTGCAGCCCCCAACTTTGGAGGGTTCCTCCATGGCTCGTAATGTTTAGGGTCACTTCAGAAGCGCCGCTTGGAGGGTCGGAGAAGTTTGATCACGGCGTTGGGGTTCTCTTGTTACTGTTGTGGGTGGTTGAGGAAATCTGGATCTCTTTCACTACTACTCCCAAAACCCTAAACCCCAGACCCGAATATTTGGACCACTTTCACTACTCTCTGCTACTGCTCTTAGTCTTACGACCTGCTGTGCTTGCAGTACCTCCTGATTGGAGCCGTCCACTTCCTCTTAAGGGCTCCTTCTTGAGGAATCCTTCTGCAGCGCTCCTTTTTGACAAAAATCCTTCTTCAGAGCGTCTTCTTTCAGGGTTTAGGGTTTAAGGCTTGGGGCAAAATTTAGGGTTTAGGGTTTAAGGCTTAGGGTTTAGGATTCGATTTGGGGTTTAGGGTTTGTTGCCCCTGTACAGCGCCAGCGTCGGGGGCCGAAAGGCTCTCCTCCGCCGAGGCCCTGGCCGATGTAGTTCGAGACCAGCTGCTCCTTCCAAGGTCTTCTGGCTTGGGGCCGTACCGAAAAAGGGTATGCATGATAAATCTTGTATGCATATGTGTATATATATATATATACATATACATATATATATATATGTACATATACAGGCATTCATACGTACGTACATACGTAAATACGTACATATGTACATATGTACATATACACATGCACACAAACACCTTGTACGACGAAGGCGTTCTTATAGGCTTTCGGTATGTGGGGCCTTGCCAATTAGAACATTGCAAGGGGTATCCTGTAGTAGAAGTATTATGTAAGGATGGTGCAGGAAGAGTAGGACAGATTGTTCAGACGTCTACATCACCGTGCGGGCCTGCAGGGCTTTTGGGCTTCAGGGCTTTTAGGGCTTTTAGGGTTTGGGGGTTTATGCTTTCGGGTTTGGGGCCTCAGTTCTTGGTGTTTGGAGCTTTGGGGTTTTGATACTTGAGGATCTTAGCAGAGACTGCAGCGGGATCCACAACTTCCTTGAATTGCACCTCGTCTGAATTCGGTGTACATTATCCACTGAAGTCCTGCACAAACTGAACTCTCTGCCCCATGCGCCCGAAACCCTTAAGACTTAAGACCCAGAACTTCGGCTGAGGCTGCTTAGGATGGCCATCCGAAAACCGAATGACAAAATGTCAGTGTCTCCTCCTCCTCTCTGCTGATCCGCAGCCCCAGTGGGAGGCCTGAAATGTGTTGAGTTGTCTCAAGGAAGCAGCAGTAAAGCTACAGTTCTAGCTGTAGTGGCCGTGGCAGTAGTAGTAGCAGGAGTGTAGTAGTAGTAGTAGTAGTAGTAGTAGTAGTAGTAGTAGTAGTAGTTGTTGTTGTTGTTGTAGGAGGAGGAGGAGGAGGAGGAGCAGCAGCAACAGCATTAGCAGCAATAGCTATGGGAGTAGTGGGCACGGATTAACCGTGTGCGGTTTTGGTACTAGTACCAGCACTAACAGTACCTCGCAGTCTGTGTTATCTCTGCTAGCTGAAACTGCTCTGGTCATTCGGTCTTGTTCTAGCTTCTCGGTTTTATTCGCACACCGCAGAAAAACATTCGAACATCGGGCAAGCCCATCGCCACTGAAATCTGGCAGACCGTTTTGGCTCCGGCTTGAAAGATTTCAGGCTTAACGATTCCGGGGTGCAGGTTATCAGGCTTTGAGGCTTTAGGGCTCGGGCTTTTGGGGGCTGTAGAGTCTTCGGCTTCTTGAAACGCATGCGCAAACCGAGCAGGACCCCGGCGCGGTTGCGTCTTGGGCACTGGGAGAGCGTGGATGGCGCGCGCCTGGTGCGGCAGAGAAGGAAAGCTAAACCCTCAACCGATGAGAAGACTGAATCCTAAAGCCGAAAGCCAAAACCCTGAACCGAGAAGGACTGTTTCCTTGGCGAAGCTCCCAGAAGTATTGTAGTATACATATGGAGCCCCGAAGAATAAGTCGTACGGAACCCAAAAATAAAATGCCTGAGGAACCCTATAAGCACTAGCATATATGAACAGCAGCTGTCAAATGAGGCTCGCGCTGCGTCATCGAGCAGCTGGAAAGGGCTGGAAGCCATCTCCGCCTCAAGAGGAGGCCCTGAACCCTGAACCTCAAAGCCCAGAGCTCTTAAACCCTAAAAACCTAAACACCAACCCTAGACCCCAAAACCTTAGCCCCAACCCTGAACCCCAAAACCTTAACCCCTGTAAACCCTCCCTCAAACGTCAAGGGCCTGAACAGAGGGAGCACTCGGAGACTTTCAAGGGGGCCTTCGAGCCCGTGTAGTGTCTTTATCGTACCCTTATAGTGTCCTTTTAGAACCCTTGTAGTACTCTTATATCACCCTTACTGCAAACAGTTGCAAGACTCTGCACCCTTATAGGAATCCTTGCAACAGGAACTTTGTAGCACCCTCATAGCACCGGCATAGGAATCTTTGCTGTACCCTTGTAGCACCCTTATGGTAGCCATACAGGAATCCTGAAAGGAACCCTTAAAGAATCCCAAAAAGGAACCCTTGTAGTATCCTTACGTGGAGACTCGCAAGAAGCCCTTTTCTTCACGTGCCGCGACGCAGATCGAAGTTTTTCGAATTAGGGCGGCTGGGGCTTGGGAACCTGGTTCCTTTAAAGGCTCCTTTGAGGGATTCTTTAAAAATTCTAGTTTAAGGGATTCCTTAAGGGTTCCTTTGAGGGTTTGGGCTACGATAAGGGCTCCTTCAAGGGATATCTATAAGGATTCCTATCAGGATAACTGGAAAATAAGACAAGAGGTCCAAAGAGGTGCTATGAGGATACTCTAGGGGCTCCCATAAGGATACCACAAGGATACTGGAGAACTTCCCGGCTTTTTTTGGTTTTTGGTGCTTTCAGAGTCTGGGGTTCACGGTTTCCTTTCATCGCCTAAGGTTTAGGCTTTAAGCGACAAGAAGAGAGAAGCATCTCTTCACCCTAAATCCTAAACCCTGAACCCTAAACCCTAAACCCTAAAACCCTAAACCCCTACACCCCTACACCCTAAACCCCTAAACCCCTAAACCCTAAACCCCTGAACCCTAAACCCCTACACCCTAAACCCCTCAACCCCTAAACCTAAAACCCTAAACCCTAAAACCCCTAAGCCTTGGATGTTCCCCAAGCCTCCGAAAAGCTCAAGAGCCCCGGAGCGGCCCAGGGTCTTGAGACGCCCCTCTTCAGAGGTCGAGCGCTCGTGAAGGCCTCCCTGAAAAGGGTTCTTTGTTGGGTTTAGGGTTTAGGGTTTAGGGTTTTGGGTTTAGGGTTTAGGGTTTAGGGGTTTAGGGGTTTAGGGTTTAGCGTTGTTAAGGGATTTTTTGGTTTGAAATACTATGATGGGGATCTATAATTTTCGAAGATTCAAGTTAAGGGATTTGGTTTGAATTACCATGATGGGGATCTATAATTTTAAAGGGGTTTGATTTGAACTACCATGATGGGGATCTATACTATATAATTTTGAAGATTCTAGAACCCAGAAAAGGGAGCCGAAGTTAGCGAAACTTGGAGGAGCCGCGTGTCTTCAAAAGATGGCCGGGGGCAACCTGACAGAGCGTCTTGGACATGTGGTGACAAAGTCAGAGGAGCTGGACAATTTCAGCTGGTTGCAGAGCTTGAGAGATTACTCATGGCCCGGCAGAACCGGGATGAGTCTCAGCAAGCATGCTTTCAACACCAGCCAGGAACGCGGCTCTTCCTGCTTGCCAAATGGATTATGGATTGAAGGGGTTCATCTGTGCATCCCCTTGGAAAGCGGGCTCTACCTAAATCCCCAGGCCCTGAACCCTAAACCCTAAACCCCTTGTAAACCCTAGGCCCGCAAGCGAAAGTTTGCTTCAGAAAAAGATGAGATGCGGCGCATGGCACCCGCGAGGTCGAAACTCTCACGACCGTGCTACCCTCTCGTCATCCTCGTGTCCTGCAACGCGAACACGGGTTGTCGGAAGTAGAACAGGGTGTCACAGAAGCAGTTTGTAGGGTGTGGGGATGCCGTCAACATTCCAATGGACTCAAACAGCAAATTTGGATCCTCCTGACAGCAAGCGGCCGAGAACCATTGTAGACACGCCAGCCGGCGGATCTGCAGCCTTTATCAGAACCCTTACGGTCCCCTTTGACCGTATCACCCTAGAGTACCCCAGTATGTACACCCGCTTTGTATCCCTCATAGTACCCACTGATCTGCGAAAGAACGCATCCTTGAGCGGCACACTGACAGTCCCAAAGTCTGGTAATATAGGGGCCTTAATCATTACCTACACTATTTTGGGGCTGCTTAGTATAGTTATAGTATAAGGGGCCCCAAAACCCTAATAAAATGCCTAGGGCCTTAATCATTACCTATACCATTTTTTCGATTTCTGTTAAGCTCTCCGGCCGCTTCCTGACCGCCCTTCGCCGGAACCGACCCCTGGAAAATCCTTAAAGAAACCCGTAGAGTACCCCTCAATCCTAGACATCCTTGAAGAAACCCGTATAGTACCCTCAAAGAGACCCTTAACCCTCAATCCTAGACCCTGAACCTCAACCCCCCAACCCCGCAGCACCCTGAAAAGGGACCCCGCAGGTCCTGCATGCTGGCTGAGCTGTGCCTCCTGAAGAAGGGGCTTTCGGCTGCTTGGGCTCAAGAGGCTTCCACCGCCAAAAAAAAAAACATTTTGGGTTTACGTAGGGTTTTTGGTTCAGGGTTTTGGGTTTAGGGTTTGGGTTTGGGGTTTAGGGTTTGGGGTTTAGGCTTTGGGGTTTAGCGGTTTGGGGTTTAGCGGTTTGGGGTTTGGGGTTTGGGTGGGATTTAGGGTTTAGGGTTTGGGGTTTAGGGTTTACGAGTTTTGGCCTAATCTTAACAGTATTCATTGTTTCGGAGGGTCAGGGTATACGATGAGGACCAAAGCAATATCACAACTACATCTTCCGACTCCTACAGTACGAAATGAGAGCTTGAAGAAGTTCGGGAGAAAACGGAGAAGTTCGCGATGGAGCCTCGAATTGCTTTCGGGTGTTAAGGTTGAAGGTGTGGCGGCTTTACGGGTCAGGGTTTCAGGGTTTGGGATCTCGAGTCTAGGAATTGAGGTGTCGGAGGGAAACGGATCATTGCAAAATGCTATCATTCTGGCTGCAGAAGAAATCATGGTGAAGGTAGACGTGCTCAGAAGCGAACAACCCTTCTTCTCAATCAATCTGGGCTTAGAATGACAGTAACAGGTCGTCATAGTTGTCGTCGTCTTCGCATGGTCGCGGTCGCCGCCTAGGATTACGAGTAAGAGCAGAAGGAGGAGTAGGGGTAGATGTAGTACACCATCGGTCAAAGGAGAACAATGCTGAGAACAAGACTGAAAAATTCAATCCCCAAAGATCCGAACCTCTTCAAACCAAAGCTGCCTTGACTATTCCTTCGAATCCCGTACACCCTAAACCCATAGATTCGCCTCGGCCCCGGCCGAAGCGGTCTGCCCACCATCCACCACCACACCAGTCCACTCCCCCCCTTTCTGTCTGCCCTCCCCCCCTACCCCCTCTCCCCCCCTACTCCCCCCCCCCCTATACCCTTCTTTTGGGTCTACTCCAGGTTCTAGGGTTAGGGATTTGAGTTAAGGCCAAAGATACTGCAAGTTACAAAGTACCGCACTTCTTTCTATGCAGAACACTTGCACAAAAGCAAACCCCTGTACACTTTGAGTGCTGGGTTTTGGCGCCTGCAAGATCTCAGCAAGGCAACTTTTCACGGGGTAGTGACGCAGGCTCCGGATGCTTACCTTAGACAAACACTTCCAACCAACTCGGCATATACGCGTGCAGCCAGGCCGAGGAAGGCGACGCGAAGCGTTTAATATAAAGATTCAATAAACCCTTGACCCTAAAGCCCAAATCCCTGAACCTGTTTAACTCAACATAACACTACTTCTAGCAATATAATCACAATAATCATAACAACAACACCAATCATGCTAAGAAGATTTTCAGAAATGCATAATACCAATATTCATAACAGCAATAACAATACGAATAATAAATTCAATGAACCCCTATAGATCCCTTCAAGGACCCATAAAGGAACCCCTTAAAAGGAACCCTTCAAAGTAACAGGTAGAGAAACCCCAATAAGGAACTCATTGAAGGGACCCCTATAAGTCCCTTAAAGAGAGCCATATAGATCCCATAATCATCGCTTTTTTGAAAGTCCGAAACGGAACGCCTCCGAGATCGCCTCAGCGAGCCGATGACGCCTCCGATTTCGGACTGAATCGGAGCTTAGGCTGTTTGGTGTTTTGGGGTTTAGGGGTTCAGGGGTTTAAAGGTTTAGGGGTTCAGGGTTTAGCGGTTTAGGGTTTAGGGGTTTAGGGTTCAGGGGCTGGGGGTGTTTAGTGTGTAGGGTTGAGGGTTGAGGGCTTAAAATATTTTTTGAGCTCCTTTTCTGCGGACGCTTCAAGGTCTCCCAGAGTTTGGGGTTTAGGGTTTAGGGTTGAGGGCTTTGGGTGTAAGGCTTAGGATTTAAGATTTAGGGCTCAGGACTTAACGGTTTTGGGCTTGGCGCTTATGTGGCCTTTTGGTCTTGTCAGTATGATTGTTGGCAATACTCATATATCCACTACGGGATTGCGACTCTTACGCATTTCTTCTGATTTTACATTTGTTGCTATGCGCATTGTGATGATTAGTACGGCTCCTAACATCGTTATCAAAGGGGAGCGGCTTTTTCGGGCTGCTGGAGCTTCCAACCTTAGCTTATAGTATCCTTATGGGAAGGGGCGCTCCACGGGGGATAGATAACCTACTAATCCCGAGTGCTCTAGTGCTTCCTAAGGTTCCCTTGAACTTCTCTAACCCTCCTACCCTCCCCTCTTGAACCACCCTCCCTGCGCCCTCTGCCTCCGCGAGTAGTCGGGTGGACGGCACCGGTGAGGACTGGGACAGCGGGACACGCGGCCTTGGCTTTCTGGGGCCTCTTGCACTCGGCTTAATGTAGGGGCCTTAACAAGTAGTGACAAGTAGAATAGGGCTGCTTTTTAGGGGACTATAAGGGTTACCACAGCTGGCTACTATAAGGATTTAGTACAAGGGCCTCAAGAATTAGAAGAGGATTGGGGGGGGGGGGGGTATATCATACTACTTATCTTAAAAGGAAGCCCCAAAGTAGTGTAGGTACTTACTTAGGGCCCCCTACGTTTCGGGGTTTAGGAGGGCTCCCTGGCTCTTTACGGGGTGGAAGGATCCTGGAAGGCGCTGGGACCCTGAGGCTCATCAGGGCTTAGGGGTTTTAGGATGGAGCGCGGCGTTTAGGGTTTAGGGTTTAGGGTTTAGGGTTTAGGATTTAGGGTTTAGGGTTTAGGGTTTAGGGTTTAGGGTTTTAGGGTTTAGGGTTTAGGGTTTTCGGGTTTTAGGGTCTATATCTTGGGCCTTAGCCAGGCTCCTGTATAGCAACAGGCCAAAACAGCGGCTCAGAATGGCCTAGAATTTAAGTCTAATTGGGTTTAGGCTTGAGGGTTTATCCCCCAGTTTGGAAAAACGTTAGCAACGAGGTCATTACATACGACGCTCTTGAAGGTATAAGGACCCTTATTTATGGCAATTTGGAAGCCCAAACAACTGTGCATATCATTCATCTTACTATCACAATATACTCCCGCCATGATAACCGGCATCTACACTAGAACCCCAGCCGATTTGAAATTGGAGCACCCGCAGCCCTGTCTTTGAAATCCGTGAGACGCCTCGACGAAAGCATGAAGCAGGAAGCTTCTAGCCCAGTATAGGGCCGGATTGTTAGAATAGGGTTAAGGAAATACTGAAATACTATTGGTAATGCACTAAAGTGGTGAATCCAAGGATCTTGGTAAAGAGAGCCGAAGCTGCAGACAGCACAGTTCGGACAGGACCCAGACCCTCTCACCCCCCCACCGCCCGATCCAGGAAGAGTGTGCCAGCACGCACAGCCCTTTGTCGATCGTTGTGTCCCTTCTTTTGTCAGGCCTTGGGAAGCCGTGGGCCATCGCTTCTCCCTGCACCCTCAGGCTCTGGCTCAAGGTAGGATGGGAATCAAAGATTGCAGACAGGAGGTTGGCTAAGAGCACAAACTGATACTATAGGGGCCTTAATAATTAGAATAGGGTTTTGGGGTATGTTTCACTATAATCACGATCAGGAACCGCCAAAATAGCATTGGTAATTACTAAGGCCCCTATGGTACTCGAAGGGGAGTCGCTTCCCAGCTGCAGGTTGCTGCGCAGCAGCGACTCCCAGGTTCAAGCCCACATCAATCGTAGGATCCTCATGCGTCTAGCATATTAAAGGTCATGTTTTTTTCGTTCTTTATTGGGATGATCCCAGAGCCTAGACATTTGCAAGCTTATACTGAGACCTCAACAAAATCTCTACGGTTTCATGAAAAGACTCGTGCAGCGTCATGTAGCATTGCAGAACAACCTCACCAGGTGTCCGATGCTGATACTGAAACGGGTTCTCACGGTATGTCCTCAGACTGCTTCCCCACCCAAGCCCAAGTGAGACTGAAGACGATACACAAAGGCCCTAGGGCCCTAAAGCACGCAGGGCCGAGTCCCACGTCCTTTTCTCTGGCGCTCGAAAGGGCTTGCCTCCCATTATCTTGCCTCATCAACCTCAACCCAAGTGACGTGCGCAATGCCCGCAAGGCCATGCTGTCCAGGATTCAAAGACCGAAGATCCCAGCAAGGTGCGCTAACCCCAAGCTAACAGAAGCAAACAGTGCCCCGACCACGACATCCACGCCACATTCCAGTCTGCTCTGGGTTCTTAGCACAAAAATGTGGAGAAGCGGTAGTCGTCGTCGTAGCACTAGTGGAAGTGGTGGTGTCGTTGTCGTCGTCGTCGTAGAGCGAGTAGCACTGGTCGTCGCCAGCAGTAGCAGCAGCAGTCGCAGCAGAACTAGTAGTAGTCGTCGTCTGTAATTAGTAGCTGTAGTGGTAGCAGGAGGAGGGTGAGGAGGAGGAGGACGAGGAGGACGAGGAGCAGGACAGTAGCCGTAAAGCCACCTGTTCTTTTATAACGGCGGGCTCGCAACTTCCCTTTACTGCGATTTCAGTATGCGTTCATGTCCATGGAACCTTTGGGACAGTTTCCTGGTCTGCCTATCAGGGTCCTCATTTTCGGCGCATTTTGGCTGTTTAGACTGGTTCGGAATGGAGGGTGGGGCGGTGAGTTACCAACGAGCTCCGTCGATGGTTGCCGGAGGAACAAGCTGGATTTCGGTACCTGGTGAAACCAAAAGACCCGAAGTTTCGCACGCAAAGGGTCGACAGGCTGATGTCACGACAATTGCCATGCTGACGATCATGTTCATGATGATCGGACGATGGCAGTGGCAGTAGAAGTAGCAGCAGCAGCAGCAGCAGCAGCGGTAGCTGTAGGGGTAGCGGTAGCGGTAGCAGTAGCGGTAGCGGTAGCGGTAACAATACCGGAGCAGGAGTAGTAGTAGTAGTAGTAGTAGTAGTAGTAGTAGTAGTAGTAGTAGTAGTAGTAGTAGTAGTAGTAGTAGTAGTAGTATTAGTAGTAGTAGTAGTAGTAGTCGTCGTAGTAGTAGCAGCAGCAGCAGTAGTAGTAGTAGCAGTAGTAGTAGTAGTAGTAGTAGTAGTAGTAGCAGTAGCCGTAGCAGTAGCAGTAGCAGTAGCAGTAGCAGTAGTAGCAGTAGCAGTAGTAGCAGTAGTAGTAGTAGTAGCAGCAGTAGCAGTGGTGGTAGTGGTGGTAGTGGTAGGAGTAGGAGACGAGTAGGAGTAGGAGCAGTAGCAGTAGCAGTAGTAGCAGTAGTAGCAGCAGAAGGAGGAGGAAGAGGAGAAGCCGGAGAAGCAGGAGCAGGAATAGCAGCAGCAGCAGCAGCAGCTGCACGGCATCAGGAGCAAAGGCAGGAAGCGGATGTTTGCTCTTGTCATGATTTTGTATTGATTGTATGTCTTCCGAATATCTTTCTCCTGTTCCCTCGGACCTTCGGTTTCATGATGATCGCATGATTTCAGCGGGATGTCGTTGCCTAAGGCAAGTCCGGGATCCTCGAAAGAAGCTGATCGTTCAAGCAATGACACTTTTGCAAGATTAAGACTCAGTATCAGGATTTCACAGCAAAGTTCTTGGCACAATGCTTCCCTGCAAGTGGTTCAGAAAAGTAATTTTGCAGACGGGTCCGTTCTCGAGCCAGGAAGGGAAGAAGGATGCTGACCAACGGAGGGCGAGAAGTCTACACCTGCAAGTCTACTAGGCATGCAAGGTGAACACTCCAGTTGCTAGAGACAAGTGTCATCGCCGTGACGCGGAAGCGCATCCAAAATCAGAGGCTGAATCTCCGTCCCCGGGTGTGTGAGCGATCTCCGCTATCCTCTTGGATGCTGGAGGTGGAGACTCAGACCAACTGCACTATTGCTTGGACGTCTGCATGCTGATGATGTGCGGTCGTGATGGGAGTTTCCCGAGGGAACCACTTCAAATCACTGTGCCTGATATACTCTGGCTCACCTAGCAGCTGTTGGGTTAATGTTGAGGCGGCTGTGTTTGCTTCTTCATAAGCTCTTCCCCGCCTACAGGGATGCTTCTGCCAGAAGCCATGTCACTGGGGCAGCTTCATTTCTACACATTCACGGACGCACTTGGACTACAGTGACCCCGAACGTGCCGATGGGGAGGCAAGGGCTATCCTGGCTAGAACGTCAACATCACCCGCCATGCAGTCTGGAGGCGCACAGGTTGGCGATGATGATGCCTGCGACGACCTCGCAAAGGACATCCCATGTTTGATAGCGGAGACCAACAACAAGACTTGTCCCATGACTCGTGATGACTCATGTGTTGCGACAGCACTGCCATCGGACACACTGCGTACGTCACAATGATAGACAGCAACACACGAGCGTCACACACACACACACACACACTTACACACACACACGCAGACACACACACACATACACACACACACACACACACCAAACAGCAATGCGCAAGTGAATCCCATGTATCTTCGTACTCGGGTGCACATGCGCATGAAAGTGAACATCTATCTCGACATCTACATACATACGTACGCACATACATACATACATACACCTCCAATGTGGGGCTATCTATTTGTCTATCTAGTTATCCATCCGTCTATTGTCTGCCTATCTGTCTGTCTGTCTGTCTATCTACACTGCCCAACCTACCTGCCCTCTGTGGTATGCATATGTGAACACATGGTCTTACATACAAGTGTTACTAGGAGCCGCTGCGGCATGGGCGGCCATGCCTATACAAGCCGTGCATCTTCTTGACGTACGAATCACTGGTGGCTACTTGTTGAAGTGTACTCCCATGGGTCCGGGGAACGCCCTTCAAAACCATGGGACGCAGTTGAGATGTTCGCTCTGTCTGTACACCGAACTTGCTTGCTTTGACGGTGGTCTATGACGTATACTTCCAAAGGTGTTCCAAGCAAGTGCAAGAAAGCTTTACGTACGAGCAAATGCCACTCTACAGCACAGACACAGACACACACACACACACACACACACACACACACACACGTGCATTGAGCTACGTATGTAATTATGTACTGATTCCTGCATACATCCTGCAACCGCAGACCCGAAATTCCTAAGGCCAAAACCCCAAAACCTTAACCCGCTCAAAAACCCCAGTCACCCTGAACCCTCCAAGTGGGCCCCAAATCCTGGAACCCAAAACCTTTAAAATCCCTCAACACCCTTGACGACCTGCCACAGAAGCACCTCAAGACCCAAAGAGAGACTTTTCAAGGCGCCTCCATCCCGCCGCTCCTCCGCGCCAGCACGAAGCTCAGTCACAACCTGTTTGCGACTCCGAGGAAGGCTTAGGGTTTAGAGTCTAGGGTTTTGGGGTTGAGGGTTAAGGGTTCAAGGGCTTTAGGGCTTTCGGGGGCTCCTTGAAGTGCTTTGGGGCTCAGGGGTTTTCATGGACATTTTTGAAGCTTCTTGGTTTTGGGTGTGGGGATAAGTGTGGGGTCTTTGGGGGCTTAAGGGCGTTCAGGGCTAAGGTTTTCGTTTTTTTTTAATGCCTCTTTCCTTCTGCCTGAGTACAGGTGTCCAGAATTCGGGGTTAAGGGTTCAAGGTTTAGGGCTGTTTGTCGTCGGGGGTTCAGAAGTTTGCGGGTTAATGCCGGGCCTTGTTGGACACTCCGAACGAATACGGAACGAAGCACATATCCATTGTTGAGAAGCACATAAACGACGAGAGGGGCATTAGGTGGCGTGCTAAAGTACACTTACGACTCGCAGACTGACTGCGATTCCATACAGTTATAGGATTCTCCAGTAGGATGACCGTGGTGATGCACAAATGGCATGAGCATTAAATCGCTTCCGCTTCCAGTTCCTGGCTTTAACAGCACCTTGCGCTTTTCGGGTGTAACTTCCGCTGCACTGAAAGGTTCAAGCACATCCAAGAATGGGTTGATGGGTTTCAGATCGGAAGTAGGTGCGGGTGCGAAAATACACGGAGGCGTCGACACGCCATCCCTGTGCAAAGCCCCTGGTACAAATATAGGGGCCTTAATAAATAGAACAGGATTTTGCCGCCCATTATACTATAATTATAATAAGGAACCCCCAAAATAGTATAGGTACCTGTTAAGGCCGCTATAGTACTGATTGGACGGCCTCCTGCTGGTCCCTTTCCGGTCTTGTCGCACTGCGGCTTCGGCTGCTCTGCCTAGACGAGAGCCATTCGGTTTAGAGGGGTGTCATCATGCCTAGACAGTTTGTTTCGGTGGTATGCTCACTGCATACTTGCACCAAGCAGGTACAACTTATATCTGTTTTGATGCTTCGAATATGGAGGAATCATCTTGCAAGCTCGGTGAGCCCGATCAGTGGGCTACCACACAACCAGGGCAGCCCTGTTCTTGCCAAGGAACCTGGTTAAGCTACCACAGCCGAACCACAGAACAGATAATTTGTCTTGTCTTGTCATGGCAACAGACCCGAGACTGCTTCAGACCGCTACCGCAGTGAAGTTCCGAATTAAGCTTCCCTGTCCAGCCTCCTGTCCTTCGCGACCCTCTGCTGTACAGCTTCGCAAGGATTCTTGGACCTGGGCTGATTTGTAGCGCTGTGCACCGTGAAAAGCCTGAGCCCGAAACCTCCAAACAAACCCGAAACTCCCAAAACGCTCAAAACCTGCGATCCCAGCAACCGCCCAGAACACCTACGAAAACCAAAAAAAAAAAACGCCATCCATAAGAAACGCCAAAACCTGGAACCGGGATCCGAAAAGCACCCAAAACATCCCAAAACCGGGCGCCTCTCCAGCAGTTCCCGCTCCTGGCTGGTGCTGCGCTGCTGAGGCCTCGGATGGAAAAGGAGTTTAAGGTTCAGGGTTTAGGCCAGGATTAGGGCTTAGGGTTTAGGGTTTAGAGTACATTCAGGACTTACGGCTTAGGGATTCCAGAAAGTCGTTATAGGAGGTAGTTGGGGGTTTAGGGCTGCTTGGCATTGGGGCTTTCTTTGGGCTTGTGGGCTTTAGGTTTTGTGTTCAGGATTTGAAACTCGGCGCTTTTGATTTTTCGCCTTCCAATATTGAAGCCAAAACGCGGGAACTCTGCAGTTCCGTATCCGTGTGTATACTCTTGTTCCTTGTTACTTTCCATGTCCTCTTTTCTTCTTCTACTCTTTGTCCCTTATCTCGGAGCCCATTATACTACTATTATAATAAGGAACCCCAAAATAGTATACGTAATTTAAGGCCCTTATTTCACTCAACACAGACCACTTGAGGCCCACACTTCTCCATGGGACAGGAGGAGAGGGGCCCAGAAAGGCTCCGATAGCGCTTTCGACTGCTACAAGCCTTGAGCCCCAGAAGCCACAGCGGTTTAGGGTTTAGGGTTTAGGGGTTTAGGGTTTAGGGTTTAGGGTTTAGGGGTTTAGGGTTTAGGGGTTTCGGATTGCTTTTGAAAGCCTCTTTCCTCTGCCCGGAGAGCCTCTGTAAGGATTTAGGGTCTAGAGATTATGGTTTAGGGGTTGCAAGGGTTTAGGGATTTTGGGTTTTATGGTTTCGCAGTGCAAAGAGCAACCTCGGCCGCTTGCTCCATGTCCATGCATCCCTGCTGTGGCGCGCGTTGCAAGGGCGGTCTTGGGGCCCAGCACTGGCATCCGCTTCCTGGATGCTTGGATAGATTTAGGGTTTAGGGTTAGAGGCTTGGGGGTTCAGGGCGTAAATACGGCTTCGATTCGACCGCTTAGCGGGGGTAGGGCTTTATGGTGCAGGTCCACCAGACGACACCCTTCCGGAACCGCGCCGCAGCCGGGCGGAGTCTCTCCTCGTCAGCCGGCAGGTGCAGGAGCAAGTGGAGGAGCTCCTGGCAGTCGAAGCTTGAGGAGCTCTTAGACTTTAGGGTTTCGGGTTCAGGGTTTTTTTTTTTTGCGGGCCCTTTTCCGACTGCATTACCAGAGGGTTCAGGGTTTGGGGTTCAGGGTTTAAGGGTAAAAGGGCTTAAGGCGATTCGGCCGATGGGATGACTCTAAGGAATCAGGTTAAAGGTTTGGACTTGGGGGTTTTAGGGCCTCAGACGCTTCACCTATGCCGATGAACTCTTGAAAAACTCTGGCAAAAGCTGTGGCGCCTCTACCCTAACCATGATGGGGCCCGCCAAGCACCGAGCCTCAGAGCCCATCCAAAACACAAAAACCACCCCGAAAGCCTTTGAGACCGAGTCTCACACTCCCAAAGCCATAAACCCCTCAAAAACCAAAAACGAACTTGACTCGAACTAAACCCAACAAAGCCCTCTCAGGCTACAAGAAAATCTCTCACGGAACCGCTATCGCTTCTTATAGCTCTTCAACCCCAAGCCATAAACCCACCCCAACCCCCAAAAAAAACCACTTAGGTTTGCTGGACCCTAAACCCTAAAACCTAAACCCTAAACCCTAAACCCTCTCCGCGGTGTAGAGGAGCAGCGCCGGGGGCGTGGGCCGCACGAAGGGGGGCTCAAGCCTTTGGCTGCCGGTGGCTGTTTGTCAGGCGCTGTGGACGTCTGGGCTCTGGTTACGGATCTTAGTTTAAGTTACCATGAAAAGGAACGTAGATCCCATGGTAACTTAAACTAAACCCCTCAACTAGAACCCAGGGCGTGGGGTTCAGACTTAAGGTTCTGAATTCAGGCTTTAGGCATAGGATGTCAAGGTGTTGGGTTCAGGACGCGGGACTGTATCTATGTACAGATGTGTGAATGCATGCATTTGTGCAAATGTGCAAATGTATGTGTGCATCGCTTCTTGATTGAGTAAGCAGCTAGCTACCACTACTCTGTCACTACACCGTCTCGCTGAGTTGGACTTGCAAGCTTGCTTGCTTGCGCTTCATATGTAACTCATTCAACTATCTCGCTCCAGGCACTCTAATTACAGGCTGGCTCCAGGTATCTTGAGGGTAGGTACCCTCGGCATATCTACCTCTGTGCTCTGCTGCATACACGGCATGTGTCTCGCTGTTTCTACTAATCTATCGATCTATCTATCTGTGGAGGCATACATGAGAATACTACTGCATTAGTACTATGCACTTACGAGGTGCAAACGATGCAGAAGGGTGCGTGAGCGTGTGTATGTGTGTGTACACATAACAAGGTGCGCAATTTACTTGTATCTGCATTGTGTATGCATACATGTATGCGTGGTTGTTTGCGTTGTACATGTTGCGCAACATGTATCTATACCCAAAACAGAGATATATGCGGCACATGTATGGTATATGTGTTCGTGTGTGAGAGAGAGAGAGAGAGAGAGAGAGAGAGAGAGAGATCTGTCACTGCATTCTCTCAGTACAACATGCATCTGCGTGTGTGCACGCACGGATGTGTGCATAGGAGACTAAGAACATCCGACATGCATGCTTGTGCGCATGGTGTGTTCATCTAAACTACAAGGCTGCTACCTACCAAAATTCTATAGCGCACATGAAAGGACACACACACAAGATGACGCTGACATCCTCTCACATAAGGTGAAATGAGGTAGTACATGATCACTGACCACTCCATTGGCTCTGCAGCTGCGGCTTCAAAGTCCTTCAGCCCTTAGCCGTTGGCAAAGCAGCAGACGAGAGGCGTGGAAGAAGCCACCCCAAGTGTGGACGCCACAGCCAGAAACAGCGAGCGGCCTGGCCGTGCAATGTGTCGTTGGCGTAACATATTCTATTCCATCACTGCAGCGCTGTTGGTGCCATGATTCTTGTGTTGCTGGGTTATACCTTTAAAGTTACCTGGACTTCCACAGCTGTCACTTGAAGCAACATGTTGTCTTGGCCTATCCCCAACCAAGTAACGTAGGCAACATAGAAATCCACCTGGTGTCTGACTTTACAGAATTTGCGCCAAGTGATCGGTACGGCGTGGAAGAGCACACACCAGCAAGAGGGAAGCAGCCCCAAGTCCAAGAAGCTATGGCTGCGCAAGCGACGCCGACAATCTTCTTACAAGAAGAATGTCGACGTAGGCTCCATCTGATCCCGCAGAATTTATGTTGATCCTTGAACCCCTAACCCCTAAACCCCAATGATAAATTCTCTAAAACTTAGCGGCCTTTGGAACGGTCCTACTCATAAAGGCGACACTCTGGTGTAGGCCACAAGACTTGTAGAAAGAAATCACGTTGCTACGAGGCGTGATACCAAGTGCAGAAGAAACATACCAGAAGCAGCAAACCCAAACCTACATCCTGAACGGACAGCCGCCTGCTTCTGCTGACCAAGGCGGCCGCTTCTGGACTAGGAGCCTGCGGTACTAGGAAGAGTAGCAGCAGCAGCAGTCATTGGAACTCGAATGACCATCCAATTATTCCTGCCTCTAGAAAGGCTTTTGTGCTGTATCCACTGTCTCCTACAGTTTCAAGACGGGTAGTTTAAGTTGTCCGATAGGTCAAGCCACAGAGGAAGTTCATGACCTAGACTCGTATTACGGTTTTTCGGAACCTTACCTAAACCCGAAACGGGCTTTCGGTTAAGGCTTCAGCGTAGATCTGGAGACCCTCAAATTGGGGTCTAAGCAGCCCCTGCCGCAGCGCCAGGAGGGCGGTGGATGCCGCAGCTCCTCGTAGAACAGCCTGGGGAATCAGTAGTGGGTTGTGTACCGGAGTTCAGAGTTCAGGCTTGAGGGCTTAGAGGTTGAGGGTTGGGGATTTAGAGGTTGCGGGTTTAGGGCTTTAGGGATTGAGTCTACTGGCTTTGGGCCTTCGCGATCAACGGGAGGCCCCTGCTCAGGCGCACCACACGTTGGTACTCAACATGTTCGCCAAGGACGTGGTAGCAGGTCTCGGCCCAAACGACTGACGCGCTCACCCCGTGCTACGGTAAGGCAGCGGCTGAACCGAAAGGATAGTGCTCCAGATTCGTCCGATGCAGGATGGAACCCGATGAAAAGAAATGGGAGCAATCGGGGACCCTAAGATAGTACCCTAAATAGTAGGATCCTTGTTATAAGGCCCCCAGGATAATGTACCCCTAATTTTCGGAAACTCCCATATAGAGACCTGCTATGAAGAATGGCCTGACACATGATGCCACATACATTGCGCTATGTCCAGGGGATTGGACACCGAAAGTCATGCGCGGCACCCACGCATGGCTGCAAAACCCCATCAGAAAACCACCTTCAACCCCTAAGCCTAATGAAACCCAGCAGCCGTTAAACCCCTGCGACAACCCTTAAGCCCTTATGAAACCCTGCACTCGAAGCCCTGCTGAGACTTCAGAAGAACCCTCTGCTGAGAGCCGAGAAACTGCTTGCCGCTCCGACTCCAGCCGGATATTCCTGGCCTGAGCTCTTTCGGAACCACTACGCCGAAAAAGGGCTAGGGTACCGGGTTTAGGGTATCGTAGTATGCACACCCTCAACCATAAACCGTCTAGGGCTGCTAAGGGTTTAGGTGTCAGTATGGACACTGCGTACGAAGGTCTAGACAAGCTGGCCGTCGACAGGCATTGAGGAAACCTCAAACCCTCGTCACTAAGCCGAAAGCCCAAAAACTTAGATTCCCAAACCCTACATCACATCCTAAGCCGAACGGGCTCGCCTTAAATGCTTTCGGTCTGAACATGCCCATCACCCGCTGCAAGTTCCCGGGCACTTGAGCCAGGAAGCTTCAGACTGCTAAGCCCAAAATCCCAAGCCCGGGACCCGAAACCCTGACACTAAAAACCCCCTAAACCATAAACCCTGAAACTAAGACCCTGAACCCTGAGCCCTGTACAGTGCACCCTAGACCCTAAACTTTGAACCCTACACCCTGATGCAGGGGCCTTCATAAGACTGCTAATAAGGAACCCTGCTAAGGAATAATATAGGCAGTTATTGAGGGTCCTTACCGGTGGGCCTTCTCGAGCACCCAGTCTTCCTGGCCGGTGCCCGTCATCACCTGCAAAGGGGGAAAGCTCCTGGAAGTGGACCCTCTCGGGGTATAGGGCTTCAGAGTTATTTCTTGGAATGCCGCTTTTCCAATCCACCCAACCATCTCAGGGTTTAGGGTTTAGGGTTTCAGGGCTTTTGTTGAAGGGTTCGGTCGCTTTGAGGGCTCATACTTCCTTTGACCTTGACTCCTGCCATAGGGCAAGCCTGGTTAGTCCTTCATCAGGGACATCTGGTGAACCGGTTTCAGGGTTTCCTTGGAGTTTAGGGTTTGAGGTCATGGTGCCTTCTCGGCGTGCTCCATGGCGAGGTGCAGACGCTTGTAGAGCTCCTTCAGTTAGGGTCACAAATCGGAGGCCTCACAAGGTGGGACGAAGGTAGGTGGGATTAAGGATCCCTTATATAGGGACTCTTATTTGGGAATATCGCACCTACCTTCATCCTACCTTTTGAGGCCCCCGAACAATTGGCTCCCGCAGGTTCGAGTTCTTGGCATCATATGCCGGGGATCCGGTAGTATACTCTAAGCCTGACGCCCTAAACCCTGAAGCTGGTGACCCTTATAGCGACCCTCAAACTATCACTTTGAGTGACTCGGAGAATCTCGGAGACTTGGAGCTAAGAGCCACCGCCCCTTCTTTCCCAAAGAGAACATACAGCTGCCTTTAGAGGGGCACGCATACCCAGGAGAGGGTCTTGGAGTTTACCTCCGATGCCATGGCGTGCGAGCTTCACGCTTGCATCAGGTCTGCGCTTTATCCGTATACGCTGCGGGTTTAGGGTTTCGGGTTCGAGGTTTCAGCTTGAGGGTTACTAGAGCTTCGGGTTTCAGGCCAATGGGCCTTGGCAGGTTTTCGGGTTGCTGTTTTCCGAAACAATGCACCTGCTTCAAGCACAGCCAGGCCGAGGCGGACGACGGGAAGCGTTTAAAATTAACTAAAGTTGTACATACTCGCGACGATCAGGCGAAATTCTCCTATTTCTTCTGACCCCCATAGTACAGTGGCCGGTCCTGGTCTGCAAAAGTCGACTGCATCCAGTGCAGCAGGCTGGAGGAGCTGGCGCCTCCGGCCGTTTAGGGTTCAGGAGCTTGGGGTCTAGAAATATAGAGTTTTTTGAAAAGGGGGGACCCTAATATAATACCCTAAACAGTAGGATCCTTACTATAAGGACCCCAAAACAAATTACCTCCCATATAGAGCTTTGGGTTTAGGGGTTTGAGGGTTGAACCTTGATGTTCTGTTTGACGGCCGCCTCCTGCCAAGCGTGAATAATTATACCTGAGCTACCCTGGCAGACCCTTTTCTGGCCCCATTGGGCTTGTGGTGAGAGTTTAGGAGTTTAGGGGTTTACGGTTTAGGGTTGAAGGTTTGTGGGGCCTGGGCTTAGAGGACAGCAACCAGCCTTGCGACGCGGTCGGCAGAGCCAAAGCGACGTCTGCCTTTCAAGCAGGGCTTCTTCAAAAATGCGCATGCGACGTTCAACGCTTCTTATTGTACGATCCTTCTATTTAGGGTCGACGTTGGGGTCCGTTGCAGTCGCTTTTGTTATGAAACTCGCCTCTCTCACCCAGCATTGCCAGCCAGCTGCCTGGACTCTTGGACCAGCATGAAAACCCTTTGCAGACCCAGATACCCCTCGCCGCAAGAAGAAGCGCCGGTAGGCTGCGCAGCCCGCAAGGGCCACGGGCACGGAAAGCGCACCTGAGCTTGCGAGCATGCTCGGATGTGGATCGTTTTCCCCTTCGTCGACTCTCTCTTGCACCCGAGACCCAGAGCCCCTAAAGGTAAACATCCGCAAGCCCCTGAAAACGCTTCATCCGGAACATCCCAAAACCTTAGCCACCAAAGAACCCGGAAAAGATCGCAGAGCCAGGGCACGGTAGCTCGGGCCCTGTGACGCCTGCACCAGCGCTGTGCCGAGGAGTTCCAAGATCTGCCGGGGGCGAATGGAGTAAGGACTAAAGGTTACCATAAGGACTAAGGGTTACTCCGGGTTTTCCTACGAGGCTTGAAACCCTACACCTCAAACCCTAAGGCCCTGAATACTCCTAAACCCCAACCTCTACACAATTCCTACTAGGAGGGCTATGGTTATAAGACTTCTTACAAGACTTCTACAAGGGTTACAAGAAGGAAGGCCTTTCCAGCGAAGCTGCGTCCGCCGGGAGTCTCAGCAGCACGCAAGGCGAGACGCACACCCAGAGCCTCTGGCGGTTTAGGGTCTAGGAGTCTAGGGTTTAGGGTCCAGGGGCCGGGATAGAAGGGGATGTTGAGACTTTTTTCGGGGTGGTGGGCTCGGGGCTCTGGAAACTGAACTCTGGGATTCAAGGCCTTTGGCTCTAGATGTTGAAATGTCAGGGTTTGGGGCTTGTGGTTCTTTGGACTTGGGATTTGGGGCCCTAGAGGGGAGACGAGGATCTTCCTTTCCTGTTGGCCACTTTAAAGGATGCGCCTCGAAACGAGTGGAGCTTAGAGCTTAAGTTTTCGGGTTTAGGGTGTTGCATTTTTGGTTTCCATCTGTAGGTTGATCTTGAACACACAGGAGCCCTCATGTAGGCAACTGTTCACCTGGGAAACTCCACTATCCCCAAGAGCAGCAAGGCCCTGAATTCTGGTGGACTCTGAGCGACCTTTATCGATGCGCTACAGGTAAAGTCCCTGTAGAACCCTTACTAAATCCCTTAGAGCACCTTGTAGAGCTCTTTTTTGGAACCCTTGCTAGAAATCGGATTCAAAGCTCTTCTTACGGCCCGGCTCTGGAAAATTAGGGGTACCTTATTTGGGGGTCCCTATAATGAGGATCCTACTATTTAGGTACTATATTAGGGTCCCCTATTTTCGACGCCTGGGAAGAGGCCCGCGTCTCGAGCGCTGCGGCGGCGCCTTGCGAAGGCTTTCTCGCACGCAACGCGGCCCGAGACGCCATGTGAATTCCGACTCAAAGAAGCCGCCGCAACTACGGAGCCAGGGGGTTTAGGCTTTCAGGTTGGGGTGTAGGGCCTGTGGGGCTTAGGGTTCAGGCTTGGGTTCTTCGAAGCGCCACTGGCCTGCAAAATCAGCCAGATGTGACAGGATCTGCTCCTGGTTGGCCACCTGCAAGGACTCCCAGGCTTATGAAGCCCCGTGGCCGCAAGGAAGGTTCGGGGTTTAGGGTTTTGGGCTTAGGGTGTTTAGGGTTTAGGTTTTAGGGGAAATCACGAAAGCTGTCAGGGTTCCAGGCTACCGGATCCACGCCAAAGGTTCCCCTAGAAAGCCTAAGCACGTAAGGCCTGCTTCGTGGGTCAGAAGCAACAGAGCCTTCTCCAGACCTGTTTGCACTGGCCCTCAGACCCTCCGAGCTTGAGACAGACCCGACATCCGCAAGCCTCAACCCAATGCCCGAAACCCTAACTCCTTAAACCCCAAACCTTCCCTGAGTGGAGGGAGATGCCTGCAGCAGCACCTCAGTCGGGCTCAGGTGCAGCACGCTTCGGAAGACCTGTCAGCGGAACAAACAGGGGGTAGGAATACTTCCAGACAAACAGCCCCCTATATAGTCTCTTATATGTATGGCTTAATGTACTCCGACACAATTTTATGCTCACTAAGGCCCCTACATTCTATGTTATTGCACCTTGGCGCTGTCCAAACTTGGAAGTCGGTCATGCACGTGTGCCCGCTGCATAAACAAGACATGGAAACAGCGTGATCAAGGAAAGGACGATAGCCCTGATGATGTTGATGATGCATGTGATGATGACCATGAAGATGATCACCGGAAGCAACAACATCACCATCACAATCATCATCATCATCATACCTCCATCGTCATCATCATTCTCATTATCATCAGCGTCAACATCATCGACATCAAGAACACCACATCATCACCATCATAATCATAAGCATCATAAACGTCACCATCAGCATCATCGTGATCATCCTCTCTCACAATGAGCAGCAGACGCCACAAGAGCAACGACAACACAGCAGGAGTAGTGGTGGTAGTAGGTAACAGTTTTGGTAGTCGTCGTCGTCTTGGTCGTCGTCGTGGCGGTCGTCGTCGTGTTGGTCGTCGTGGTCGTCGTAGTCGTGGTGGTGGTCGTTGGTCGTGGTGTTGGCAACTGTGGCAGTCGCCGTAGGTGGCAGTCGTCACCTTGCAGCCCCAAACCGAAAACCCTAAAGGTCCGTGCATTGGAGCCCTCGAGCCCTGCAGAGCTCGGCCCCAAAACAAGGCCTGGAAGGAATCCTCCACTCGGTCCATGACCTCCGTCGTGGCAGAGTCAGGTTCGAGGGGTTAGGGTTTAGGGTTTAAGGTTTAGGGTTTAAGGTTTGGGGTTTAGGTTTGGGGCTCAAGCGTTGGGGGTGCTTCCAACTGAGATTCATTGGTGCTTCAGCCCTTAAAATCAAAACCTGCTGGAAGCATCTGGGATGCCAGAAGAAGGGTTCTGACATTCATCAGCTCTTGCAACTTACACTCCCCAGTCATGTGGGCTTTACTTGCGGGTGTAGGGTGTGGTGACTAGGGCCTAGGGTTTTCCAATTCCAGTCCTACACCGGCTGTCAAACCTTGGACCCAACAGTTCAGAAAACAAACAACAAAAATAAAACTAAACCAAGCTAAAACTCACCAACACCGCCCAACAATACCACAAAGAAATACCCCATCTGCGCGCTGAAACTCTCTAAAACCCAAATCCCCAAGTTCCCTATACAAACCTTGTAGACTCTCATGCAACCCTTAGGAGCCCGAGCCCGAATTGGGATTTTTCGAAAACAGGGGACCCTAAGATAGTACCCAGAATAGTAGTATCCTCATAATAAGGACCCAAAAAAAAGGTATCCCTAATTTTCGGGAACTCCCAAATACCCTTAGCCCCAAACCTCGGGCCGGCAGACTCTGCTCGGACTTGAACCCGAAGCCTCAAAGGGAACCCCCCCAAAAAAACCCTAAACCCTCCTAAACCCTGAACTCTCCCAAACCCTAAACCCCAAACCCTCCTAAACCCTCAACCCTGAACCCTCCTAAACCCAAAACCCTCAACCCTCAACCCTCCTAAACCCTCAACCCTAAACCCTCCTATACCCTCAACCCTGAACCCTCCTAAACCCTAAACCCTCAACCCTAAACCCTCCTATACCCAAAACCCTAAACCCTCAAAAACCCTAAACCCTCCGAAACCCTAAACCCTCGAAGACTCCAGGTTTTTTCGGCCGGGGGGCATGGCCAAAGGCGCGGTCAAAGAGCCGCTGCAGCGGCGGCACCTCCGACTCCTGGGTTAACTTACCTTGGGTTAGTAGGGAATGGAGGAATGGGGTACAACTATAACCACTGTTGCTACCATTCTTCCATTCCCTACTAACCAAAGGTAAATTAAGAGTCAGAGCGAAAGCTTACACTTTTGATGGGGGTTCTTATCAACAATAATTGCTGTGACTCGTATTAAAGAGTAATTAATATTGAAAGCCTTAACCGCTAATTCCTGGAAGGTGCCCTCAAACCCGAAAAACTCGGGCGTTAGGGGTTTTGCAGGGGCTCTCTAGGCTTTCTATGCAGGGTGTTTAAGGTTACAGGGTTTTGGGTTTAGGGGTTTAGGGTTTAGGGTCACATGGTTTTGAATTCGAGGCAGCAAAAAAAAGGGCAGCAAAGACAGGAGACCAGAGAAAAGACAGCAGCGTAACCCACAAAGAGACCCGAATGGAAATGAAATCCCTACGGAACCCTTATGGGAATCTTTGCAGACCCTTGAAAAATGCTAAGACAAATACCGAAGCCTGGACTCCTTGAATCCTTGTAGGAGCCCCCATGGGAAGTCTGAGGCTTACAGTAAAGGCTAGAAAGTTGGAATATGATTATCCTAAACCCTTTATGGTAAATTATAGGGTATCCTACCCTGAAACCATATTCCAACTTTCTGGAGTTCCCTTTAAAAGCCCAAGGACCGGCTGAAGGTCGTCGTCCAAGTCGTCCAAGGAGTCCAGGCTTGACTTGGGCACCTTCCAGGAATTAGGGTTCGGGCCATGGATACGTCTTGCTATTTAATTCATGACCACAACTATTTTTGGCTATTGATACTGATCGTTATTCAATCATAATCACAACGAGTATTTTTGATAAGAAACCCCCCATCCAAAGTGAGCGGAAGGCTCCTTTCAGCAAACCCCTTGCGGAAGAAGCCGCAACTGTAAGAGCCCTCAACGAAAGCCTTGAAGAAACCTTTGCCCAGAGAGTCTGCGACGCCTCTGCCAATCCACTGCTCAGGGCTGCCAGGGCCCTGTCCAGCTTCTGGGCGTCCAAGATCTCCTGCAACGCAGCGTGCGCGAGTGCAGGCTTCGGGCTCTTTTTTTTTGGGGATCAGGCAGAACCCTTGCTGGCTTCGGGCTTTAGGGTTCAGGATTTCGGGCTCAGGGTTCAGGGTTCAGGATGTATGGTTCAGGTTTCAGAGTTGGGAGTTCAAGTTTTTGAGGGTTTGCTGTTCCAGTGGTTTTGGGGCCTGAACCGATGACAAGCCGAAGCCAGCAACAACAACAAGAACGCTGCAAGGGTACCATGTTATGTAAGGGCACGATAAGAACATTATATGCATTGTGCTACCAGCCACTGCTAATGACTTCAAGACCGTGCTGCTTATAGTAACCTTAGTAACCCCACTGGTGCCTTTATCATGCCCTTACAGCGCCCCTACAGTACCCGTACTCAGTACCCCTATAACACATACGTACATACGTATGCTGGATGTGTGTATGGTACGCATGTGTGTGTGTGTATATATATATATATATGCTACCCCCCCCTCCATTGACCTACCTTTGTTGGGGGTCTCAGGAGCAATGAGTGGCAATGATGCATGGACAAGGGAGGGCCTATTTTTGTCGCCATTATTTTTTTGCACCTGTGGTTTTTTTCGCGTGTTTGTTATAGATAGTACTAGTACTGGTAATAGTAAAAAGTAATAGAGTAATACAATCATAGACTAATAGACGAATAGACGACTAATAGACAGAATAAACTAGTAGACTAATAGACTAATAGACGAATAGACGAATAGACGAATAGACGAGTAGACTAGTAGACTAATAGACTAATAGACTAAACAAACTAAACAGACTGAAAGACGAAAAGACTAATGGTGTTATAAAGTAACAAAGCAATAAAGCAATAGAGCAATAGAGCAATAGCAATAGAGTAATAAAGAAAGAGTAATAGTACAAGAAACAGTGCGTTCGAAGCGCGTGACCCGCAGGCTTTGCTCCATGACTTTATGCATTGGTAATGGTAATAGTAATAGTAATGGTAATAGTAATAGTGCTGCATAGTAATAGTAAAGCAATACCAGTAACAGTAGCAATAGCAGTATTAGTAGTACGAGTAGTAGTAGTAGTAGCAGCAGTAGTAGTAGTAGTAGTAGTAGTAGGAGTAGGGGTAGTAGCAGAGTAATAGAGTCATGGAGTCATAGAGTCATAGAGGAAATAAAGTAGATAGAGTAATAGAGTAATAAATAGAGTTAGTGGAGTAGTAGAGTAATAGAGTATTAGAGTAATAGAGTAATAGAGTAATCGAGTAATCGAGTAATCGAGTAATAGAGTAATGGAGTAATAGAGTAATAGAGTGAGAGTATAAGAGTAATAGGGTCATAGAGTAGAGAGTATTTGAGTAATAGAGTAATAGAGTAATAGAGTAATAGAATAATAGAGTAATAGAGTAATAGAGTAACAGAGTAATAAACTAATAAAGTACTAGAGTAATAGAGTAATAGAGCTTTTGGAGTAAGAGAGTAATAGGGTCATAGGTAATAGAGTAATAGAGTCATAGAGTATAAGAGTATGAGAGTAACAGAGTAACAGGGCCCAGGGCCCCAAACAAACAACAAAAAATGGCAGCAGAAGCAGAAAACTAATGTGGCCAGATATTCTCGGCCCCAAGTTCAAGACTCCAAAAGATTGAGGCCTCTCAGCACTTTGGAACTGTGAGAGCTGCAAAACCTGGAGCGGCCCCAATCTTTTTGAGATTCAAGACTCAAAAAGATTGAGGCCTCTCAGCACTTTGGGACTGTGGGAGCTCCAAAACACTGAGAGGCCTCAATCCTTTTATGATTTTGAAGCCAAAACGCTGGGAGGCCCCAAAAGACTCAAAAGACTCAATCTTTTGGAGGTCTTAGGAAACTAGCTTTAAAATCAATAAGATTGAGGCCTCTCAGTGTTTTGGAATCTGGAAGCTGCAAAACATTGAGAGGCCTCAAATTTTCTGAGGTTCGGGATTCCAAAAGATTGAGGCCTCTCAATGTTTTGGAATTTGGAAGCTGCAAAACACTGAGAGGCTTCAATTTTTCTGAGGTTCGGGATTCCAAAAGATTGAGGCCTCTCAATGTTTTGGAATCTGGAAGCTGCAAAACACTGAGAGGCCTCAATCTTTTTATGATTTTGAAGCCAAAACGCTGGGAGGCCCCAAAAGACTCAAAAGACTCAATCTTTTGGAGGTCTTAGGAAACTAGCCTTAAAATCAATAAGATTGAGGCCTCTCAGTGTTTTGGAATCTGGAAGCTGCAAAACATTGAGAGGCCTCAATTTTTCTGAGGTTCGGGATTCCAAAAGATTGAGGCCTCTCAATGTTTTGGAATTGGAAGCTGCAAAACACTGAGAGCCTCAATTTTTTCTGAGGTTCGGGATTCCAAAAGATTGAGGCCTCTCAATGTTTTGGAATCTGGAAGCTGCAAAACACTGAGAGGCCTCAATTTTTCTGAGGTTCGGGATTCCAAAAGATTGAGGCCTCTCAGTGTTTTGGAATCTGGAAGCTGCAAAACACTGAGAGGCCTCAATCTTATCTGATTTTGGCTAGTTTCCTAAGACCTCCAAAAGATTGAGTCTTTTGAGTCTTTTGGGGCCTCCCAGCGTTTTGGCTTCAAAATCATAAAAAGATTGAGGCCTCTCAGTGTTTTGGAATCTGGAAGCTGCAAAACACTGAGAGGCCTCAATTTTTCTGAGGTTCGGGATTCCAAAAGATTGAGGCCTCTCAATGTTTTGGAATCTGGAAGCTGCAAAACACTGAGAGGCCTCAATTTTTCTGAGGTTCGGGATTCCAAAAGATTGAGGCCTCTCAGTGTTTTGGAATCTGGAAGCTGCAAAACACTGAGAGGCCTCAATTTTTCTGATGTTGGTTATAGTTTCCCAAGACCTCCAAAAGATTGAGTCTTTTGAGTCTTTTGGGGCCTCCCAGCGTTTTGGCTTCAAAATCATAAAAAGATTGAGGCCTCTCAATGTGTTTGAATTTGGAAGCTGCAAAACACTGAGAGGCCTCAATTTTTCTGAGGTTCGGGATTCCAAAAGATTGAGGCCTCTCAGTGTTTTGCAGCGCCCAGAGTTCCAAGGTGCTGCGAGGCCAAAAATTTTTTTGGTTTTGGATACAGTCTCCCTCAACCTCCGAAAGATTGAGTCTTTTAAGAAACTAGGTCTTTGGGAACGCCGCTCCATTCGGGTACACCCCGCCCCGACCCACCCTTGCCTTTCAAAAAGACCAAAAAGGGTAGGTCAATGGGGGGGGGTACCATATATATATATATATATACATACATACGTATGTATTTATCTATATGTGTATTCATTTATGTCTTTCTATCTGTCGTTCTTTCTTTAGTTCGTTCGTTGTGTCCCTCTTTCTGTCTTTAGGTATCTATTTATGTATATATTACAAAGTACGCTTGACATCCTCCTAACCCTTATTGTGCCCCGACAATAACCTTATAATACTCTTCCCCTGTGAACCCTAACCCTAGTTCAACTTCCGTGCGAACCCTGAACCCCAGACCCCTAAAACTGACAAATCATGAACCCTAAGCCCTAAACCCTTAAAAACTGATAAATCATGAGCCCCAAAACCTCGACCCCTATAAGCCCTGAACCTCCCCTGGTCCTCGTTGTCTGCTACCTGGCTCACAGTCCTCGGATTGGGTCGTCCGGAACTGGTCCACAGCCAGCCATGCAACAGCTAACACAAGGGCAATCGTAGCTGGAACGAAGAGGGTTTAGGGTTAGGGGTTATAGCTCAATGTAGGAACCTGATTAGGAAACTTTGGGTCTCCAATGGGGTTCCTTATATGACTCCTAGTATTTTGGGGTTATAGGCCCAGGGTTTCTTAATCAGGTTCCTACATTGTCAGCTGTAAGCGGACATCCTTTCATGTTATCCTATATTGCACCTGCCGTCCTGCACTCGGACATCCTTCATTGCTGCCACACCACCGCAACACTGTGGAAATAAAGGTCTTTGACAGTATGAGCGTAGCATATTGTAAGGGTGTCATAGGTAAGACCAGAAGGCTGCTTATGTATGTGTGGGTGTGTATGTATATACATATATATATATATATATGTATGTAAGATGGACGGATAGATAGATAGATAGATAGACAAACAGATACATAGATGTAAATATCTGTATATATACATATACATATAACATATACATACGTAAGTGACAATGTATGTATATGGACACTATCAAGGTTGTAAAAGCGCATGACTTCACCGAGCAGCTCCTCTACATCTGACATGCGACGCCTTGGAGTCATCTCAACCGCTAGTCACGAATCCGGTCGAGTTTAGGGGCCATTTTGGCGGTTTAGGGTCTAGAGTTTAGGGTTTGGGGTATCGGGTTGTCGGTCGACACAGCGCTTAACAGGAGGCGGGCCACGCCGAGGCCTTCTTCGCTTTGACGGTCTCAGGCAGCTCTTCCACAGGAGCCTGGGCGGTGCTACACACATGGAAGCAAGAAGTTCTTGGCAACGAATTGCAGTGGCAGCAGTCGCCATGCTACTGTAGCGATGTTTAATACAGTGGATAGAATTTTGATGATGGTGGCAGTAGCCGGTACAGGCGGTGATGTTGATGATAGTGATGACCTTGGTGATGGAGATGAGTCGGGTGATTCCGCTGAGCCAGGTAAGCTGCAGGAAATATGCCACTCATGGTCATAATACACATAAGCCGAATAAGAATAGTAATACTCCTAATAAGAATACGAGTAATAATACGAATCATATCAATCAGGATAGCACTAATCATTTCCTTGAAGCGCGAGTTGGGTCCATGGCGATGGCTACAACAGGAATGGGGGGGAGTTCCTTCCTGGGCATTGGAGCGAGGGGCAACCAGACTCGACCTAAAACATCGAGAACCGTGTGTCGATGCAGCAACATGATAAAAGGCAGCTGCCGTAAGCTTCAGAAACCCAAAATAGCCCTCGTGATAAAAGATAGCAGTACAAAGCTAAAAGATTGCCAGGGACGGAGGATAGGCGTCCCAGTCGAACAGTAGCAGTACCAGTGGTGCTGGAAACTCGAGATTGTGCACTTGCAATGCACCTTCGAAGCCAACGCGAGGGAGATGAACAGCAGCTGGGAGACTTGCGACTCCTGCGCCAACGTGCAGCGAAAAGCACAAGATGTCCGGCTGATGCTCAGCTGCTGCGGTCTATGTCTTCACTAGACTTCCATCGCACTTCCTGCGGTTCTGCATGTGCTGTCTGTACAGTAGAACACCCTCTGGCACTTACGGGTCTCCGTCAGGAAGGGCCGGAGGGGCTCCAGGAAGGCCGACAGGACCATCCACATGGCCTGGGCTTCCGCGAGAATTCCCCTGAGGTTCCTGGGCATTTATGGCAGAGCTCTGCTTAAAGCCACGGCCCACGCAACCATTCGAGCTCTCCCGGTTTGCAATATTCACGAAGCGAAACAATTAATATCTAGAGCATCAACAAAGCCTCACAGTGCATCATCTTCAGAGACTTGCAGCTGGAGAACTTCAGATGCGATGCTGTGGGAACTCTCAAAATCCTCTACCCCCAGCGGATCCACAACACACGCCATTACCGTTTCTAACAGCATTCTGCGATGCTACTACCGTTGGAGTGGTTGCGGCATAGGCTGACGAGAATTGAACTGTCCAACAATACGTTTGTTTGTGAGTCGAGCTGTACGAGCATTTGTGACGAAGATGTCGCAAAAAATGCCCACCGGCGCGGTCAGCATCATCAGCGCCGCCACCGTCATCAGCTACATCGTCATGTTCAGTGTCATAGTCATGGTCATCGTCATGGCCATCGCCACTCTCAGCCTTCCAAATAATTCCCACATTCACTCCCGACATCGTGGCCTCGCGCGACTCCGGCGTGGGCGACAGAAGCAGATCCGACCCGTGCATGGCATCCTCGGCTTTCCGGGCTGCAGCTTGGAGTGCTGTCGATACTCTTACACTCAGTGTGGACGTCGCTTCCCTTGTGTTTGACGCCGCCGCCTCAGCCCCTGGGGTCAAATTGGTGGTGGTGGTGGTGGCGGTGGTGCTGGTGGAAGTGGTGGAAGTGGTGGAAGTGGTGGAAGTGGTGGAAGTGGTGGAAGTGGTGGAAGTGGTGGAAGTGGTGGAAGTGGTGGAAGTGGTGGAAGTGGTGGAAGTGGTGGAAGTGGTGGAAGTGGTGGAAGTGGTGGTGGAAGTGGTGATGAAAGCAGTGGTGGAAGTGTTGGTGAAAGTCGTGGTGACGGTAGTGGCAGTGAACAACACACTGGCATGAGCTTTGTTAGCTTTGCCGCCATAAACAGTGTCGCAGAATTACGACGATGATGGTGATTCTGCTGGTGGGGATGGCGATGCGATGGCAACAACGACGACCACGATGACGAATGACGACCGGGACCAGTATGAGGACGGAGGACGACGAGGACGAGAGGATGAGGATGATGAGGATGACGCGGATGATGCGGGCGATCATGCTGATGATGATGATGGCTTTGGCTACACTTCATCACCATACGGTGATGACTGAAGCTTGCCCTTCATGACTCTGCTCACAGGTATGACTGTTGTTCCTCTTGTCTTCATCCACTGAACAAAAAGCTTCAGCCATGGCAAGCCTTTACAACCTACGCCCAAGCTTACTCTATGAACCCTCAAGCCCAAGTCTAAACACTCTATTCGGGCAGGTCTCGATGAGCTCCGGCAGGATTGGCTCCAACTGACCAAGTCCCAGGGATGGGTCCTGGAGCGCCCCCGGATCTCAGGGATCTCAGGGCTCAGGAGGCCCCCGGATCTCAGGGGGCCAGGAGCTCCTTTTATTGTACTTAATATCATCTACTATGTTATTATTTACTATATTACACAATACTAGATATGGTTTAGAGTTTTTTTGGGGGGTTGAGGGCTTAGGTCTTCTTCCGAGGGCTTGGGGTTTCTTGATCCTTGCCTCAACAAGCAATGCGTAGGATAAGAAAAGCTGCTTCGCAGCGATGGATGCATTGAGCCATGCTCGTATGAATGGTACCATAGAACAAGCAGCACATGACGAAGGTCTAGGTGTGGTAGGCACCCTCCGAGCAATCGACCGGCAAAAGATGCTTCTTGCAGATGTTGCTACAACAGTTGATCGCGATCGGCACAAGCAACTCACAGTTTAGGGCTTAGGGTTTATGGTATAGAATAATTTGGTATGGGCATGCAACTGGAAAACTGACCATTGGATCGCACGAAACCGGAGTCCGGCGGCTGGATGCTCTCCAATACCTGCAGGGTGGTGACTGGGACAACTCGCCCAAGCATCCCGGATCAACTCTGATTTAGCTAAGTACTAATTGTATACGAACTCTATTGTCTAGTTTGATATTTGATAAGGGTTACTGGGGACTTCAGTACACGTTTTACTCAAGGTGCGGGTGGCTCCTTCCTCAGACTGTAACCCTCCGCACTCCAGCCTCGACGTGCCCCTCCAGGGCCATGGCCAGTATCCGGACACTGGCGACACGCTGATCCAGGTCCTTGGAGGACTGACCGAGTTCTGGTTTTAGGGTTTGGAGCCTAAGGACCTTGTTCGCGCTACCATAGTATGGAAACCTTTGTATATACTATAGATCCCCAAAAAGGGCCCACTTAAAGTAAGTTCCTGAACCAGAAACCCACTAGAAGCCTGCCAGCTGCTACGGGGGGAACACGCTCTTGATCTGTGTTGACCTGGACCTTTGAGGTCAGCTCTCGCATCTTGAGAAAAAGATAGTTCGTGCATAAAGAGGAAGGCAGCAAACATTCGGGTTGCCGAGCATTCCGACTTGCACCAAATCAATGAGGACAGTACTTCGTCGTCGGGGTTTGTCTTGCAGGCTTCCGTGTCAAGCCGATCAGGATCTGCAAGTGACTCCAAACTTCAATCAGCTTGCCCCTTGAACGGTGAACTTTAAGCCCTAAGCCCTAAAGCCCACCCTAAGTCCCAAACCCTTAAACACCCGACCCAAAAGCCATGAGACCTAACCGCTGAGACCTAAACCAATCCCAAAACCCGCCCACAAACTCAAGTCCCGGCTTTTGCCGTGCCCCGTACACCGACCCTAAATCCTGAACCCCTGCAGTATCCCCAAACCCTTAAACCTCCTAAAAACCCCTAAACCCCCTAAAACCCCCTAAAACCAAAAAAAAAAACCTAAAAACCGCTAAATGCCTAGAAACACAAAAAAAACAAAAATGAACTCTCAATTCAGGTCCGGCCACCATGGTGGAGTCTGCGTCCAGGGCTCCCCTGAGGCCGAGATGAACAAATCTTACAGCGAGGCTTTGGGCTAAGAAAAGGGTTCTACCAAGGCTCCATATGGTTCAGTGCTTGGGGCTTACGGCTTAGGGGTTTAAGGGGATAGGGGTTAGGGTTTAGGGGATAGAGTTTGTTGGGGGGATTGGCTTTGTTTCAAGTGCAATAGCCCCTGTTCCAGCAGAGTTCGAGCTTGCTCCAGTTAGAGCATGCACTCCAAACAAAAGATCCCTTCCTCAAGCTTGCCCTCCAACTTCAGTCTGGTAAACGAGGTTGCACAGACTCTTCAGGCATCACGGCTACGACTCCGATCACGAGCACAGTGGCCACTGCTGGGATTACTGGCATCCTCATCAGCATCACTGGGGGCATCATCACCACACGGGTGTTCAGGACCAACATCGGAGCGAGCAGGTGCCGGGTCGTCACTGTCAGGTTGGTCAGCTGGATCTCGTTGTGTCAAAACCCTCTTTAGGGTTCCTTTAAAGGGTCCCCTTAAAGGTTAAAGGAACCCTTAATTTGTTTAAGTGAAGCTCCGAGGATGAACAGGAGATCGACGAGGGGGGTCACGAGGGTCGGCGTCGGTTGACAGGGACAAGGGCTCGATATAAAGGTTTCGATAAGGGCTCGAAGCATTCGGGCTTCAGGGCTTTGGGGTGCGTGAGGCTTGCGAGTTTTTGGGGCTCAGAGCTTCAGTTGCCAGAATAAGGAATGGCAACTCAACGAAATAATAACGATTCCAATTTCTAAAGGGATAAATACCACTGCCAATACGAATGCTAATACCTTAACTAGTCTGATACTAAGACGAAGACTGAGACTAATATTAGGAGCTCATACGAATACCAAATTCTCATACCAATGCCAAGACTAATACGAATTCGAACACTAACACTAGGACGAATAATACTAGCAAAAAATAACATTGGGTAAAACGATAATTGCAATGATTCTAAGACGAATGCCCCATAACTACAGTTGATAGTATGGTTTTCCTATTGTGGTAACTGGGAGTTTCCGAAAATAAGGGACCCTAATATAGTACCCTAGATAATAGGATCCTTATTAATCCTTACTATCAGGACCCCAAAAAAGGTACCCCTAATTTTCGGAAACTCCCAAATTAAGTTGAGTTCCTTAACAACCCAGAAAACTCCTGGATCCCGAAGGCCTCTGAAGCCCAGAAAGCCGAAACTCTTGCAGGCCGAGATTCTCCGAAAAACCCCGGGTAAAGCCTTGAAGACCGGAATGTTTCAGGGCCCTGAACCTTAAACCCAAAGCCGTCTACAGAAGCTATTTTTTCTGAGCACCTTTTTCCACCTAGCAGTTCAGGTCGGTAGAATCCGCACTAGCAGAAGGCGGAAGTTTAGGGGTTTAGGGTTCCCTCGAAGCTCGCAAGACCCTAAAAGCCCAGCTCTGGGCTGCAGGTCCCTGCACCTCAGCTGCGTCCAGAGCGAAGTTGGCTCCAGGAAAGCCCCGAGCAGCTTGCAGACGGTGCTGTAGGTCTGCATGGCCCTGGATGAGAGTTCCCGAAAATGGGGACCCCCAAAAAAATACCCTAAATAGTAGGACCATTATTTTAATAAGGACCTGAACCCTAAACCCTGAACCCTGCAGCACCTCCGAAATGAACCCTAAACAACAAAAACCTTAAACCACCTTGGAGGAGCCCTGAAGAGGATACCCCGAAACCTCAAACCTCAGAATCCTTCAAAAAGCCCAGGACTCGACCCTTGACCCCTAGTCACTCTTACGGAACCCTCATCCACCCCTAAAACCCTCACGGAACCCTCATAGATCACAACCCTAGAACACTCCAACGAGCCCCAAGCGCCCCTTAAAACAAAGCCCAAAACCCGAAATCCTAAATAGATAGCTGCCAGGAGGCCCTTCAAATGATACCCAGGACCCTAAACCCTAAACCAACTATTGATAGCTGCCAGGAGCCCTTATAGAACCCGACAATCGGTCTATCTATTTAGCTATCTCCCGATAGATCTATCCATCGGTCTATTCATCGATATACTAGACCATAAATCCCAACTCCTAAACCCTGAAGCCTACATCCACCTATACTACGTCCCTCCAGAAGCCTGCTAGAGCTCTGAATCCTACCAGGCCCACGGGGTCACCAGACATCACCAAAAACCGGCACCTCGCATCCGCAGCTGCCCAGGCTCGGCCAGAGTAGAACCTCGAAGGGCGTCTTTCGGGGCGGGGGGTGGGTAGCGGCAAAGGAAGCTTTTGTGTTGTTGATCGTTCAGGATAACGGTGTTTATGGCTTAGGAATTACCATTTCTAAAACGGGTTAGTGTGGGTTCGGAATGGAGCTCGGGGTTTAGGTTTTAGGGCCTTGGCCAAACTAGGGGTGCACGTATTCTAAGGGCTTTCCTCTGCTGTTTTTGGGGATCAGGGCTGTCCTGTTTAATGTTCCACGTTACATTTAGGGTTTTGGGTGTAGGCCTCTCTGTGAATGTCGGTTACGGGCTCTTGAAGATTTACGGACTGAGAAGATGAGGGGCTTGACCAGCGCCGCCATCATGGGCTGCAGCCACTCGGTGACCCCTGGCAAACAAACGCTCTTCTGTGAATGCTTCAGGTGGAACGAGGGGTAGTGGGACCCCTCTCCCTCCGGCGCCTTCTTCGGTGTAGGCTAGGGACATACACAGCAGGCGGCCAGCATTCAAGGACGTGCAGTCACCTTCAGAAAGGCGGAGGCGCTGGTTTTCGCTGTGATGGGGCCCATCTTTCCTGTAGGTGTTGCAGAGCCTACTAGCACATATTACATCACACTATAACAAAGTATATTATGCTGTATCATCTGGGTTTTCCTGCTGGTGAGGGGTCCTTCCTTTTCTTGGTCTCTCCTGACCGAACCGCAGGGTCTCGACTGTTGCCATCGGTAGGGTTTAGGCTCCTCTGCTTTTTGCGGGCGGCAAGGTGTTGGGAATTCTTTGCAGGGTTATGTGCCACAGCTGGGAAAAACAGGGGGCCTGTTCCAAGCAACAAAGAAGTGGCTTCCAACTCTTCGCAAGTCACGAAAATCGACGACGTCATTGAAGGTGGCCTGAGGAAAAAGTATCAGGGATCTCGAGGAAAAGCAAGGAGGATCAAATCTATTCTGCTTCGTCGCTAGCTGGGAGGCAAGGCTCTCGGTTCGCGTTGATCTCTTTTTCCCTATGGTCGGCACTCGTTCGCACTCCGAAACCTGCCTCATCCGAAATCCCAACTCCGAACTTACCCCAAGCTATTCCGCTGCTGAAACTTTCCAGAAAAAGCAGGGAGATGACCTTGATGAAGCGCCGGCTGTGGGTTCGCACCTCGGCAACGGCGACCCGTGAACCCTCTCCGTTGTTTCTCCGGTCGGTCGGCGACTCAACGGCATGCCCCGAAGCCAGCACCTTCTACTAAGCCCCGACTGCGAAGGGAGTGCACTTGGGGTCCAACCCAGGATCGCGAGCCCAGCCGTGGCCGCGGCAGCCGGCGGTAAACAGCCAGATCCCGAAACTCCTCGGGCGGCAGGCGACACTGTTTTAATGACTTACAGCTCAGCATACTAATCCTAATACTAATACGAATACCAATACCAGCACTACTGTCAATGCTATTACTAACCCATCAGGTGCCGAGATCGCAGAGTTTCAGCTGCCGCCAAGCATCTGGCCAGCAACTGTCACCTAAGATCGGAACAGCAGCAAGATGGCCTCCTAGAAGCCCCGCTGACCTCGTACCCCTAGACCCTTTACTTTTGCTAGCCCATATGACGCCATATGAACTCCCTTAAGGATACCCCAAACCCCAAACCCTGCAACTCTACGACTACCTGGTTCTTGGTAGGGAAGGGGGAAAGGATCCCTATGACAGTCCCTTATCAAGGGTCTCTTGCAGTAGTCCCTGTAACCCGTTCCCCCTGCTCCCGACAGGAGCGGCCGAGGGGCGGCTCGGGAGCTCCGCCCGCGTCCCCAAGGCCCGGCGGTCCTGCGAGTCCGTGGCCTCCTGCCGGCTTTGGGGGCCGGCTTAGGGCTTTCTTTAAGGGACGTTTAGGGTTGAGGGGCCCTAAGGGGGCCTTTTCGGGGCAAGTTTGGGGTTCTCTAGGGACTTTAGGGCCTTTAGGGACTTCAGGGACTGTAGGGCCTTTGGGGTGTTGGCTCTTGCAGCTTCAGGTCTAGGAAAAGCATGTGGTTGAAGGCCCTTAGGGTTCGGGGAGCTAGCGCTCAGGGTTTAGGGAGAAGGCTTCCACTTCGAAGGTCGTCGCGGCTACGAAGCGAGTGCAAAAGCTTCCATGGTGCGGGGCACACACTAAGTCGAATTCGCAGGGCCGCGGATGAAGAGACATGCGGATGTCACGCACATGCTCGAGATGCGCTGTGTTGCCACAAGGACCCTGTGCGCGTTCGTCACCTCAGGCCCTGTCAATCTCAACTTATGAAGATTCGGATCGTGGGATTCTCCTACAGTCGCAACCCCGAGATCGCAGCTTTGCATATACTACAAATCCCAGGCTGCGGGATAAAAAAATAGACGTAGTATGCGCCGGAGTAGTTCAGGAAAACTCTGCCCACGCGCGACATCATATCGCTGGATCCTCGTCAAGATCCTCGACCTCGCTTGCCAACTGCTCCTTCGACATGGGAATTTCAGGGGTTCAGGATTTCGGGCTTGGCGTTTGGAGTTTGGGTTTCAGGGCTTGGGATCATGCAGGTGTTCGGGTTCAGAATACAATCATACAAGCGGGAGCCGAGAAATTTCTCAACAAGGGCCACCTCGTTCTCTGAAACCGAAAAGGCACTGTAACTCCGAAATAGGGACTTGCCAAGCCCAACAAGCCCTGAAAAATCCCAACGATTTCACGCCCTAACTAAGCCAACCCTGAGAAACCGCTAGCATCCCTAACACCCCTAACACTGATACTAGTAAGACCTCCACAAGCCCCCCATATCCTTAACCCCTTAACCCCCACTCAAGCAAAAAGAAAAAACACACACGCACACAAAGGGCATCGCTCCCGATGCTGATGCTCGGGTAGCGGGCGGTGGCCGAGAAAATCGGGTCCTTGGGCGCCGGTGCGCCTGCAAGAATGTTCCGGGGGCCCCAGGTAGTTTGGGTTTCTTGCTCAAGGGTTTGCAACAAGGGTATAAAGGGGGTTCATGAGGTTTCCTCCAAGTGCTTTTGAATGGTGCCAGGGCTTTGTCACGGTTCCTTCCAGCGCTTTTGCTAGATTATCTTAGGGTTGTTACTTAAAGTCCCGCAACGATTTTCAGGAGGATTCTTGTAGCGGCTGTCCCAGGGGTGCTTGCATGGGCTCAGGGTTCTTATAAGGGTTGTACGAAGCGTGTCTGTAGAGATCCCTTCCTGAGTATAAGCTGACTTTAGAGCTGTCATCGCCTTACAGGTGATGGGTGAAGGGTATAGAGGCTTCGGGATTTGTGAGGGTTCACGCTGCCTGCTCTCACCAGGGAGTGTGCGGCCCCCGAAGCCCTGCAAGGCACCTGATGTGCCGCGGAACGGAGGAGCCGCCGCCCCAGATGCCCTGCACGGCAGCTTAGAAGAATCAAGGAGCTGAAAACCCTGGCAGCTTGCGTGCTCCCGCCTGGAGCGGAAACGGCACAAACGCACGCCCGCTGTAGGTCCAGGTATAATCAAAACCTCTGAGCCAGCAGAAAGCAGATCCCGTGCTCAAGCACTCAACGCTGCGGTCTACCAGCTACAAGCTCTACGCTTCCTAAGCTTTCTGGTTCTGGCATCAGCCCAGGGAAGCGCCGGACAAAGTGACAAATCGTCTGCATAGGACGGAATCATCGGAGCAAGTCGCCGTATTGCTTCGTTTTCCGCAGGTCCTGTCAGGGCGCATCGGTGCCCTACGCCTTGCCGCTAGACATTGACTTCGACAGGCATAGTGGGGCCTTTCAGATGCTATAGGGCCTTAACATAATTACAACAAGGAAGATAAGGAACCCCAAAAATGTGCCAGACATGGGAATCTCAATAAGGCCCACACCAAACCCCAGAAACTAGCAGAGGTCTTTCCATGGAAGCAACGTGAAAGTTTAGTTCATGATTTTCCTCAAAGACATCCCAACCCCAACCCAAACAATAATCTTGAACCTAAAACCCTAAAACCCAAAACTCCAAAAACAACCAAGTGTCGGCATTTGTCGGTGGACCCTAAACCCTAATATGCACCCGAAAAACTCTCCGTGTCCTCCTCGTGCTCCTCCTCGTAGGCCTCACCGATGCGCTCGATGAGCCAGAAGACCTCCAAGGCGATCTCCTTCTCAGTTTAGGGAAGACCTGGACCCGAAGGAACCTACCTTATTTTTAGGGTTCCCGAATATGATTTATATAAGTCCTTAAAAAGGTAGGTTACGTGGGGTTAAGGGAGGCTTTAGGGTGTGCAAGGCTTCGGGTTCAGAGTCTGGGACGTTAAGGGTTCCGGGTTCAGGGTTTTGGAGGTTCAGGGTTTCGGGTTAGGAGTTTAGGACCACTTGGGTTCTCTTGGGTTCAGGGCTCTCGGAGGTTCCGGGTTCAGGGTTTTCGAGGCTCAGGCTTCGGGGTTTAGGGTTTTTAGGGCTTAGGGTTCGGGGCTTAGGGTCTTTAGGTCCTCAGGTCAAGGCTTTGGTCCTCATTCTCGTCGCACAAGCCCGTCAGCAGGTAGGGAGCTATGTACGGCTCCAGGTCCACCTGTTTGGGAGCTGAGGCTTCAGGTAAATAATAGGTTTTAAGATTTTCAGCTATCACGTCTTGCTCTTCTTTAGCACCCTTTTTTTCCGTGCATCCAAGCACAAAGAGCCACAGCCTTCGTGGTTTCAGGTCTAGGGTCCAGGGGGGTCAGGGCTGAGTCACTGGGGTTGAGTCCCGCACTGCGCTTCTGTCTCTCTAAGACCGAAAGCTGGAGCCAGGCCTTGTCCACACATCGTATCATCCAGTATGCCAGTGTTTCGAACCAAAACCGGCGCACTGCCGGGTGGCGATCGAAACTCAAGGTGGACATGTAGTTGACCTTGGTCGTACGTTGAGCAGGCTTCTCGTCTGGAACCCGCTCTTTCTTTTAGAACACCCAACTTCCTATCACATCCCATCGACGGTTCCGTGTCGATGGGTAGGGAATCCTACGCAAGCAAGAGCCTCCGTTGCTGCCCTCACAGAGAGACGAGATGCATTCGTTACGCCCTCGTAGAACGCCTTTATCGGAACCTGTCAGCGATGGTGGTGATCGAGGGTGGAGGGCCTAATCTGCACGCCGGTCCCTGAACCCTAAAACCAAACCCAGGTAAAAACTCCCATAAAATCACAAATTCCGAAACCCTCGCCTTGTTTGGGTCCTGCCATGCCATGAGCACCTCGAAAATCTCGAAGTTGTGCTTCCACACCTCGAGAACTGCGCAAGGCTCCATGGCCTTTTCGGGAGCCCATGGTCTCAGTACGCTCCATGCAAAGCCTGAGAGCCAGACCCCACAGAAGAGGCAAGCGGTGATCGCGCGCAAGCCAGCGATCCGCAGCTTGGCATGGTTGTGCGTGAGGCAGGACCTTTTCCAGGAGAGCTTCTTCAGCCAGTGAATGCTGTGGATTTTTCGAGGCAGCCACTACCACGACCTCCTACCACTGTCAAAGCCTAAACAAACACGCACGTTTTCAAGGGAGTCCAAGTAGGGTTACATTGCAAGCTGATAGGCTGCCAGGACCCAAGAACCCTGTACTCAATCGGCGGACACGACTCATTCAAACCGAAATCGTCGAAACCCATACCCCGCCAAACATGAAAGTCTTTGGCAAAACCCTTTCCATCTGGGCACGTCAGTGCGCGGGCCAGCGGCAGCGCAAAGTGCAGCAACATCTCTCTGTTGTTGTAGCCTGCAGATCCAGCACGATTGCAACAGCCAGGTCTGCAGGTGTGGTCTCAGGTGTACTGAAAAAACTTGACACTGTAGTGGCTCTGGCGTCTAAGCTACATGCATTGCCCAAAATCCACAGCCCAGTTAGTTGCATGGTTGCAAGGAAACCGCGGGAACTCTCATCGGACAGAAGCTGCTCGCCGAGCTGCAGAAGGTCACCATGGTGTCGCAAGCCAGGGCCTGCAGTGCGCGGCTACACCTACGAGGCACCTCCCCTTCTGACCCGGGGACTTTAAAGGCAGTCACTGCGCCACTGGGATGAGGATAGTACGCCGTCGCAACTTCCACTGCAGATGACAAGCTTCCTGCCCCTGCCTTGACTCCATGGAAAGGATCCATCGCTTGGGCGCGGATGAGACCTGTCGCCTGACGTGACAAACTGGCACGTTCATACCGGGGGGCATACCACGCCTGCAGGATCGGCAACTAAGGACCTGTCTGAGCTGTGCCTGGAGCTTAGAGCCTCACAGCGACATCCAGAAGCTTCGAGCCTCATCAATGTAGGAGTAGATCTGGATCGGGCTGCACCTTTGTCATCCAGGCGGAGCTGCTAGTATGTCTGGAACACTCCTCATAACGCTTTCGTGCAACCTCTCAACTTTCCGGCCCGCAGCAAGGTGCCGTCCCCCCGTCCACAGAAGCCCTAAACCCTGAACCAAACAAAGGAGAAAAGAGGTGGAGGCCCCGGCCGCTGGAGGAGCGAGGCGACGAAGTGGCCCAGCTCCAAGCGGACCTCCTCGCTGTCCTGAAAAGAAGGAAAGCTCAGGCGTCGGGCTTTTTCGGAGCTCCAGTCGGAAACTTCCCAAAAAGCATGCTTCCTGTGTAACTTCCTGTAATTCGTTCTCTTAGATACACACGATTGAAGCTAAACCAGTGCTCACACCATCTAGGTGCGACGAGCTGCGACTTAAATTTGTCGACACGAGCCATCTCACAATGCACCAAAGCCGAATGCAAGAAACCCTGCACAGCAACTCGAAATGAACCCCGGAATTCTAAACCCTGAATACTGTTGAAGATGAGGCAGGATGGATCTCGAAAACCGTAGAATCTCTGCAAGTCCGCCCTGAACACCTGCTCCGGACCCTGAACCCCCCAAAATCCTGAACCCCTACACCCTTGGCCCCGAAACCCTCAACCTGAAACCCCGAAAAAGCCTGCAACCCTCAACCACCAACCCCCACTATTAAATCACTACATCCCTATACTAACTCTTTCGATAACCCCTTGCAGGAACCCTGCAAGTAAGCCGAAAAAGAACCCTCGTTGTAACTCGAATAGTTAACCCCGAAATAACCGTTTCAGGTAACCCTTGAAAGGCAACCCGCGAAAAAAATCAACTATAGTAACAAACAACAACAATAATGATAAGAACACAACATCAAGAAAATCTGAATGAATAAATACACGAACAAGAAAAGTCAGAAGGGAGTCCGAAAACCGAAAATGGGGGGTACCTTATTTGGGGTCCTTTTTGTCAGGATCCTACTATTTAGGGTACCATATTAGGCTTCCCTATTGTCGGAAACTCCCACAGAATACCCTAAACCCTACACCCTAAGCCCACTACTTAGGGTACCATATTTGAAAAAAACCAAACATATTGGGAAACACATTTTTCCCCAATATGTTTAGCATGTAGGTTACCATTTTTGACCCTAAACTCCGAAACCCAAAACCCCTAAACCCTAATAAACTCCTAAACCCTAACCCCCCTAAAAGCTCATGAAGGGATTTGGCCTCCACCGGCCGAGCGATCTCCGTCGGTTTCTGCTCCGGGTCCGGCCGCATGATCTGAGAGCGCAGGGTTTGGAGGTTTAGGAATTCATTAGGGTTGAGAGGCGTAGGGGTTTTAGAGGTGTAGGGGTTTTTTAGGGGGGTTTAGGGTTTAGGAGTTTAGGGTTTAGGCTTTTGGGGTTTAGGGCTTTAGGGTTTAAGGTTTACGGTGTTGCTCGATTTTGGGGGCGTGGGGCTTATTAGGGTTCGGGGGCTTCCTTTCTTATCTTGCTTTTTGAGGGTGTAGTATCGTAGTATCTAGGATTTAGGAGTTTAGGGTTTAGGGTCATCTTTCAGATGGGCTTTGGGAGTACAGTTTTGGGGCTGGCAGTCGATAAGTTGTAAATTCTTTGAGGGTGGAGGGGTGTCTAGAAGTGCTAGGATTTCGGGGTTCGGGGTCAGGGTAGACGGTTTAGGCATCTAGGGGCTTGGCTCAGGGGTTGAAGCACTTCGGGATTGACGGTTTAGGGTCTTTCGGCGGCTGCTTTTTTTTAGAAAGATTTGCTCTCCGAAGCAGGGTCCCCTTCTTTGACTCTGATCTTTACATCAGCATGGAGCCAAGCAAAGACCCGACTCGGAGAATCTCGGAGAGACACTCACACGAAGCATCGCACGTAATATCTAGTACCGAGTGCGAAGTACCCAGTACCGACGTGGCCGTGGTATGCTGTGGTCGTGGTCTGCCGGCGGGATGAGCATCATCCGGAACCCGAAAGACGCCATATCATGGAGCGCCTCACTCCCAAACACCCGAGACATGTTCCTCCCGGCCTCCGGTAGGTGCGCAACACCGTCTAAGTCCTGGGTCAGAGTTGCAGGTGGCGCAGCATCAAGCTGTACTCAGTCAAGCATCTACGGAGGCTTCGACTCTCGATGTTCCCGGCCCCCGCAAATCGCCTCGCAGCCCAGGCGGGACACCAGCGTCGGAAAAACGTAGGGCCTCCGGTCAGCAAGTTCACCCTCTTGTGTCTCCCCTTCCTCCAACTGTCAGAGACCTTTGGGAGGCTTGGGTTAAACTGCGAAGGTGATGTGCCGTGGGCCCCTGCGACAGGCGACAGGAACCATCCTAAGCTCCGGGGCCCTGGCAGTGCGGCGGCGAGGTCCGAGGTATTCTCCACCAGACTGCGGAGAATCTTCACGGCCAGCTCGCGACACTTCTCGCTCTTGTCCTTGCAAGGCTCGATCCAGATCACTCGCAGCACCAGGCCTTCATAGCGGATCATAGCGTATGCGAGGGGTCCATTGTGGCACCGTATAGGGTATATGGACTGGGGTTTGATCGGTCCTTCAGCCGCTTCAGAAGCGGCTTGAGCATCGCGTCGAAGACAGCGTCCACGACGTCTGTTGCTAGGATGTCCTCGAAGAACCGAGTGACCCGGCGACGAGGATTCGGGGGACGGGATCGTGGTTGTAGGATCCCTTGCGAATGAATGTGTACATACCAAAACAGCATGTATGTGTATGTGTATGTATTTAACAAAAATCATGTCTAGTATGTGTGTGTGTATATATATATATATATATATGTATGTGTCTACGTAAGGAATAAGCGTGGATATTATAAAGTTTTGTTATGGCAGTTGCACAAACCCTCAAACTGAGGCAAGGCACACCCTGCCGCACCAGGATCCGCTCCAACCTGACACCGGGGAGTCGGATCTAGGATCGGGCCGTCTTCTTCTGCAGCTTAGGGCAAAGAACGCAGATCTTTCGTTTCGATCTTCAGCATCTCATGACAGACCATGCTCGCAAACGCATTCTGCCTTGACTGCTGTCGTCGCTGGCGAGGGGTGCTCGCTTTCTGCTCCGACGTTCTGCTTTGTGCGCTTGGGGCCTTCTTTGCCTAGAAGGGTGATGTCTTAGAAGCTGCCCCCACCCTGTAATAGTGGTATAATAGGAATATAATAGGGCCCTACTATAATCCTTATAGTCACTATTACAGGGTGGGGGCAGCTTCTAAGTGATGTCTGAAATCCTGCGAAAGAGCTCGGAGCTCGGCTCGGGCAGGTCCCCCGAACCTTAAGCCTCTTTGGGGTGCGTATGACATCCCCGAATCTGTAAAGTCTAAGCATAAAAGGGCGGAAATCCCCGGCCTGTCAGGGAAGGGTCTTGCTGAGAGTTTTGGGTCTAGGCTAGGGCCTATAGGGTTTGGGGACCCTTTCGGGGAACACCTGTTCCATGCAAACCTTCAGTGTTTTGAATCTGAAGGCCGTGATGCTATGACCATAATGCCATATAAAGCCCAAACCCCTCAAACTCCGATAACCCTGACCCATCAACTGAAGCTGACCGTACTGTCATCCGATCAAAAACTACAATAGTCACCGCTGCGGCCACGCAGCTTCTGAAGCGATTGCAGGCGGACGTTTATCGTGTCCTCAGACAGGCCTCTGGCGTCTCAGGATAACAGAACACTACCGAAAATCATCTCGCAATTATGGCAAGAACTAGAAACTAGAACATTAACATGAGAAACAAGAGTAATACAAGTAAGAGTCATAATCACACTGATCCCACCAATGCTGATGCTGATGATGATAATAATTCTAAGACACACACAACTACCAGATTATCGGTGGTCTATAGGCATGAGCGACCGTGGCTCGTCTTCCAACATGCCAGCACTATTCCGTCAAACTTAGGAGCTTCGACCTTCAGGTGGCTCTGTGCTGAAAAACGAAGGTTTAGGGTAGGGCTTGGGGCTTTGAGTGTTTACGACTTTAGGGGTTACCGAACCTCACGCGGTAACCGTGAACTGTTGCAGGAGACTGCAGACTGGCTGAGGCCAGCGGCAGTTGATGTCTCGCTGGATGTATGCCAGAAAAGTTTCCGGTGTGCCTGCGGGATGTACAGCCACAACTGCCGTCTTCGCCACAAAAATCTAGGTCTCAAGACAGCTCCCTACTTGCAGAAAGTGTGCAAGGAAGTCTTTGTTGGTCGCAGGTTTCAGATCCCTAAACCCTAAACCCTAAACCCCTCAACCCTAAACCCTAAACCCCTAAACCTTAAGCCGGAGGTTTCAGATCTTACCGAAACGCCTCTTGCAACCCCGCGCCGGATAGCACCACCTCCGGTTTAGGGCTTCGCACTCCGGGTTTAGGGCTTAGGATGTAGGGTTTAGGATTTCGGGTTCAGGATTTCGGATTCAGGGTTTCGGATTCAGGGTTTGGGTTTCTTTTCTAAAGTGCAATGGGGCCTTTTCCTGCATGAGGCTGTAGGGTGTGGGGTTCAGGGTTCGGGGAACTTTCCAAGGGCATGTTTTGTAAACATCCATATTTCAGACACATGTACCACGGCCCTGCTTCAAAGAACCCTGCACCCGAAACCCTAAACCCGTACACCCTAAACCCTACACCCCAAACCCTACACCCCAAACCCTTTTCCAAGAACCCAGAGAGCACAATACCCCTTAAATATGGATTAAATCATAACATGCAGCCCCTCATAATTTAAGGTATGTTCCTTAATTGAGGTGTATTGGGCACTCTGGGAACCCTGCACCCTAAATCCTCAACGCTTCAGAGCCTGTAGGGAGCTCCTCTCGAGTGTCCAGAATGGTCGTGGGCGGCGCGGCGACGGTGAGGTCCTTCTGCTTTCAAAGCAGGGTGTTAAGGGTTTAGGGTTTAAGGTTTAGTCTAAGCATCCCTTTCCTCTGAGCAGGCAGGCTGTCGGTTTTCGGGTTTAAGGCTTCGGGGTAAGGGCCTTGGGTTTAAGGCTAGCGTCACCCATGAAGATATCCTCCCATAGTCCGCATCCTTCTTCCTGGCCTTCTTTGCACTTCATGCTCCTACTCCAATTAGGGTGTCGGGTTTAGAGGTGATATTTTGTCTTGATGGCTGCCCTCCTCGACAATCCCCGCCATCGCGGAAGCGCCAAAGTCCGAGTCCTGACGTGCAGCTGACGTTTCTACCCAAAACACCCTGACGATGCAGAACTTCGTCCACTGTTAAAACTGCTTCTGGATCTCGTTGCGTTCTGGTGGGCCTTGTTCTTCGGATCGGCTTTAATTTATGCACGGACCGTGGGCAAAACAGATTGAAACCAAAACGCATCAAGGAATCAAGTTGTAAAGTCGAGGAGAGGTGGGTTTCGCATACTCGGGTGGAGAGGATGCATTGCAACATCTGCTTGCTCCCGCCTTCTGCTGCCCCACGACAAGGCCAGTTGACCAGTCCCGCATCCAATTGAGTGTCGAATCGAGCTGTTTGCCAGCACTCTTCCTCACTCTCTCACTTCGACCTACGAAAGGAATATATGGCTTTGACATGCGGGCTGCTTTTGTGCACGCTGAACGGCACTTGCAATCTTTGCATGAATGAACTCTGGAGGATACCAAGCTGCTTTTGCTTGGGCTTCTCCTTCTGCAGGAGGCTCAAATCTTTGACGGCCTGCATGGTTTGCATCTCAGGTCACGTCGGAAAGTCCACGACGAAAACCGCGGCAACCTTTGCCTTGACTGCGGCCCGCTTGGCACTGATCTTGGGCTGCTCGAGTTGCATCTCCCGCCATATCCTGGGTAAAAAGCCACAACATAAGCGTGCATAAACTTATGGTTTGAACGATTCGAACTTGGGGTGGGTGGGAGCTTTGTTGCAACTTGTACATACCTAGGACCGAAACCACAACACTGAAGCGGCAACCGTGTAGCACACTTCAACATCTCTATCTGAATCTTTGTGTGAACGTAGTGGACTCTTCTCCTAGACTCTAAATGTAAATGTGAGTTGGCACGACGAGAAAAAAACAAAATGAAAAATACTAATATTACTAAGAACAACTATGTTGATACGAATACTCACAACAGGACCGTATCTACAAATTTAATCCTGATGATGATAATAAACATAAAATAACGGACGACAACAACAGCAACAACAGTATGCATAACCGACATAACTAAAACTAACGACTTGTATGATACGAGTAACAAAGAATTATCAGGGTACTACCACGACGCACTCGGAATGGTAAAGGAGTACTAACCATCAGATACCAAAATTATCATTCCAGCGCATGCGGACAACCTCACGTTGCTTAATGCTTCGAAGCCCTCGGAAGAGCCGAATGCGCATTCATGTCCAGACTGGCGTCTCATCCACATCCGCCATCGGAAGCAATGCAAGGCCGTGTGTTTCGATATCTTCAACTCACTGTGGCACACTTCCGTGACGAACTTTCGACGTTCAAGTTACATGGTATATGTGTCTCAGCTTCCAATCCTCAACAACAGCAATCAGCGTGGCACTGCTTGGAAAACCAACTCCTGTCAGAACATTGCAAACATCGGCGGCGAAGTTTGAGCAGATACCTTGCGAGCGATGATAAAAATATGGAAAAGAATTGAACTTCAACTTGCGACCGATTGTTAAGCATCTAATTAACCTCAACGGTCTGAAAGTTTTGCCGACCGTGGTGCAGTGCACCGAAGCCAAACGCATGCACGCGCACGAGTCACCGATCAAATCTGATCAAACCACGATTTGATCAGGTTTGATCAGATTTTGATCAGATTTGATCAGAATTTGATCAGATTGGTCATCTTGTTCAAGCTACCCAAAGCGTGTATTTTGGATGTTGAGGAGAAGGGTCAGGGGAGGATGGCCAGGGACTCAAGGACGACAAAAGCGTTTTTTCAACAAAGTGAGTTGAACCGGGGGGGTGGCAGGAGGCGGTGGGGCAAGTCAAACTGAGTGTTTTTTTTCTGTCAGGTTGGTGGTGTACTCTATGCGTACATCTATATATATATATATATACATGCATTACATTGAGTAGTAGCACATTTTACATTATGTATTCTATGTTGCATGCTATATATCATAAAGTATATTTCATTATTTAGGATATAGTATATTTCATATGCTATATGCTGATTTCTATGTATTGAATGACATCTATTATACTACATATATATTGTATTCTATAATATGATATTTTCTATATATGAACTAACATGTTTTGTGCATTAAAAAATTTCTACGATCTACATTGTACATTATATACTACATTTTATTGGACACAGTTTGCATATTTTGTTTTGTATTTGAAAATACATATACTTATATTCAATGCTGTACATATACATATGTGTATATAATATACTTCTACGTTATTGTACATTATGTTCTCTGTGCTGCGGACACTTTTCTACTTCTTTTAATATCTATCTATTTACCCATACTTTTGGATATGAATTATATACATATAGTCACGTATTTATGACGTTATGTCGTGAACTTATTTGTTCGTTTGTTGGTTATACCCATATACATGTACATATACATATACGTATAAATATACATATACATATACATATACATATACATATACATACACATATACATATACCCATATGTATACCTATACGTATACATATACATATACCTATACATATACGTATACGTATAAGTATACATATACATATACATATACATATACATATACATATACATATACATATACCCATATGTATACGTATACGTATACATATACATATACCTATACATATACGTATACGTATAAGTATACATATACATATACATATACATATACATATACATTTACATATATATACACAAACATTGGTACATTGCATTTTTATGTGAATATGGCACATAAGGAGAGTGAAATGATACTATAGTTTTGTTGATCTGTGTTGGTTTGTTTCGATTGGATTGGCAATATGTAAGATACATGAAATTTTAAATCATTTGTAACCATATAGATATATATATATATATGTATATATTGAAACGTCTTCTTGTAGATGTTACATATGTTTGTAATATACATTTTGATTGTATTAAAACTTAGAGATTAGGTCTTAATAAGCTTAGGTTAGGTTAGATTTAACATTTGTAGAGGTGAACGCACTCCATCTTCTATATTCATGGTGGGTATCTGCACTATACTGTGGAGGGCCGACCTCGCGAAGCCAGAATTGCTTGTGTTTTGCGGGCCTTAAAATGGGGTCGCCCGACAGCCCCATAACTGTGCAGCTTTGAGATCGTACAAAGACAGGGAATTTTTGCCAGAGGTGACTCTAGCATTTCTGAACAGAGCAGATCAAGCCATGCAGAGTTATGGTATCGAGAAGGTGGGCCGGAACAGATCATACAAGAGCGGCGGAATTTTCTGGAAGGTATCTCCACCAGATCTGAACAGGACTTCTTGAGCTGTGTAGAGTTATGGTATCGAGAGGTGTGGCTGACGGTTCGGAATTTGTGCACGGTGCTTAACTCCAAAACCCCTCATGCACGACATGGGCTCACCTGGCTCTCGCCAGATTTTTTTTGCTCTTTTAGCAGAGACCCATTTGCAACATTCTTTGCCTCTGCCTTGCTTCTGATTGCATTTGCTGTTGCTAGACCAGTGGTTGCGTTCCCTCAAAAGACCAAACTGCACTTTTCGCTGTTCTCGGAGATTGCACCTCTGCTTCAATTTCTTTTTGCTCTCTGAGTCAGTTCCATCGTCAAATCGGTCTTTTTTGCTTCATGGTTGCGTGTGTCTTTGCGCAGGATGGTTGCATCCGCTGTCACAAACCGACAAAAAAAAGATCGCTCGCAGCAGGCGCTCCAACCGACTTTGTTGCTCAGCAAATCCACATCTCTGCGCAACACAGACCCGTGCCGCTGCTGCTCCCGCAACACAGGTTTTTCGGTCTGCCTCAAATGGAAGAACTGCTTTTGAATCAGGTTAGTGACCGCACTCGTTTTGTCTCGTTTCGTTTTGCTTCGAATGTTTTTAGCTCAAGAAAAAGATCGAGTGCTGCGCACTCTGTTTTTCTTGTTAGTGGACTTCTGAGAGCTGTAAACGCCACGGCCTCGCCTGTGCAAGGTTCGAGTTGAGAGTTCTCCCAGAAGGTACCTGTGCCTGAGAAAGCATCGACTTTGACCTGTTTGGACCAGATCCTGTTTGGTCCCATGAGTCCGCCTGCAACTCAAAGGTGGAAGTGTTCTGGCTGCTGTGTCTGGAACGTGTTCGGCCACCAGTGCCGCCGACGTCCACTTTCGGTGCGAACCAACTGCAGCACACGCGGCTCCAAATGTGGGGTCGAACAAGCTTAGCAATTTTGGCTTCGCTTGAGTGGCCCCCCTCTGTTCTCTCATGTCTGTCACTTCCACGGGCAAGCTGTCTGTTGGAAATTCTTGTTGGAGAACGATTTTTCCACACTGGATGCCTGCCTGTGGGCGAGTCGCCTTGATGTAGCAGTGTGGAACGCACGGGCTTGGGCTTGGGCCCCAAAATGAGGAATTCGCGACCCCAAAATAGGGGCCGCCAAGCGGCCCCGATTTTGGGGTCCTCTGGTTGCCAGTCAAAATATGTTGAAGGAGGTTGACTGGATTTCGCGGCTCCTTTTTTGGGGCCGCGAGACGGCCCCATTTTTGGGGTCGCAAGTTTGATTCCTGCACCCACAGCGGCTGAATCTCGTCAGCTGCGCATGTCATTGATTGTATTGACTTTGGGGAGCGTCTGGTGGAGGACCGTTTGGAAGGTCGGAACTTGTCCAAAGCAGCTGTGTTGCTCGCCCTTAATAGTGCTGCAGCCAGCGGAATGCAACTGTGGAGGGCCGACCTCGCGAAGCCAGAATTGCTTGTGTTTTGCGGGCCTTAAAATGGGGTCGCCCGACAGCCCCATAACTGTGCAGCTTTGAGATCGTACAAAGACAGAGAATTTTTGCCAGAGGTGACTCTAGCATTTCTGAACAGAGCAGATCAAGCCATGCAGAGTTATGGTATCGAGAAGGTGGGCCGGAACAGATCATACAAGAGCGGCGGAATTTTCTGGAAGGTATCTCCACCAGATCTGAACAGGACTTCTTGAGCTGTGTAGAGTTATGGTATCGAGAGGTGTGGCTGACGGTTCGGAATTTGTGCACGGTGCTTAACTCCAAAACCCCTCATGCACGACATGGGCTCACCTGGCTCTCGCCAGATTTTTTTTGCTCTTTTAGCAGAGACCCATTTGCAACATTCTTTGCCTCTGCCTTGCTTCTGATTGCATTTGCTGTTGCTAGACCAGTGGTTGCGTTCCCTCAAAAGACCAAACTGCACTTTTCGCTGTTCTCGGAGATTGCACCTCTGCTTCAATTTCTTTTTGCTCTCTGAGTCAGTTCCATCGTCAAATCGGGTCTTTTTTGCTTCATGGTTGCGTGTGTCTTTGCGCAGGATGGTTGCATCCGCTGTCACAAACCGACAAAAAAAAGATCGCTCGCAGCAGGCGCTCCAACCGACTTTGTTGCTCAGCAAATCCACATCTCTGCGCAACACAGACCCGTGCCGCTGCCGCTCCCGCAACACAGGTTTTTCGGTCTGCCTCAAATGGAAGAACTGCTTTTGAATCAGGTTAGTGACCGCACTCGTTTTGTCTCGTTTCGTTTTGCTTCGAATGTTTTTAGCTCAAGAAAAAGATCGAATGCTGCGCACTCTGTTTTTCTTGTTAGTGGACTTCTGAGAGCTGTAAAGCGCCACGGCCTCGCCTGTGCAAGGTTCGAGTTGAGAGTTCTCCAGAAGGTACCTGTGCCTGAGAAAGCATCGACTTTGACCTGTTTGGACCAGATCCTGTTTGGTCCCATGAGTCCGCCTGCAACTCAAAGGCGGAAGTGTTCTGGCTGCTGTGTCTGGAACGTGTTCGGCCACCAGTGCCGCCGACGTCCACTTTCGGTGCGAACCAACTGCAGCACACGCGGCTCCAAATGTGGGGTCGAACAAGCTTAGCAATTTTGGCTTCGCTTGAGTGGCCCCCCTCTGTAATATGTATAGTGCGTCTATAATTTGCTTTGAGTCATCCATGAATTCATGTTGGGTTGGAGTTTGCAAAAAGAGAGTGACCTGAGCGTCAGAATACCCGTGTCTTTTGGTTTGAACTGCGCATTTTGGTGTTCTGCAGTATCAGTAGTATTCCTCGTGTTTAGATTCAGAAGTGCAGTATTAGCAGTATAAGTCGTAACTAGTAGAAATAAAAGCACAAGTAGTGTTCCCAGGGTTCGAATAAGGTTGTACTTTCGCCTTAGGACCCACCGGGTACAGTCATCAGGTCAGCTCAATTGTATGCCATATTGTGCTCACTCTTGAAAGAAAAGGTGCTTTCAATTGTGCGCCAGATCGACATCGAAGGTTCGGTCATTGGGCATCCCATCTGCATTGACCACTATCAAATCCTTTGACCACCGACAGCCCATCCTGCCTCAGCTTCTTACCTTCGTTGCTCTTCTTCTAAGGAGCATCACGGCAAGCACGCGCTCGCACATTGCAGCTCTCTCTAGATGAGAATGCAAGTAACAGCACGTTGCGTGAGTGTGTGCTTACTGTGGGGGCACTCTGATGTGTCCTATGTTTTCCGGGCCCCGAAAATGGGCTCGTAAAGCTCGTCGAAAGTGTGGCAAGGTAGGGAGCCCAGGGCGGAGGGTTTTTAGGCCTGGAGAAGTGTGGAAAAGGACTTGGGAAGGCTGCGGTGCATGAATAGTAGACGCCTTCAAATAGTGTCCGAATAGTGCCGAATAGTGCCCGAAATAGTGCCCGAACTAGTGCCCAAATGAACCCTTCGGGCACTATTTGGGGACTATAGCAGGTGGAGGCTTGGGCAGCATTAGGAGCTTGGGCGGCATTATCTGGAGAGAAGGGTGGGAGGCTGCAGAACCACCAAGACACTGAAAATGCGCACAAAGAACAGGAACTTGTGCTGCAGAGGCATTGGGGAGTGATCTGCGGGGCAGGGTTTGGAATGCAAAAGGGGGGTTTAGGGAAGGATCTGCAGAGTTTAGGGCAGGATCTGCAAAGCAGAATTTGGGGGGGGTCCGCAAGCAAGCGCTTGGAGGAGCATACACGAAAAACATGAGGGGTGGCATGTGCAAAAATTGCAGGGTAGTCTATCTTTTACGGGGGCCTTGGCCATGAGGGTTTAGGGAGATCAGGCAGGACTTCGGGGAGGATCTCTAACGAGAATTTATGAAGGAGTTATGGTTTTTTATCGAGTGCAGCAGCTGTCAGTCATTGACAGTCTTCTTGTTCATATTCAGAAACCTCCCCCCGCCCCCTCAATTTCAATGTGCGCCGCAATGCTCATTGGGCGCTTCTATGTAAATATTGAATTTGGGGGAAGCGGGGGGTCTGGAAGGTTTCAAGATTTGTGGACAAACAATTCCAAAATTGTACTATCGCACAACGCCATTTTCAGTGTTCGAAAAACCACGAATACCGTAGGACGCACAAGGTACCCCAAAGTCAGTTGCCGCCTTGCTTGCCATGCTGTGGTATTTATGTCCAATTGGGAGTGTCTTTGTCAAAGGTTTTCGATCCATTCCGACATGCGGCGACCAGTGTCGCGAGCGACCGCGTCTGTTGAAATCAATCAAAAGCTCCGTTGCTACCCTGGTGATTGGGCTTGTGCTGCTTAAGCACCGTTGTTTGCCACTGTAACTGTGGGGGTACTTTGATGTGTCCTACGTTTTTTGTTGTTTTCCGGGCCCCGAAAATGGGCTCGTAAAGCTCGTCGAAAGTGTGGCAAGGTAGCGAAGCCCTGGACGGAGGTTTTCAGGCCTGGAGAAGTGTGGGGAGGGACTTGGCAAGGCTGCGGTGCATGAATACGCCTTCCAATAGTGCCCGAATAGTGTCCGAATAGTGCCCGAACTCTCTCTCTGGGAGATTTTCCCACCCCACCCTCTGTTCCTGTTGAGAGGATCAAGGATCTAAAATTCTGAGAGGACCTCGGAGGCCTCCACAACTAAGCCACAATGGCGGACGTCTGTTGCCGCTTCCGCCGCACTGCATCGGCTGCGTGGATCTGGCACAGGCCGACCGGTGCCCCAAGCATCTCGAAGGCACCAGCACGCAGTTCGTAGTCATTGTCAATTGCGACATAGAATCATAGAATCAGCCACAAGCATGATCGGTTTTTTGCTCCGGCCGGAGTCCACGTTGAACAGCGACATGAAAACAAGCATCGCAATCAATTCAAAACAAACCACACCGAATCGCTGAATGTCGAACCATACAGTCTACGTGTTACTTTTCTAGACGGTTCTCGTGCTGCCACTTCGGCCGTTGCACCAACACTGGCTCAATCCATTGAAGCTGCGAAGCATCTGTCATCGAGCTTAGAAGAGCATCGTAACGCAAGATTCCGGGTTGCGACTTTTGCTAAAGGTCTGAATCGGCTTACACGCGATTTACAGGGCATAAAACAAACTCAACCAAAACACAGCCCCGTGTAGGTAACCAAAAACCGATGTCCATTTCAGGCCTAGAATCCTAGAAACGATACCACACAAACCAGCAGACAGGAAGACTCCGTTCAGGCCCACAAGCTTAGCATTGATGCGTTCTCTAAACTAGTTCGACTGAAGACAAAAATTGCAGAGCAGAGCGTTCTGTAAGCAATCCTCTTTTTTACCGCAGAGATTGCTAAGGATGCGCTGCAGTGCGAGGCATTGCTCGCCGTAGGAGAAAGAGGCATGCGATGCCGAGCTATCCCCCCAGGGCGTGGAGGGTGGGTGAAAAAAGAAGCGTTGCATGCGATGCAATGAGCGTGGAACGCTAGTTGTGAAAACCTTGTGCCGAAAACGCAAAGCGGAGCAGGAGTTACATTCGACACAAGTTAGAAAACACAGTTGAATCAAAATAACAACTCACAACTAGCGTTCTCTAAACTAGTTCGACCGAAGACAAAAATTGCAGAGCAGAGCGTTCTGTAAGCAATCCTCTTTTTTACCGCAGAGATTGCTAAGGATGTGCTGCAGTGCGAAGCATTGCTCGCCGTAGGAGAAAGAGGCATGCGATGCCGAGCTATCCCCCACTTTAGGTGCATCCTTCAATCTCTGCTGTATTTCCCCCTCACCGCGCGAGATGGCGGATGTACCTGGCGAGGCGGGGCTTGCAAAAGCTAAGCAGTGAGGCGCACCACGAGAGAAACAGAGAGGAGCGTCGCTTTTTTTCTTCCTCGTCATTTGAGCATTGCGCGCTCAGCTTCCAGGAGCTGCTGCGGCCACTCTAGCGTGTGACCGTGCAGGGTAACGCAATGCGATGCGGAGGCCAGTTGCGCTAGCGTAACATCAACCTTGTCAGCAGTGCGATGCTGAAGGAAGGCAGTGGAGCCCCGACTCAACCTGTCGGCCCAAACGTTTTTCTCTCCTGCGAGGTGCTCCACTTCAAACTGCACGCGGTGCAGATGCGCCCACGTTGCTGCGAGGCGAAGAAAAGTCCCAAGGGGCTCCGCGGTGCTGAAAAGCTTATTCAGACCGGATTCGGCGCTTGGCCCGCTTGTGTTGTCCGATGCCGTGGGCAGGACAAAGCGAATCTGTTTGCTGCGGAGCAATTGCCATGAGCACTGGGCCAGCGCGAGCTGCGCAAGTGCTTCGAAGCACCCAATGTATGGCTGCAAGCTGCCCTGCAGTTGCGGCCACTGCTTGCGCACCTCTTCAGCGGAGAAGATGGCGCTAAACCAGAGAAAAGAATCAGACGTGCTGATCCAGCCGCCGATGCCCATGCGATGCGTGTCTGCAAATGCGTGGGCGGCACAGTAACAATGCATGCGTGGGGCTGTGCGCAGCGAGCGAGGCTGTTCGTGCGAGAAGCAATGCCGAAGCCACGCAAGCACAAACTTGCTCTCGTGGCGCAAGTGCACTTCGGAGCGATGCGGGTCTGCTAGACGCACCCATTGGTGTTTGTGCGACGGGGGCACAAGCGGCACATCAGACTTGCTGGATATTTTCATGCTTCCTACTTCCAGTAGCTGTGCGTTGCGCGGTAGCCATGTGCCCGCAGGTGTGCGTGTGAGCCTGGCGTTCTTGTCGAGGCTGTCCAGGAACTTTCCCCACATGCTTGGGGAGATGCTGTGTAGGGTCCCTTTGCAGCTGTGCAGATCTTTGTATAGAGGTGCCATGGAGGGCCTCATGTGCCTGCTCAACGACGTTGCCCAGTTGAGCAGGCCCAGGACTCCCTCCAGCTCTTTGCGTTGCACCTTGCTTCTTTGTTGCAGTGCTGAGAGCTGTTCGCGAAGCTTTTGCAATTTGAGCTCGCGGAGCTCAATAGTTTCCGCGTCTGTGCGTCTGGTCCAGCCGCACCAAGTGACTTCTTGCGAGAATTGTGCCTTTTTCCAGCTATAGTAGGCGCATTCAAGGCCGATAGCGAAGCGACGATGAGTGCTGCTGCCATGTCTTTATCTGCCGTGCGCAGCAGTGCAAGGAGATCATCCACATACAGCCAGGCTCGATGCGGGTAATCGCAAAGCAGTGCATGTATGTATCTGAGCAGCAGACTGCCTGTGCGTTGCCACCAGTATGCTGAGAAGCGTGCACCAACATGGCACACCTTGTAGTAGTACAGAGCGTTGCCCACCCGAAAAAGCAAAGTACCCTGGTCTTCAGGGTGTACTTTGCAGCACTTGTGCGCGGCTTTGAAATCAAGAGATAGTGCGTATAGCAGCTATAATAGCCACAGATGCCGATCACAAGTATAGCTGTGCGTAGCAGTCGTCGCTCAAGAAAGTGCGTTGCACATCCGATGCGGCGGGCAAGGACACCCTTTCGGGCAGGTGCACTGCTGGATTGAGGCCGCAGACTGTGCTGTCCAAAACCAGGCGTGGCTCGCGTCCCTCGGCCATGACGATGTTAAGCTTGCCTATGGCAGTGCCCTGCGGCCACTTTCGCTTTGCCTCTTCTTCAGTGCCTTCGAACTTGGCGACGAAGCCTTTGCGTACTTCTTCGTCCACGAGCTCTTGCAGCAATGCTGGATTGCTTTCGGCCAAAAGCCAGTTGCCTCTGCAATGCTCAAGCGAGGCGGGGCTGAACTCTTCGGCGAAGTCCAGTGAGCTTTGAGCCGGAGGCCACTGGCCGCTGCTTGGCAGTGCTCCAAAGGCTCCTGTGGGCACTCCCTCATCTAGGATGATGGGAAGCTGGGAGTCTTTGTCTTGCAGTGCTTGCGCTAAGTACTGCAGAGCAGTCAGGCGAAAGGGCTGACCTTCCGAAATTTTGAGAAAATGATCCTTATTGCTAGTCGGTGCCATGGTTTCATGCATAATGTGTGCAAGAGCTGTGCGGTGCTCTTCGCTTAGCGGATGCGAGTCCGCACCAGATTTTAGGTGCTGAGAAATGTGTGACACGAGGCCGTGTCTACTGAGGTATCGCTTGAAGGCCTTAGCTAGTTTTGCCAGGGGCTTGGGCTTATTACTTATATTATTGGCGCAGTGATCTGCAGTGCTGAACATGCCAGCGCCGTCGCAGACCGCGGGCCTGCGCGGCAAGAAGCAGCTAGGCAGGTAACTTTGCAAGGCTGCGGGATGGATGGGAGAGTGCAGGTGCGAGGTGCACTCCTGTGCCGCGAGTTCTAAGAGACGCTTATAGGGGTCCTCATGTTGCGATACAGTAGGTAAAGACGAGTGCGTCGAGCATATGATATGCGTTGCTGCGCTCTGCGGTATGTGCAGTTGGATGCAGTGCACTGCCATGTAGCGGCATCCAGAAGCTCGCTCATGAGCAGTCAAACCGGACTTGACATGAAACCGGTTGTACAACCAGCTGGCCTGCACCCAGGCCCATGCAAAGAGTGGGTGATGTACAGGCAATGTGAGGTCAAACTTGGACCTAGCTTGCGACAGCAGCACGTTTGCAAGATTGCGAATCACATCTATGCTTTTCTCAGCATTGCCATTCTGCTGGTGCTCATCAATGCCTGGGTTGCGAATGCGAGTGCGGAAGCCGAGGCGCTTCCTTGCTGCCATAACCAAGCCTTGGAGCTGCAACATGCTTGGCTCCTGATCACACATCAACTCAATCTCGGTATGGCCGAGGAGCTGGCAAAACCTGACGAGCTCGCAGGCTGCTGAGCGCATGCTGTTCCCAGACTTGTCCGGGAGAGGAAGTGCAAAAATGCTTCCGGTATGCGAACAATGACCGACAAGGCAGGTGAGTTTATCCCTGTCCGAGGCCTCACGTGCGCCTTCAAGCTGGTTCCCGGCACTGTACCCCGTATAACACAGGTCGAAGCTTATGGTAGGGAAGGCACGAGAACGCTTGGGATCCACCGTGCGCCGGTCTGGCACTGCTTTCATCATTACACAGTGGCTGCACCATGGAGCATATGGCAACTGAGTGACGTCACGCAGCAATTGCGCTTCACGAGAAGGCGGCACTGGCATCGGTTGCATGTTCGGATCACGAGAGGAAGCATCGGCAGCATGTTGCGCAATTTCAACCTCGGCCGAGAGCTGCTGCTTTTGCTGGTAGGCCTTCAAGCGATCAAAGCAGCGTTGCTTCGAGCCGGACTTACTTAGTCCTAACTTCTCGCAGGCAGCCTTCAACGCCCCGTGGCACTGGTGCGACTTCCTCCGGCTCTGGGCCCATCTGAAAATCAAAATCCAAATCAACTCCCTCGGGCGCGTCAGCGCCGAAGTCGGCTTGCGGCTCGGGCTCACCTTGCTCGCCACTGTAAGACTCAACGGCACCTTCAACCTTGACTCCGAAAATCTCAGGATCCTCATCGCCGCTGCTCAAAATGGTGATGCAGTCGGCCTCGCCACACGGGAGCGGCGCCGTGGCATTGATCAGCAGAGGCCACTCGACGCACTTTTCAAGGATCTTCCACGACCCTTTTGGTAATGCACAGGCGTGGTCCTGCAAGGGAGAGTCAAGGGAACGAGCAAGGAGGGGTCAATGTACAAGGACGTGACTCCTCTCCACACAAAGTGATTCCCACTCGTAGACATGTGCCAGCCATAGGGCGAGTTCTCGAGTTCATCTGAAGGCTCAGCAGGAGTAAACCGAACATGTGCAGTCGGCTCACCCATGGCATCGATGTCATCTTCAACTCGAAACACTGAAGCATCCAAACTCAGGCTGTTGCCTTTGAACTGCATGGGAATCTCAGCTCCTGACTGCTGATGCACAAGGAACATGCCATAGTCATCTCGCGAGGGATACCATCCGGCTTTGATCAACCGGCCAAGAGAAAGAAGAGGCTGGGACACCCCGGTTGCAATGCACTTCTCACGCAAAGTGATGGGACGGCCATCGCGGCCGGTGATCTGGAACTGGATGTTCCTTTGCGCTGCAACCTTCATCTTGGAACCTTGTGCATCCTGACCTGAGCTGAAAATGCCTTGGCAACCTTCTCTCCTGCTGTGCTGTAACTGAACGGCACACATGACAGATCAGCACCGCTGTCAACGATCACTGCTTCAACCTCCTGGCATACGACACGGACGAAACTCTGAGGCGTTGCACTTGACTCTGAGTGGCACTCAGGCGTAGGACCCATGGTGCCATCGTACGACCAATCACCGAAGGACGGAGGACACTCGGGCAAAATGCACATGGCGTCTTCAGTCGCTGACGAAGGACCCAGTCACTGTCGTCAAAACAAAGAGGCCCAGACTGGAGGTGATTGCAACGGATCTCGTAGTTGTTCTCTGACTCACACAAGTCACACTAACTGGACATGTGACTGCTCGGCGATGCGGCTGCACTGGGAGTTGGGGATTCATGAAAACTGGCATCCAAACTAAAATCCTCCGAAAATGAAAATTCCAAGCTTGGCTCGCATGCGGCCTGGGGTCCAGACTGTGGCAGGTGATTACAATCTGCGAAACAGGGGCGGCATCAAGGCTTGTCATATCGAAAAC
>CAJNDT010000739.1:102500-148286 GCA_905221615.1 Symbiodinium sp. CCMP2592 | reverse complement strand
AGAAGGAGAATTCGGATGGCTCCGGCCCGCGCCATGTTAAACAAATAAGAGACGAGCGAAGAAGCAGAAGGAGAATTCGGATGGCTCCGGCCCGCGCCATGTTAGACAAATAAGAGACGAGCGAAGAAGCAGAAGGAGAATTCGGATGGCTCCGGCCCGCGCCATGTTAAACAAATAAGAGACGAGCGAAGAAGCAGAAGGAGAATTCGGATGGCTCCGGCCCGCGCCACGTTGAACAAAAAAGAAACGAGCGAAGAAGCAGAAGGAGAGTTCGGATGGCTCCGGCCCGCGCCATGTTAAACAAATAAGAGACGAGCGAAGAAGCAGAAGGAGAATTCGGATGGCTCCGGCCCGCGCCATGTTAAACAAATAAGAGACGAGCGAAGAAGCAGAAGGAGAATTCGGATGGCTCCGGCCCGCGCCTTGTTAAACAAATAAGAGACGAGCGAAGAAGCAGAAGGAGAATTCGGATGGCTCCGGCCCGCGCCATGTTAAACAAATAAGAGACGAGCGAAGAAGCAGAAGGAGAATTCGGATGGCTCCGGCCCGCGCCATGTTAAACAAATAAGAGACGAGCGAAGAAGCAGAAGGAGAATTCGGATGGCTCCGGCCTGCGCCATGTTAAACAAATAAGAGACGAGCGAAGAAGCAGAAGGAGAATTCGGATGGCTTCGGCCCGCGCCATGTTAAACAAATAAGAGACGAGCGAAGAAGCAGAAGGAGAATTCGGATGGCTCCGGCCCGCGCCATGTTAAACAAATAAGAGACGAGCGAAGAAGCAGAAGGAGAATTCGGATGGCTCCGGCCCGCGCCATGTTAAACAAAAAAGAGACGAGCGAAGAAGCAGAAGGAGAATTCGGATGGCTCCGGCCCGCGCCATGTTAAACAAATAAGAAACGAGCGAAAAGGCAGAAGGAGAATTCGGATGGCTCCGGCCCGCGCCATGTTAAACAAATAAGAGACGAGCGAAGAAGCAGAAGGAGAATTCGGATGGCTCCGGCCCGCGCCATGTTAAACAAATAAGAGACGAGCGAAAAAGCAGAAGGAGAATTCGGATGGCTCCGGCCCTGCGCGCCATGTTAAACAAATAAGAGACGAGCGAAGAAGCAGAAGGAGAATTCGGATGGCTCCGGCCCGCGCCATGTTAAACAAATAAGAGACGAGCGAAGGAGCAGAAGGAAATTCGGATGGCTCCGGCCCGCGCCATGTTAAACAACTAAGAAACGAGCGAAAAGGCAGAAGGAGAATTCGGATGGCTCCGGCCCGCGCCATGTTAAACAAATAAGAAACGAGCGAAAAGGCAGAAGGAGAATTCGGAGGGCGCCGTGTGTGGTGGTTGGTGGGGGGGCGTGGGTGGTGGGCGGTGGGTGGTGGGTGGTGGCTGGTGAATGTTGGGTGGTGGGTGGTGGGTGGTGGGTGGCGGGTGGTGGGTGGTGGGTGGTGGTTTGTTGGGTGAGCTGATTTTCGCGGATGGCGGGTCGCGGGTGGCGGGTGGCGGGTGGGGGGTGGCGGGTGGTGGGCGGTGGGTGGTGGGTGGTGCGTGGTGGGTCGTGGGTGGTGGGTGGTGGGTGGTGGGTGGTGGTTGGCGGGTGCTGGGTAGTCGTGGGTGGTGGCTGGTGGGTGCTGTGTGGTTGGTGGTGTGTGGTGCTTAGCGCGGTGGGGTGTGGGTGGTGGGCGTGGCGGCTGGGGGGTGGTGGTGGGTGGTGGGTGGTGGGCGGGGGGCGGTGGGTGGTGGGTGGTAGGTGGTGGGTGCTTGTTTTCGCGGGTGGCGGGTGGCGGGTGGCGGGTAAACCCTAAACCCTGCTCCCCAGAGCCCCCGTCAGGACTCATCGCCGTGTGTGGTGGTTGGTGGGGGGGCGTGGGTGGTGGGCGGTGGGTGGTGGGTGGTGGCTGGTGAATGGTGGGTGGTGGGTGGTGGGTGGCGGGTGGTGGGTGGCGGGTGGTGGGTGGTGGGTGGTTGGGTGAGCTGATTTTCGCGGATGGCGGAAACGAGCGAAAAGGCAGAAGGAGAATTCGGATGACTCCGGCCCGCGCCATGTTAAATAAAAAGAAACGAGCGAAAAGCCAGAACGAGAATTCGGATGGCTCCGACCCGCGCCATGTTAAACAAAGAGAAAAAAAACGAGCGAAAAGGCAGAAGGAGAACTCGGATGACTCCGGCCCGCGCCATGTTAAACAAATAAGAAACGAGCGAAAAAGCAGAAGGATAATTCGGATGCCTCCGGCATGCGCCATGTTAAACAAACAAGAAACGAGCGAAAAGGCAGAAGGAGAATTCGGATGCCTCTGGCCGGGGCCATGTTAAACAACTCAGAAATGAGCGAAAAGGCAGAAGGAGAATTCGGATGGCTCCGGCCCGCGCCACGTTAAACAAATAAGAAACAAGCGAAAAGGCAGAAGGAGAATTCGGATGCCTCTTCCCGCGCCATGTTAAACAAACAAGAAACGAGCGAAAAGCCAGAAGGAGAATTCGGATGGCCCCGGCCCGCGCCATGTTAAACAAACGAGAAACGAGCGAAAAGGCAGAAGGAGAATTCGGATGGCCCCGGCCCGCGCCATGTTAAACAACCAAGAAACGAGCGAAAAGGCAGAAGGAGAATTCGGATGCCTCCGGCCCGCGCCATGTTAAACAAACAAAAAAACGAGCGAAAAGGCAGAAGGAGAGTTCGGATGCCTCCGGCCGCGCCATGTTAAACAAATAAGAAACGAAAGAAAAGGCAGAAGGAGAATTCGGAGGGCTCCGGCCCGCGCCATGTTAAACAAATAAGAAACGAGCGAAAAGGCAGAAGTAGAATTCGGATGGCTCCGGCCCGCGCCATGTTAAACAACTAAGAAACGAGCGAAAAGGCAGAAGGAGAATTCGGATGGCTCCGGCCCGCGCCATGTTAAATAAATAAGAAACGAGCGAAAAGGCAGAAGGAGAATTCGGAGGGCTCCGGCCCGCGCCATGTTACACAAATAAGCAACGATCGAAAAGGCAGAAGGAGAATTCGGATGACTCCGGCCCGCGCCCTGTGTTAAATAAAAAGAAACAAGCGAAAAGGCAGAAGGAGAATTCGGATGGCTCCGACCCGCGCCATGTTAAACAAACAAGAAACGAGCGAAAAGCCAGAAGGAGAACTCGGATGACTCCGGCCCGCGCCATGTTAAACAAATAAGAAACGAGCGAAAAAGCAGAAGGAGAATTCAGATGCTTCCGGCATGCGCCATGTTAAACAAATAAGAAACGAGCGAAAAGGCAGAAGGAGAATTCGGATGACTCCGGCCCGCGCCATGTTAAATAAAAAAGAAACGAGCGAAAAGGCAGAAGGAGAAGTCGGATGGCTCCGGCCCACGCAATGCTAAACAAATGAGAAATGAGCGAAAAGGCAGAAGGAGAATTCGGATGCCTCCGGCCCGCGCCATGTTAAACAAATAAGAAACGAGCGAAAAGGCAGAAGGAGAATTCGGAGGGCTCCGGCCCGCGCCATGTTAAACAAACAAAACACGATCGAAAAGGCAGAAGGAGAACTCGGATGCCTCCGGCCCGCGCCCTGTTAAACAAATAAGAAACGAGCGAAAAGGCAAAAGGAGAATGCGGATGGCTCCGGCCCGCGCCATGTTCAAAGAATAAGAAACGAGCAAAAAGGCAGAAGGAGAATTCGGATGCCTCCGGCCCGCGCCATGTTAAACAAATAAGAAACGAGCGAAAAGGCAGAAGGAGAATTCGGATGGCTCCGGCCCGCGCCATGTTAAACAAATAAGAAACGAGCGAGAAGGCAGAAGGAGAATTGATATCGCGCTCCCGCCCCTTATAAGCCTTGTCCCCGCCCTCCACCGCGCACCGTCCGCGCACCCGATATCCGCGCCTTTCCCTGCACACCGTCTGCGCACCCGATATCTCGCTCCCGCCCATTGTCCCCGCCCTCGCCCGCGCACCGCACCGCGCACCCGATATCGCGCTCCCGCCCCTTCGCGCACCGTCCGCGCACCCGATGTCAAGGCCCGCGTGCCACCGTTTAGTCCTCTAAAGCTCTTCCGTCAAGACACGGTCCGATGTCGCGCGCCTCGCTTTGGAGCACTAAACGAGAACCCAACCCCAGAGGGGTTTTCGGGAAAAAAACCGGTGGACGCATTTGAGCGATGGAGGACCAGCAGAAGTTTCGACAGGCAGACGAAGCTCCCAAGACCTCTCCAGCCCCTCGAGATGAAGTCGTGGGCTGCAGGTTCTCTCTCAGAAGCCCTTGGACACAAGCGGCGTCGAAGCTGAGGCGCCTGCAAGCGCGCACCACGAATCCAGGCTGATGGGCTGCGGCAACGGGACACCTCGAGAGCTTCGATCTCGAACGCTGCTGCATGCCGTCGCATGGTGCTGCGGCGTAGTACGTCCCGCGACAGTACACAGTGTAGTACACAGCTGCTTGCCGGCCACACAGAAACCCCCGAACCAAAAGAACCCTCATAGAATGTTGACAGAAGGTTTTTGGACCCTCAAGAACCCTTAAAGGAACTCTTTGTAGAAACCCCCTGAAACAGAAATGCCCTACTCTCCCTTCGCTGAGAATTTAAACGAGGGGCCACAGCTCGCCAGCGACCGCTGCAGCTCCAAGGCCTCAGGGAGCCACTTTGGGGCGACTTTGGGGGTTTCGGGTTCAGGGTTTAGCGTTTAGGGTCTAGGGCGAAACTGTGGGGTCGAGGGTGCGAGAAGCCAAAAGCTGCGATCTCTGGAAAATTTGAGGGCAGCTCATCGCGAAGCCAACATCGCAGCGCCGCTGCAGTTCCTGGAAGCAAGGTCTGCAAATGCGAGGCGTCCTCAACATGTAAGCCCTCAGTGCACCCGCCTGTCTACGACCTCTCCCAGGGTGGCTCGGCTCCTTGCGGAGGGCCAAGGCAAAATCGGGCGGTTTCCATCTCCAGAGAGGCCGAAGTCCGAAAGCGGAAAGCGCCTCCTTCTTGGGCGTCGCAAGGCGTTCCCCCGCACCTTGTGCAAATTACTGCATGTATGTATCGACGAGTACACCTAGCTAGCTAGACAAGTAAATAGATAGACAGGTGGGTGGATAAGTAGATAGGCAGGCAGCTAGGTAGATAGATAGATGGATAGATAGATCGAAAGAAGGATAGATGGATGGATCGTACATTCACATAGATGCGCACTTCTACGCCAAACAACTCCTACTGGTGGATGTGTGTGATGTTTCCGTTTCCCTATCGAAACAAGTCACGCATGGAACACACGGGAGTTCTGCGATTTACACAAGAGAGACCCCAGCCTGCTCGGCAGCCGTCTGCAGGCGATGAAAGTTTGGACTAGCATAGACTTTATAGCCTTTTGGACGATTGTAACGGAAGCCCGGCATTTCTGTGCGCTGGACCAGGCTCTGCGACAGGCCAGCACACGAAGCTACACAAAGCCAACAAACCCTCAGGTTTAAGGCTGGGCCGCCAGCCGCAATTCGACCCGCGCGGCGGCCTGCAAGACAGGAACGGGAAAACGGGAAGCTTCGAGCATTTTTGAGTCGGTCAAGGGCTCTTCAGGCTCATCTGGGGAGCCGGACTCCCCGAGCTGCCCCGAAGAGAGTGCGCGAAGCTGCCTCGCAGTCACTCCTTCGAGCGGCCTCTTCCAGGCCGGCCCCCGGCCGGGCCTTGGCTTGCTTCCACCAGGCCGCGGCACTCTCTGCCTAAGCAAGGAACTTAAGCTGGCCATGTTTCTGAGCAACGGACTGCGGACTGCTGGGAACCCCACGCTCCCCAAGGATCTCCACAGGTAGGAGCCTGGGAAGTGCGAACAGGACACTGGCCCAACATGCGAAGGTCGCCCTTGGGGGCGCTGCCCGGAGTTACCTCTAGGTCTGACAAGAGCTTCGACGAACGTCCTCCCAAGCATCTTTGTAACAGCAGTCATCTCTTTGCACTGCCAGGCGATGGCCCTATGGCATGGTGGAAACTGAGAATTTGAAGGCCAGAGTCTGCAGTCCTCCCGCTTGAAGACGCGGAACTTCGAGCATCCTCTTACACACACACACACACACACACACACACACACTCCACTCACGCAAGCAAGCGGCCGTCTCATGCAACCGCACCGCTTCAGCCGTTACCGCTCCATCCTCTGATTGCAGCTTGCCACGCTTTCTGCCACTGCGCACACGACAAAACTGCTAAGCAAGCTGCATGTGCATGCCGCCGCGCTTTCGGCGACGACGATATATGCAATCAGGGAGGCTGCTCGCATGGGCCGTGGATTTGAAACCTCGCGGTGACCGCAGGCTGTTCCAAGTGCGTCTTCAGCGGCACCACGGCCCCTGAGCCTTGCTCCCCAGAGCCGGTGCTTCGTGGTCGGATCGCCGAAACTTCGGCTGCGGCACACCGGCCGCCCCTCAAACAAGTCATTGGAACCTTCTGCACCAAGCCTCGCTGCGCATCTGCTAATTTGCAGATGCGCATGCCACCACGGGAACTTGTTAAACAAATCTATAGTCGGAGCTCGAGACCAGACTTGGTTGGATCTCAGATTGATTTGCTTCTGCCGCTTTCAGCGTGGCAACTTTCAACGAAATGGGTTTCCTTGAGAGGAGCTGTCCAACCTCGTCTGGTGCCCGCGGTATCACTCGTACGGTGACCCGCTCCGTCTGGCGGAATGCTGAGATGACGGAAATGACGGAAATCTTGAAATCCCTTTCGAAACGAGATTTCCGCAGCGGTGCATCCGAGCTCGCCAGCCCCGAGCCCTCTGTCCCAGCTGCGCCCCCAAAATGGCGCCATTCGAGTTCTCAGTGAGTCCTAGCACCTGCCCATTTAGTTTTGGTGCCAGGGGCTGGCATCCCGACGAGTTGCAGCACGGTGCAATGCGTTTCAGGAGTGCTAAACGCAACAAAACTGGCGAGGCTCGTGGCGGCAGCTTTCATTTTCCTTCGCTGGCTGCTACAACTAGTAGTGCTAAGTCACTAGCTATACTGCGCAAGCCGCAAGAGCCTCGCATGCCCACACAGCCGGGGGAATATGCCCCATGCTTGCAGAGACCCCGGGAGCTCTTCGGGTCGCGAAGCTTCAAGGAGCCTCCTCCTGAGCCGGCTCAAGCTCACTCCACGGTCACAGCTCCAAGATCGTAGTCGTTTAAGTCTCAGCTGCAAGTTATGTCAACAAGGCAGAATCCGGTCTAAACCGAGCGATGTGAGACGTGGTTGCTGTGTTCGCCCCAGTTTGGGTTTTCGCCGAGGAGAGAAAAGTGGAGGGAAAGAGAGAGCGGGCTTTCGCGTTTAGGGACTGGCCGATGCGCAGTGCCCAATTTCTCCCAGTCACGTTATGGGTCCCGTGCGTTTGATTTAGGCCGAGGTGCGCCGCTTGAGACCACAGTCCCACCTATAGGTTTGCATGCTGTGGAACTCGCTCCACAAAGCATCTGGCAGCGCGCACGCGATGATCAAGAGAGGGAGTGGCAGCACACTAGATAATCCCAGGTTTGAGAAGCAAGACATCTGTCAACAAGAGCCGCAAGTCATGCGCACTGACTTCACTCTGCAACGCTGGAGCCCCTGAAGCCTGTCTCTGTCTACTACCGTCATAAGAGTCGTAGTAACATGACTGAACATCCACTAGAAATCCCGTCGATGTGCGCTAGTGGATGCCTTGCTGACCAAGAGGCCCGCCCAACTGTTCATTCTGTTAGGGTCGCCCCAGCACTTGAACGTGTCATCATCCAAGCGTGCGCATGCGTGGTCCTTTCCAGCAACCACCTTCACAGCTGTCCGGCCCACCCCTAGGTCGATAAATGGGAGGTTGTCGCCCATGTCGCTCGAGGCATCGCCGACTGGATTGTCTTCAGGAACTTGAGGATTGGCAAGGCCCACATAGTTACGGCCCCAGCATTTGACACCTCCACCCTCGAGAATGGCACACACATGGAACGAGCCATGCGCGATGTAGATAGCCTTCCTGGAAAGGTGATCTATATTTAAACAGATATTACAAAAAGGAACTGATAGGAATCCCAAGCCACTGACACGACCAGCAGGAATAGAATAGAAGCCAAGACATAATGAGAAAATGTACTACTACATGATGCGAGGGCGAGGTGGGGTACGGTGTACTCCGAGCTTCCGTGGCGTGCCTTCATTGGTGCCCAAATCGACGACCGGCAAGCCATCACCCATGTCCTCTGGCTTCCTGCCAACATTCGGCGTCGCCGCTGAGGTTTCACCCCTGCCCAGCTGCCCCAAGCCGTTTTCGCCCCAACACTTGACCTCATAGGCAAGTCTTTCAATTCTACAGCTTCTCTGTGCAACTGTATAACAACAAGGTTTGTAGCAAAAGCCTATAGGGTCTGCGGAGAACTACCGAGACGGACCACTAAAGGGCCGGCCCGAACCGAGCTCTAAGAAGGGCCGGCTGGCTGCACCAGTGTTGAGCAAAGCACACACGGAACGATAGCCAACTGACACTTGCACTGCGTGGAGGTCGGTACCCAGATCGATTGGCACGTACGTTGGTGCAGACCTGCTGTTATCAATGTCGCTGCCACGCCCAAGCTGGCCTTCCCGATTTCGGCCCCAACACGTCAGTTGCCGGCCATCTGTTGGGTGTTGGACAATGGCACATGCAAACTCAGTGCCAGCATCGCCGTCAATTGCAGGGTTGCCGGCCAGGTCCACGGTAGGCAAGTTGTCCCCCATTTCGTCCGGAGCATCCCCGGCCTTGTTGCCGTTGGGTACAAAGCCGAGCTGTGCGAAATCACTGAGGCCCCAACATTTAAGGGACTGATCATCCAAGATGGCACAGGTGAAACGGTGACCGGCCATCAGTTTCACGACTTTGCGATTGGAACCTACATCCACCGCAGGCAGCAAGTCCCCCATGCCTGTCCCTGCAACACCTTGGCCTCTGTAAGCATCGTCGCCCAAGCCAAGCTGCCCCACCCTGTTGTCGCCCCAACACTTTGTGTCGTCATTGTCAAGTATAGCACAAACGTGAAAGCCTGCACCGCCCGAAGCCAAAGCCGTTGCGGTTCGGCCCTGTCCAAGGTCCACCTTGTTTCCGTAGGGGGGCGATGCGCTGGTGCCACCTGTGCTTCCGTGCTCGTTCGAACCAACGCACCACACCTTGCTAGGAACGTTGGCGCTCTCCACGATGGCGCAGGTGCCAAGCTCAAAGGCTGCGAGGTTGGCCTGAACGAATGCTGAAAAGTGCACGCTACATCCCTCTACTCGGCCTGTGCCTGCATGAGGCCCTTCACGTCACCCCAAGCCCTGTGCTGCAAGCTACTGCAGGCTGCTGAGTCCTGGGCCAATGCTTGAGGGGCAGTCGTCGTTGTGGTGGACGTCCTTGCCGCGCAACTGATGCCTCACAAGCCGTCCGCTGTAAAACAGCAAGCGAATGCGTGACGTTTTCTGAGCATTGATCCTCTGAGGCCCCGGGCAGGTGTCGGGGGCGATCTGCGGGTTGCCGGTGTACCAGCTCTTATCCAAATACTCGCTCTGCACCCAGGCGGTCTCACAGGGGAAGTCGGCCACTGGCGAGCTGTCGCAAACTTGCTTTGCCGCGGGGTCAGGGATGTGGACTGCCAGGCCGGAAGTGTCGACGACCAGGTCCTGGCAGGCCTGCACAGCAGCTTGGGTGAGGTTGCTCTGGAGCAGCTGAATGTAGCAGATGACCTTCTTTGCGGCAGTGTAGGAGGCCTCACGGCGCGAGTCCGAAGCAGCAATGGTGGCTAGCAACTGCAGCCACGTTTGGTTGACGTTTTGATAGCAAGTGTCGATGGCGTCGCAGCTGTCCGTCAGCTGCTGTCGGTACTCACAGAAGTGGCTCTCCAAGGTGGATTGCTCCACCCGGCACTCCTCGCTTCGGTTGTTCACCGCATGGAGGCTGCTGAAATAGGTATCTTTCAGGGTGACCATGCTAGGTTCGAAGCTGCCAAAGAAGCTACTGATGGTGGCTGCGCAATCGATCATGACCTGCAGATGCTCGGCCGTCTGCGGGTTGTAGCCGTCCAGGTAGGCCTGCATGCAGTTCCTGACGTCTTGGGGCAGCGCTTCGGTGCCGTTGCCAAGGTAGTTGAGCCAGGCAGTTCCGTTCTGGCCCGACAAGGTCTGCTCTGTGGTGCGGCAGGCGTCGTGGGAGCTGCTGGCGCCGCTCACAAGGGTGCTCAGGTTCTGGCTTTGAAGCTGTCGAGACGACAAATCGCTGTTGCATTGAGCGAAGCCCTCCGCAAGGTCAAGGAGCAGCTGCTCGTCTGCGAGGTGGGAGGCGTTGATCTGCGCGAGCAAGCTCTGCATCTCCGTGAGCACGGAGTGAAGGAGAGTCATCGTGGTGTTGCTCAAGCCGAAGTCCTCGCGCGTCAGGTTGTAGTCGCTGAGATTCTGCGCATTCTCCATCTCCGCGAGCTTCTGCAGGGCCAGGGCCTCCATGTCCTTGTGGACCTTGTGGACCTCATCCAGCCTTCCTTCCTCCATGTCTGCTCCGCGCTCTGCCGCGTGTTCCGCCAAGCTGGGGAAGGGCCAAAGCGAGTGCCCGCCGGACTTCCCGGCGGTGACCTGCAGCAGCGCGGCCTGCTCGCAGGTCTCCTCGGTCGCCTCGCAGCCGGGGGCGAAGGACATGGCCTGTGTGGCCAAGGCCAAGGCAGCCACGAGGCCGGTCGAGGCCTCAACAGCGAAAGAACCAAAGAATCCGAAAAAGGAAGTATGGGCACACGCGCGACAGGTTCTGGAAAGCTACAGTATTCGTTGCACTGCCGAGGCACTGCCAAGCGCGAGGCGAAGCCGGGGAGCATGGTGGGAAGTCCCAGGCACGGCTTTAAGGTCGGTGGGCTGACGCGGCGTCAAAAATAACTTGGGCCACATAGCAGGAGTCACAGTACTAGGTGCATCGAGCCGAGGCAAACAAACAACCTCAGCTACGGCAGCTTCAGGGACTCGCAGTCCCATCCCTGATCCGCTGCAAAGGTACAGACCTTAGCCGACCGTCATGTTACCCATTACCCAGCAGTATAACTGCAAGGGACTCCCTTTCGAGTCGAAGCCTAAACTAAACCCTAAAGCCCTAAGCGCTAAACCCCGAAACCCTAAACCCTGAAACCCTAAACCCGTAAACCCCTGAAAGCCACTGAGCCTGCACAGGAGGCTCCGAAGAGCAGGAGAAGAAGGATCAGCGCGCCCGACTGCCCGGCAGAAGCTTGGGGCTTCTAAGGTCACGGCTCCCTGGGGCCGACTTAGGGCTCCCTAGGGGGTTCCTTTGATTTCGCGAATGTCCAGTGGAACGTGTCTTTCCCTTTGCAGCCTGGCATCCCTGGGCAGTCTCCAAAGCACGTCTACGGGGGCGGAAGGCTCGATGCCACATGAGCTTCAGAACGAATAGCTGGTTGGGAAAAGCAATCTCATGTTACTGCACCAGATTTGTGCGTGCATGCATATATCTCCATAGCTACATACCTACATACTTGGATAGATACATACAAGCACATTTGCGGCTGTGTGTGTGTGTAGATAAAAGCTAAAGAATGACGATGAGATGGAAAGCCTCCAGCTGGGATCTGATGTGCATCATATTCAGCCGGGCCAGACGCCGCTTCACCTCACATTCACAGTAGTTGCAACGGCTTTTCAGGATCAGAAAAGTATCTTAAGTCACACGATAGTGGGATACATAGTTTCAACCGCAGAACTGATCGTCTGAAAACGACACTGGCAACGACAGGGGTAGTAGCCGTGGCAGTATCAAGATCACGACTCTCTCTCTCTACTCCAGGTACGGCTCGCCATGCTGCTCAAAGGACACCCCTCCAGGCCTGATAGCGTATCAGGTTCGCGGAAACCTGCACTGACAGAGCTGTACGTCAGCTCGATAAGGCCACTGAAGACGCGGCGCACAGAGGCTCAAGCTGCAGTGGCTGCCACCAGCGGGAATGGAAACCATCTGGACCCTGTCATGGATGTAGCAAAAGAGAGAGTGTCAAGAGTGGACTTCATATAAGCTTGCAGATGTTTTGTCACAGCATGACACTATGCACCATCTCCCCAAACCTTCAAATCCGTCCTGTCGCCTGGCCTGGGGTGGTCATGTAAACACGCACAGCTGACCCAAGTGGCAGCACATGAGCATCCAGAAGCAAGACCTGTCGGTTTGAGGGCTGGTCTCAGGGTCGAGGCTCGGCTTTAGGGATGAGGGTTTGAGCTTGAGGGCTTAACTTTCAGGGTTTAGGTTTCAGTTTTGTTTTGGGGGGGGGTTGTAGGATTTTGCAATGACATGAAGAGATGTGGATAGTCGATGTGTTGGAAGGACGCATTCCCCACTTTATGCATTCATACTTGGAGATCTGACCCGACTTAGACGTCCGAGCTGGGGGAAGTACTGATATGAAGAATCGATTTGCCGTGATATACATGATCTGTGTCTAGCAAAGAGTGGATTGTGATCGCAACTCGGAGAAAATGACTAGGAGCCCCTTTATATAGGCTATCAATGGTAGGATCCTTCTTACAGGTGCGGAAACCTCTTCATGCCCTATAGACCCATGTGCTTCTGCAGAACTTCCGACTGTAACCCTACTTGGAGGTTCATGGGTAGTTGTAAGTGGGTGTTACAAGACCCCTAATATGGATTATAAGTATATAGTTACCCTACTTATAACCCCACTTATAACTCCCCATGAACCTCCACGTAGCCCGAAATCCTATACCCCTTATAGAATCCCTATAGATCCTGAAGGAACTAGCCCGAACCCCTCCCCCTAAAACCTCCCAGTAGAGCCCGGAGAGCCCTGGGCTCGGGCCTGGCGCCCACTGCTTGCCAGGCGAAGAGCACCAGGGAGGCTGCCACGGCTGCAGAGAGCGGGGGCCCTCACTGAGGGATAGGGCTTCGGGCTCACTGTGCTTTTTACATTTAGGGTTTAGGGTTCAGGGTTTAAAGTTTAGGGGTTCAGGGTTCAGGTTTTTTGGTGTTGAAGGCTTGGGGCTGAAGGGATCTCGGGGGGGTTGCGGGTCTGCGGCTCCGGGGATTCAGGGCTCCTGCCATGAACTCTAAACCCTAACTGCCCTAACCCGAACTCCCCAAACAGCCCCAAAGTTTTAGATCCCTTCTTGGGCTCTCCCCTCGCCCAGAATCTAAACGAGGGGCCGCAGCTGGACAGTGACCGCTTGAGCGGGCTCCAAGGCCTCAAGGAGCCGCAACTTTGGGGCGACTTTGGGGGGGTTAGGGAGTTTAGGCTTTAGGGTTTGGGGTCTCGAAACTTTGGGATCGAGGGTGCAAGAAGCCAAAAGCTGCGATCTGTGGAAAATCTAAGGGCAGCTCATCGCAAAGCCAACATCGCAGCGCCGCTGCAGTCCCTGGAGGCAAGGTCTGCACATTCCAGGCGTCCTCAACATGTAAGCCCTCAGCTTACCGTTGGTTAGTAGGGAATGGAGGAACGGGACAAAATTTTAATTACTATTACTGCCATTCTTCCATTCCCTACTAACCAAAGGTAAGTCAGTGCACCGGCCCACCGGCCTATGTATCCACGACCTCTCCCAAGGTGGTTCAGCTCCTATAGGAGCACCAAGGAATGCGGTTTCCATCTCGAGAAAAGCCCAGGCCCGAAAGCGCCTCCTTCTTGGACTGGCGTCGCACCTTGCGCAAAGAGCAGCAGAGGAGCTCTCCAAATCTGACCAAGGTGCGCAAACGACTGCATGTATGCATCGATGAATACATGTACAGGTAGGTAGCCAGCTAGCTAGCTACAATAGCTGGCATTCCTAATTTAACAGCGAGAGAGATGCGCACATCTGTACCAGACAAGTAGTATTCGTAAATGCGTGTGATGCGCTTCCCTATCATAACAAGTCACACCAGGGACACACGAGGGCTCTGCATGTTACACAAGAGAGAACCCAGCCTGCTCGGCGGCCGTCTGCTGCTGCCAGTGGCTCAAGACTCTCGTTAATCGTGCTGGCCTGTGCCCACCACAGAGCTTCTCTTCTTCACGAAAGCCCTGAGACCGCACCTCTTTTGGAAGAACCGACCTGCTGCAGCTGCCGCGCCAAAGCCTGCCATGCAGATGATTCAGAGAACACAATTCCAAAGAAGCCGTGTCCAATCAGATGAATGAACCGAAAGGCTAGTTGATCAGATGGCCCGCTTGTCATCCATCGGGAGCGGCACGGATTGGTGCAATTCTTACCATACTCCTATAGGACCTATAATTGTGACTAGGTATTCCGAGCCCCTGCATGACAGCCTCGAAGCCCACCGGCACGGGAATTGTTCTTGCGCTCCAAGGGGTGAAGGGGTGGAACACAAGCTCCTGCTGCAAGCTTTACGCTCTCGCAGCTCGGACGCATCCAGACGAGGTTCATGGTCGGCAAGACAGTGGCTTAGAGTACTCTCCCGGCGGCATATGAAAGACAGCACCAACAGAAGGCAATGCCACGCATGCTGCAAGCTTTAGGGTTTAGGCTTTTGTAGCTGGTCTAGGGTTTCGGGAGTTCGGGGATTGTTTCAGTTTGGGGTTCGGGGTCGTAAGAGTGACGCATCAGGATTGAAGGCTTGAAGGTCTCATGGGACTCCAAGTTCGGAAGGCCCAAGCTTGTGGGGCGTTCTACCCTAAACTCGGTTCTTGTTGTGGGATATTAAATTCAAGTTGCCAGAATGAGGGGAACCATATTGTTTACTATATCAGATCCCTATCATGGCAACTTAAACGAAAGTCCTTAACAAGAACCCAGTCAACCCCAAATGCGAAACCTCCGGGTTCGGTCTTTCGGGAGCGAGCCTGCACCAGAGGCTCCCTCCAGCGATCTCGAGCATCTAGCCTTGGAGAGAAGGACGGTGGCCACTTCGCAGACTTGGGCTTCAGGGCTTAGGGCCCAGCCGAGAGCTTTGAAGATGTGGGGTCTAAGGACGTTTTTTTTTGAGGGCTCTTTTGCGTCTGCACGAGGGTCCGGCCTACGCAAGCCTACTTGTCTAAGGACGTTTAGGGCTTCGGGCTTAAAGCTCGTTCTTCCGGGGCCCCGGCGCCGGGGGACACCTCCCTGTCTAACAAAACACCGATGCTTTTTGATCACAGCTCCTCTGCCGGCTCACATGGGCCCATGCACAGCGACTGCATGCCTCAGCAGCTCTTCCCGGCAGCCCTTCTTTGTGGCAGGGCAGGGAGTGGGAGTGGGGAACGGATCTCTGCAGCTCCGCTACCCCTGACAACCCACTCGTCAAAGCAATCCCAAAGGTTCATTCCCTTCTAGAGGTCAAGGCAGCATCCAAACAGACCGTATTTAACCAGGAGCCACCGAGGACTTCTGGCAAATTCCCTGAACTCCAAACAACAGTAGAATTTCACTTGGGTGTAGCCGCGGATCTGAGCTCCGTGCCATTCCAAATCAAATTGAGCCAAAGGCCTGATGCTTCTGGCAGAGAGATAAAGATGAGGATATGACCGGTACGTCTTCTACTAGTTGGAGCGCAAGGCTTGGAGCTAAATGAACGAAACATCCATGAAAAAGAAAGGGCCGCTCAAAATTTCGGGAGTGGCACAAGGCCATGTGCTCAACGCGGGGCCTCCTTGCGCAGGGACCGCAGCTGGGGGTTCCCCAGAAATGAGCTTGCAGCAGCTATAGTGGCGAGTGGCTTCAATCGTCTCTGAGCAATCTCATTCTCAAGGACCTCCGATCGCTAAACCACACATGCAACCCTCATCATGTTCCAGCCTTCAATACAGGAACCCCGAAAGACGGAAGCCAGAACGTCAGGATGGGGCTCTGTGCCGGAGACCTGCGAACCCGTACGTCCTGAACCCACATATCATCCGAACTCCGAAGCCACTGAACCCCACAGCATTCCAAGTGACTCCTGCGCCCTAAGCATCACATCATCCCAAATCCTATCAAAATCAGCCCAAACCCTGAACCCTACACCCTTTTGGCATCTAGCTCAACCCTTTTTTGAACCCAGACTCTGCCGATCAGCTGGGAAGCACTCTAGCTCAACCCTAAACCCTAAACCCCAAGTGCTAAGCCGCTAAAGTGGCGGCCTCTGGCGCAGGCAGGGCGCAGGCTCAGCAGCCCAAAACATGCTCGGCCTAAGGGTGTCAGGCTTTTCCGATAATAGGGGGCCCTAGGGTTTGGCGTTTAGGGTTTAGGGTTTCGGGTTTAGGGTTTCGGGTTTCAGCACTCACACTCGGACAAGCCTTGGCGAGGTTCCCTGGTCCCACGACAGGCACATGTGGCCCAAGCCATCATACATTGACGACAGCAAACATTATCCGCGCTACGATCAACCTCAACCTGCATCCTGCAGCTATTCGCATCATCCTCAAACTGTGAACTCATCAACACAGAAATCACGGCATCCTCAGTCCAGTTGGCCCCACTGGCAAAATGCCATACATGCAGCAACACATGCACACAAATTCCCAATCCATTCATGCTCGTTGGACGCCCAAATGTCCAGACCGTTGCCACTTGCTGATGAGGGCTCGACAGCTTCATGCAGTTGCACATGCATTCAAATTCTCAAATTCCGTTCATGCGCGTTGTACGTCTAAGCGTCCAGACTGGTACGTTCCTCTGGTTGTAGGCTCGACAGCGATGCAAGGAAAAACGGCCCAGCATCGGCACTCCAGTCAGTAGACACCACAGGGCAGAGGCCCTTCACGCTGTATCGTATGCATCCAAATTCAATGCATCACCCAGATTGCTGCAGTCAGTTTGGTGTAAGCCGTGGTATGCAGAAAGCATAGCCCAAATTCCATGCATGCACAACGAAGGCTCTGTGCTTCCAGACTCGCGTTCAGTGGAGCATGTATTCGGCTGCCAGACATACATCAGTGCAGCATAACAGACTCCATCATCTCGGCCGGGCATCTCCCAAGAATACGTTTTGCGTCCGCGGTGTCAGCTATGGGACATACATCAGGGGCAGCATAACCAGAACAGCCCATCATTGGTCTCTCCGTGGGGAATCCAAGGAGACACACAATAATGAGTGGCATCAAAGCAGTCCCAGTGGTCAGAGCAGTCGTCTAGTCGTCGCGCCAGGGGCCGAAACAGCATTTAGAGCGTGGCATCGTCTGCCATCACAAGCCAGCCAGGACCCAGAGGTGCGAGCAGAAAACTGGCAGTTGTGAGCCATGGCAGAAGCGCCGCGGGCTAGGGCTACCTAGACCCCGAATAGGGAGGGTTGGAGGAGAACCCACAACACGAACGAGAACGCGGGAATGACGGGGCCGGAAAGACCCTCCAAACCCCTGCTTTGGCGTGGTTCCCGGCAGCACTGCCCTGTTTGTGCCCGTCCCCCGATCGCGGTGGTGATGCGGAGCATGAAGATCCTGTCAGGCTTCAGTGTGTTTGTAGGGCAACGGGAGTAGCAGTGGGCTCGCTTCTGGTTCGGCAACAATGCCACTCAGAAACGACAAGACGCTTGGCTTGGAGCTAAGGAACAGCAGGGCATATGACAGTGCAGGCATGTATTGACACTAGAGGGGAGGGTATGGCTATGTACGCTGCAACAAGACGCTGGGGCTATGGTGTAACAAGACTCCATGACCTAGGGAGGAAGGGAGCGGGGGGGGGGGGGGGGGGGGAAAGGGGGGAGAGGGCAAAGGGAGAGGGGTGGTTGTGGGTTTGTGTGGGGTCGTCCAAGAAGACACTCGAAGCGGCATTTCTTCTGCTTGGCTGTGGATGCTCGGTACTGTTGCAAAAGACGACCTATGATCATTCCCAAATTCGCAGGCTTAAATTCATATTCTTGAATTCAATGCAGGCATGCTGAAAATTCGATGCACCAAATTCGGGTCTTCACGACACTTGCAGTTTGCATGAAATTCAGGGGCCAGGCGCATGAAAAACATCGCTCTCGCCTCCTACTGTACGAGCATGCATCATCACAGTCGTCGGATGTGCTGCTGAGGGGCCATCGACACATGGAAAACAGGAACATAGAGGCCACAAAGAAGTAGCAAAACAGTGCAACATAGAAAGGATCTCCAGGCCCTCAAGAGCAGCGAGACATTTACAATACATGTGCTCCTAGCATCTGTGCAAGAACCGACCTCGGGATGAAAATGACCTTCCCATCCGGGAGCGTGATCGGGCACAAATATCCCTGCCCTTGGCGGCTCACCATTGGGAGGGACTCGTCCAGGTTCAGCATCGTGGGCCCTGGTCCACCCGCAGTCGCTGCCGCCGGAGCCGGAGGCGGTGGGGCGGCGGGTCCTGGTCCTGAAGCTGTGGCCGGGTCTGCAGTGGGAGAGCGTGCCGTTGGCTCCGCATTCATAGCTTCGATCTCCTTCTGAAGGACTTCCAGCTGTTCCTTGACCGCCTCAAGAAGCCCCCTCAGAAAATTGAGTTTATCTGGCAAGTGTTCGCTGTCCCCCTGAATTCTATCCAGGGATTGCTGAGCCCATCGCACTTGTCCACTGAGCTCCTTGATCTGCTTGCTCAAGGCGTAGGAGATGCCTGAGAGGTCTTTCTGGAGCTGCTCGAACCTCCCGTTCATGCCCGTGGAGAAACTCTCTTGGTTTCGTTGTAGCGGAGTGAGGAATCGTTGAAGGTCCGCATAGTCCTTCACCATCTTCTTGGCCACCGCATCCAAAGCTGTAGAGGTGTTGAGCTTGGCCTCCTCGAGGGCAGCCGAGATGGCACTGAGAGCATCTGTGATGCTTTTGTGTTCACTGCCCGCCAGTTTCGACCCAGCAGAGGAAAAGGCTTGCTTGAGGTCGTCCTTGGCACGCTGGATGGTTCTCTGAAGCTCCAGCTGGTGGCTTGCAAGGGTATTCCCCAAATTCGCGTGCATGGCATGGATTGTGTTGGCCACCTCGCCAACTTTCATGACTTTGTTCATGATGGCTTGCAGACGATTGCGGCCGTCCTCGAATCCATCATTGAGCATGCGAGTCAGGGAATCGTCCACGTCAAGCAGGCCCATGGCCCGTTGAAGGGCGTCCGCGCCAGCACTGCGGGTGGCATAGCCTTCAGCATGAACCAGCGCTTGCAGTTGTTGCACGGCCCGGACCAAATCGTCCAAACGTTGCTGGACCCCCGCACGTCGCATGCAGGGGAAAAGGGCCCACCCCCAGTAGTGGCCAAGGAAGAAGAGACCAGCCAACAAGGCTCCCATCAGACCCGTGAGGAGCATGCACCATACTCCGGTGAGATCCGGCCCATCCTCGCCTCCCTCGGGAAAGCGGTGTTGAGCCTGGTACAAGGCAACAGACATGGCGCCTCAGCACGGGAGTCTAGCTGTAGCCTTCAGTTTACTGGGCGCGTCAGCCAAAGGAGCTGCGCAAGCATGCGGCGTTAGAGCTGGCAGGAGGGGGATGCTTGAAGCAGCATGCGTCCTAGTATCTTTATGTGGCAGAAGCGGCTACCCAGAAGTACCCCAAAAGGCCCTCGTCACAAGCATCACGTCCAAGAACCCAAAGAAAACCCTGAAAACCCTGCCCAAAGTACGCGCCTCGTCGATCATGTAATCGAGCCCAGCGGCCCCCAAGCAGCCAAGGCTCAGGCTAGAGACAGGAACAGGAAGCAGTGCTAGGACGGGCAGTGGATACCAAGTGTTGGGCAGAAAATGCTGGTCCCGAGGGTCAAAGGTATCACCTACATCGTCTTCCAAACATCGCATCATCCCCTATGCGCTGGCAAGCTCGCGGCGGCACATGCTTTTACTCGGCTGCACACGCACAACTGCAAATTCCAACATGCTACATGGCTACAAATTCGGAAATCAGTAAATTCAAGGAATTCTCCAGCAGGCGCGAAGAGTGCGTGTGAAGGCTACACCAAAAGAACGAAGACCCGAGCTAACAAGAACCAAAAGCAAACACAACAAAGCACTCTCGTCCATTGCCTATGCTGAATTCGAATGTATCACAGCAGCTGCAGTTCAGTACCAGTAGGAACGGCAAGTCGGACGATGGGCAGCGCTGAAGACGAGGCACTCCCGTCCACATTCATCCCTTCGAGCGATTGTTGTATCTCGCGCAGAGCATCCAAGACATCGTGCAGCTGCCCTCGCACGTGGCCAACATGCTGTATTCCCGCGAGACCAGACACCCGAGAATGGAGTTCCTGAACAAGGGCATGAGTATTGTCCACTGCCCCCAGTCTGGATCGTAGTTGCAGGCCATGGTACAGAGAGTCCAGGGCTTCACCATGTCTTCGTCGGAGTTCAGCAACGTCGCCCCGAGTCTGGTTCAGGAGGTCATGCATCTGTCTTTGCTCTCCAAGGAGCTGCAGCAAAACAGCTTCGTGGGCACGCATTGAATTCATACTCAGTCGGAACATGCAGTACACCGAGTACATCGCTGCCAAGCATAGCCCAAAGGCCACGGCGCAGGCCAGCTGGAAAATCATGGATGGTGACCAAACCTCTACAGCGGTCAGTATCAGAGCCTAGAGCTGCACAGAACTAGCGGATTACCCACTACATGCAGAGGCAAAAACCCGTGAGGGAAATAAAAAGGAGCAGCCAGAGCACCCAAACTCCGAAACACCGAAATAAGAACAAAAAGAGCACAAAGATTACTCCGGATCGGAAATAACACAATCCCAGTAGTCGGGCTCTGGACTGGCTGCTCCCATGCACATGCTGATGACATCCGACTCCGTATCAGACGGTATCGGTATCGTTGCTGGACAGGAATCCTCCAGGTCGATCGTCACAGGAGGGTGGTGTAACAAGGTGCCCCGCGGCCACACCAGTCTAGGCTCAAGCCTCAGTTGCCTCGTAACCGTGGCCCCCCAAATCTCGTGTCGAAAGCGATCCTCTTCGTGAGCAGTAGGAGGCCGAAAACCAAAAGAGCAGAGCCGGCAGTACAAATCGTCCGAGAGGTTGCACGTACTGGCAGCCGTGCTATAGGCCGACAACACAACCCGGTCTCCTGTCCAGGCACACGTAGCATGAGTAATTGGAAGGGAGTGGTGACGTCAATCTTGATCCCCCTCCGGAAGACACCACCACACAACATCCTTGTATCCCCCAAGTCATGAGCCAGCCACAGCTCGCCACCGCTGTAGCCCTGTGTCAGAGCCAGAAGGACCCCTGGGACCTCAGAGTTGTGGCAGTCCGTATGGGGCGGTGTCATGACATTGTCCAGCACTGTTATCGTGGTAAAAGCTGTATCCGGCGACCAGTGGCGGACAAGCCTCGTCATGAGTCTGGTGGTCAGCGGATACCTCCTACCAGAGGACCGCATCCCAGATCTGGCTCGTTGGAAGCTTCCAAAGGTCAGCACGTAGCCACCTTGTTTGCGAGTCCACTCCGCCTTGGGGATCAGCCGCAGGACGTCAAGGGCCTGAGTCTTGGTGACAAAATCCCCTGCTTCCAGCAACTGCAGAGCGCGGATCTCCGCGTCAAGGCGGGGGCGCTTGGGTGCCATTTCCGTCCCGTCCTGCCCCCCCCCTGTGGGTGAGCGAGCACGGAAGTGAGGACCGGAAAGGATCCCACAGGCTACGCTTGTGCCAGAGGCTACATTGAGGTTGGGCTACAGCAACTGGGGTCGCAGCAACACCAGCAGCGCTGACCGCAACTCCGAAAAGTACTGAGCCCTGTGGAAGTCGGCCGTGCGAAACAGAAAATCCCATCCCTCCGGAAGCACTGAAGGCTCAAATCCTAGTTGTACCGCCCACCTGTTCGGTAGTCGCTTGGGTGTCAACGCCGTTCGTGACAGCAAATCCACCTCCTCTGAAACCCTATTGAACTTTGCAGAATCAGCATCTCTCGCATCCGCTGTACCTTCAAGGACGTGTTTCTGGAGGAGGTGAGGGGGAAGGACAACGCCCGCCTGTTGCAGAGGGCTGGTAACATCATGCAGCCGAAGGAGCTCGCAAAGAGCGAGCAGCACTGGCACGACTACCACCCCTCCGTCTCCAGTCGATTGAAGGCGTATGTGCAAAACCGTGGTATCATGTACTTTCACCTTGGCACGAAAACAGTAGACACATGCGACGAGACTGCCCGGCACATGCGTCACCCAGAAGGTGACCGCTGTTCTGTTATCAGCACGCCATGGTTTGAGATGGATTAGCCCGGAACGATACAGACCCTCCAGTGCATCACGTCGTCTGCGTAGAGCAGAGATTCCCTTATCTACCACGACAAGCTGGCGACCAGCTACATACTCCGTCGTCAGGGGATGGACAGGCGACGCATGCCAATAGTGCAGCCATCGCGGCAGCATAGCCAGCCAGGCCGTGCGGTCTGTTGCCTGCCATTCCCAATGAGGCATCTCTCCTTGCATTTGCAATTGCTGATAAACCAAGCGAAACTTGTGAAAAGGCGTCTCCGAAAGCCAGGACGGCCGAAGCTGTCCCGTGGAGAGTCGGTGACTCCCCATGGTCCTGAGCATGCGGCGTAAGGGCGTGTCCTCCGTGGACCGGGCAAGGTGACCGAAATAGGTCCAAATACGTGTCAACCAGGCCACCTGCCACTGCGGTCCTCGAAAGCACTGGCAGTACACACTGAGTGCTCTACGACATCCTTGCACGTTTTCCAACCAAGTGCTGAAAGGATCTCTTCCGAAGCGAAAAACCCCCAGAAGCAAGGAATTCTTAAGCCCTTCTATGCTCTTCAGCGCGCGCACCGTAGGCCAAACGACCGAACTGCACCATTGCCATTTCGAGCTGATGTACGAGTCAAAGAGAACACTCTTAACCCTGTGCGGAGTCGAGGGCTTGTCCAAGATCTTCTTCATTGCAAAGAAAGAATTTGTCATCTTTCTGAGCGGGTGCATGAGGACCATGTCGGGGGCATTAGTGTGTGCAAGAGGTACCCCAAGGAACATCAAGCGGTCCTTGCCCTGCAGAGGGGTGCAAGAGCCCCGGAGCCAGACCCCCGGCGTCGATCCTTCAATATTAAGCACGCTGCACTTGGCAGGGTTGACAAAGAGCCCTACCGCCGCCAACGTGTCCGTCAGGTCCCTGAGTTTGACCTGAAGTTCCCTAGCATCCATCGCAAAAAGCATGACATCATCAGCATATAGCAGGAAATGTGGGAGCTCTATTGCATCCGCCCAGCGGGGAAACTCGGTATTCCACCGAGCCTGGAGCCCCCGCAAATGGAAATCTATAGCTCGAGCGAAGAGATCAGCTGAATAGCTGCTGCCTTGCATGATCCCTTGGCGGACCTCGGTACGCCAAGTCTCAGTTCCCAAACTCATTAGCAAACGATTTTGGGAGCACAGACGCCATAGCAGGAGGATCTCGGGACAAACCTCACAGTGCATGAAGAAGTGCACGATCGAAGAATGGGAAAGACTGTCGAAAGCCGCCCTAATATCTAGCTTGGCCACATGTGCTTCCACCTGGTGCTTTCTGCGTAAGACTCCTATTACTGTCTGCGCCGCGAGGATGCCGTCTACCGTCTGAGTTTTTCGTCTGCACCCCATTTGCCCACTTTGGTAGGGCGGGCATTTAGGCGCAACTCTCCCCATCAGTAGCCTGCCAAAGATCTTAGACAAGCACGGAGAGAGACAGATCGGGCGCAGGTCAGCAGGATTGGAGGGTTGGGGCGTTTTGGGCAGGAGCACTACCTTGGCCTCGTACCAGTTCTCGGGAAGAGGCTGTTGCCCAAAGAGCAAACGATTCATGAAGCGGAGAAGCTTGCCCGTTTTGTCGCATCTATGATAGGTCCGGATTGCCTCATAGCACACTCCGTCCAGGCCAGCGCTTGTGCGTGGCTTGCATTTGGCGATGGCCAGGCCTAAGTCATCCTTAGTAAAGGGCTGCGGTCTAACGGAGGAATGTGTAGCAATCATCCGATGGATCGCCTCCTCGGTGGGAGGCGGGAGGAGGGAAGCGTATTTGCGGTCATAGAACTGCCGGAGTTCCAAGCTGGCCGCTTGTTGCCCCCCTCTTTGCTCAATGTAGCTGGTTTCAAACGAAGCATGCGCGGCACTCTTTCGGAGGTACGTGATAGCCTGCCTATCCCCTTCCCTGGCTCGCTGCAGAATGTTCAACTGGTGTTCGTGCCGATCGTTGGTTCGGCGTGCCCGTATTTCGGACAACATGCTCGCTCTCGTGTGAGGGTCCTGGCAGGCACGTCTGGTTGCAATAAGGGCCTTAAGGTCCGAAGAGTCCTGGTATCGAAGGGAAGGAACTCGCTCGGCTTTTAAACACAACTCAGACATGCGAGAGGGACCAAACTCCATGTCCGAGGCCGCATAGCTCTCCAGCTCCGGAATGCTGGGCAGCCACCGGCCACACCTGGTGGTGGGGCGTGTGCCTCTGTGGAGCAGCGGCATCGGGGTGCAAATTCTCAGAAAGACGGGGCAGTGGTCCGAGGGGAGCGCCAGTCGCATGTCATCCCGCTTGTGAGCATACGTGAGACTTCTAGGGACACGAGCCAGGACAGCGTCGATTTCGCTAGCAGCCCCACGGGCCGTCCAAGTGATGCCCACGGAACGATGCAACGAGAGGCTATGTTTCTGAAGCAGAGCCCTCAGAAGCCCCATTCCCGAAAAGGTGTCCGAGCTGGCATGAAGGTCCTGGTTGAAATCACCGCCGACGATGACCATGGCCTCGCCACCTGTATCCTGCAGTTGAGAATCCAGTAGCTCCAAGGTGTCCTTCCAAACCTCCTCTGCAGAAGATCGTGGTTTAGCTTCGGTGCTGACCCGTTTACTGTGGGGCAAATGCAAACATGCCAAATGAATTCGGTGATTCCGACATGCACCATGCAGGACAAGACCAACGGGAAGCCCCGACTTGTGTGTCGCATGGAATTCCAGTTCGGTTTTGACAAGAATAGCCTGGTTGAGGTGTGCTTCGGGCGCGCTGCAGTGATACATCTTGTAGGGTACAGACCCAAAACAAAAATCCGAGACCTGAACCTCAGGAGTGGCCCCAGGACAAGCACCTAATTCCTGCACAAAAAGAAAGTCAGGGCATGGGACAGTCCCCTGCCACAGATCAGCAACCTCACGGAGACTTTTACCATGAAGATTCCAGGTACATGCTACGAATTCGGGTTTGAGGGGTCGCCCTCGTTTCCTGTTCCGGCCACCCTCCTAGGGGGATCCTGACGCCTCAACCTCGAAGTGTGTATGCAAGACCTTGAGATCAATCCCCAAAGTTCGAGCGAGAAGGGGACCCGGGACCCACCATCCCGTTTCGTGGCCCCGTACATCAAGCAACAACAGAGCCCCATCATCCGGACGTTTCTGGTCCACGTGGGCAAGCACACTGACCCCATTAGCCCAGAACCTTCCACGCCAGTCAAACTCAAAGTCCCTGGGGGGCAAATGTTTGGCAACAAGAGCCTTGAGGGACACTATGGCTCGAATACGGGCTCTCTCCTCAGGACTACGGTTTCGCTTTGCCCAAAGTGCCCCCGTCCCTTGCCCTGGAAGGGAGCTTGGCTGAGCAACTGCTCGGAGGGCCTCAACACACATGCCTTGGACCTTACGTCGTTCTGCCATGGCATCCTGCATGTACAGCAAGTCGACCCTACACGTGTTGGAACGCACCGAGCTGCAATGCATGGCCTGCAGGAGAGGGCCACACTCAGCTCTCGTGAACCAGTCTCTCACTTCTTGTTCGATGTCCTCGCGTTTCGCATCCTTCCAACCGCCTAAAACAACCTGCCAATCATCATGCGCGGGATTCCCACGAGCCCCACGAGGTGAATGCGTCGGAGTGTATGCTGAGGTGACACTAGGAGACCTAGAGCGAAAATCCCTCATCTCCTGTTCCATAGCCGCCAAACGGAGCTCAAGAGCCGCAGTTCGTTCTAAGTGCGAATCCTGCCTCGACTCCAAAGACTGCACCTTATCTGCTACTCCCTGAATGGAATCTCTAGTGACCTGGATGGCCTGCATCTGCTCGTGTTGTCCTCGATGAAGCCGGTCGATGCCCGCCTGAAGTGAGGCTGCCCACGGCGGGGGGACATCATCACCAATGTCGTACTCCTGTGGCAGCGGGCGTTTGTTCTTGTCGGGGGGGACAGGCCCCCCCCCAAAAAGGGGAGGGGGTTGCAGCCCCACTGGCGGTCCTTTGGCGGCAGCGGGATCGAGGGTCGGAGGTCGTGCTTTCTTTTCGGGGCTTGTTTTAGGCGAGGACTTGGGGGCTCGGGTGGCTTGGTGTTTAGCAAGGAGATTAGCGGCCACCGCTGCTGCTTCAGCCTGCTTGGCTTCAGTTTCCGCCAGCCCCACCCCTCTCCCCGGTCCAGGATCACACGGCCCACCCACGGCATCCCCCAAGGCGGCCCGGAGCGCATCCTGGGCCGCTTCTTGCATAACCATGTCGGGCTGCTCGGCCCCCAGAAGAGCCCCTGAGCTAATTGGCGTCCCAGCGTCATCCAACCCCCCCCCCCCCCCTCCAGTTGTTCGGAACGGTGCAGGTGGGGCAACAGGAGCGTACTTTCGTCCGACCCCGCCATCCCGACGAACGACGACACGACGAGAGGGACTGGTGGAGTAATGCACCCGGGAGGCCTCAGAACAGGACTACGAGGAGGAGGAGAGCTCAAGCCTGCCCGACGCGGCCCGGAAGGCGCGACCGCGCTCCAGGGGCACACACGCCAGCTGACGGCGGACTTGAGCCAAAATGGCTTGAGCCAAAATGGCTACGGTTCGGGTTTAGGGTTTCGGGTTTAGGGGTTAGGGGTTAGGGTTTAGGGGTTTAATACCATACCCTACATAGTAGGATCGGATCCTTATTATAAGGACCCCAAACTAGAGATAAGGTAGCCGTAAATTTTTGGAAACTCCCCATGTTTAGAAGCCAGGATCACCACCCGGAGCCATGTCAGGCCTAAGGGCTCCACTTGGAGGATCATGGGACTAAGTATCTAGGGCTATAAATACAGTAACTGTAGATACACTAAATTACTTATAACTCCGGCTAAAGTATTTGTAACCTTACTTACTAGGCCCCATGATCCTCCAAGTAGGGCAGGGTTTATAAGTGTATCAGGTCCTGAGCTGGCCCCTTTAAATTGCAGCTGTTCGCCTGAAGCCTCATTGTTTGCGTACTCGGACTCGGACCTTTTAGCTAAAGGGAAACCATGGCTAGGTTCAGCATGACGGTGCTAGGGGTTCAGGGGAAAATCTCTGCTGAACCAACACTTACACGGCGTGCGGCCAAACACGCAATTACGCGACACCCCCCGAACCAAGAATTACACAACACCCCAGCACGGAATTATGATTCCCGCCGCGCAGAATTACGCAACACCCCAACTGAAGAAAGAATTGTGCAGCGACCCCGCCAAACCCACAGTCACACAATACACGCACCAAACACAGGCTTGTGCAACACCTCTGCCGAACCAGAAGTACAGTACGCAACACCCCTTGCATCCTCTGCCACACGGTCCCCTTGCCCACCTGGCCCAGTTGCCCCACTCGTCCCACGTATCCCACTGGCCTCACTTAGGCCCCGCCTTACGGAAGACAATCTAGCTTGGTACTGGCTGCGCGGCGTAGCGCGAGCGTACCACATCAGTCAGCCACACAGGCAACTTTTCGCAGCCTACTTTTTCAGTATGTAAGGAAAGATACCAAACAGGCCTTGGCCGGGTCCTTACGTTGGCACCCCTGTCCTGGCCCGAGGGGCAAAGGTGAGGATGGGAACTTTAGATAACTTTAGGGCATTTCCATTCGTAGGGCAAGGCCTTGCCACTCTTGGACTGGGGAGCGACTGGCTTTCTGGCAGTACTGCAAAGAGCCACAACACCGGACGTGTGACACCAGAGGTTCTGGCGTAGAGGACCGCCACCAACTTGGCCTGTAGATGCAGTGCTTCTGTTCTTGCACCCAAAGCAGGACCAAGACTACTTTTTGGTTGCGGCTGCGCAGCCGTGCAGAACCTAAATTCGGTAAGTTCCTCGGCGGCGTCTCGGGAGAGCTGCGCAGTGTCTCCCAGAGCCTGGCCATTGGACATCAGAAGTGTGGAGTAAACAGGGATGGACTTCGGAGCACCTCTTTCCCGTTACCCGAGCTGAAGTCGACGCTTCGAATTTGTCGAGTTCGCCTGCACTCGGCAGCAAAAGAAGAATTTGTAGATTCTAAGAAATCATATTGCGACGACTAGCTTGACTATGTCATTCTTTAGGTTCTTGTGCTGACTCCTCTTGTCGCTCCGACTTCGCTGTTGGAAGCCTGATCTCTGCTCTTGCTGCAGCAAGGACGGGAAAGAATCCGTTGTCATGTTGCTGTCAGTTCTTGTTGATGCTTCTGGATGCTGGCGTGATGGTGATGGTGGTGACCACACAGTTGAGGTTTCTCATGCTGGGACTGCCTCTTCGTCACGGCGTTCAGCAGACCGTTGATGCAACGTCCGCGGATTCCTGCAAGGCTCTGACAATGCAACTCTGCTGGACGCTGCACTCCGATCCACCTGTCTGATGTCTGAGGCCACCAAAGTTCCGCGTGCTTTGCACATGAAATCATCTCTGCGAGTCTGTGCCTCCACACGATTCGGACTGAAAGTTTCAAAGCTGTCTTCAAAATCACTTGACCACTGGGTGGCTCCCGACATCTTTCGCCGCAGGATAACAGCTGAATAGATCAATGAGAAGCGATCCAAGTCTATATGGCCTGCCCTACTGACCTAGCGTGGCTGCTCAATTGGGTCTCCGTCAAGGAACGATAGTACAGTTGTGATGATATGATATGATGTGGTATGATGTGATATGATATGATGTGATATGAGAGGATGTGCCATGATATGATACATCTCTTGTTAAGTAAAAGTAGGGATTGCACCAGGGAGGCCTGCGTGAATTCGTCTGAGAAGTCTTTCAGTCCTCCAGCCCGAAGACGCGGAACTTCCAGCATCCTCTTCAACACACTCCACTCACGCAAGCAAGCGGCCGTCTCATGCAACCACATGCAACCGCACCGCTTCAGCCGTTACCGCTCGATCCTCTGATTGCAGCTTGCCACGCTTTCTGCCACTGCGCACACGACAAAACTGCTAAGCAAGCTGCATGCGCACGCCGCCGCCGCGCTTTTGGCGGCGGGCGATATATGCAGAAGCAGGGAGGCTCGCATGGGCCGTGGGTTTGAAATTTCGCGGTGATCGCAGGCTGTTCCACATGCGTCTTTACTGGCACCGCGGCCCAAAAGCCTTGCTCCCCAGAGCCGGTACTGCTGTTGCGGCTGGCGGCACACCGGCCGCCCCTCAAACAACTCATTGGAACCCGACTTCGTGTACATCATACATCTGCACAAAGCCTCGCTGCGCATCTGCTAATTTGCAGATGCGCATGCCACCACGGGAACTTGTTAAGCAAATCTATAGTCGGAGCTCGAGACCAGACTTGGTTGGATCTCAGATTGATTTGCTTCTGCCGCTTTCAGCGTGGCAACTTTCAACGAAATGGGTTTCCTTGAGAGGAGCTGTCCAACCTCGTCTGGTGCCCGCGGTATCACTCGTACGGTGACCCGCTCCGTCTGGCGGAATGCTGAGATGACGGAAATGACGGAAATCTTGAAATCCCTTTCGAAACGAGATTTCCGCAGCGGTGCATCCGAGCTCGCCAGCCCCGAGCCCTCTGTCCCAGCTGCGCCCCCAAAATGGCGCCATTCGAGTTCTCAGTGAGTCCTAGCACCTGCCCATTTAGTTTTGGTGCCAGGGGCTGGCATCCCGACGAGTTGCAGCACGGTGCAATGCGTTTCAGGAGTGCTAAACGCAACAAAACTGGCGAGGCTCGTGGCGGCAGCTTTCATTTTCCTTCTCTGGCTGCTACAACTAGTAATGCTGACTTATACTGCGCAAGCCGCAAGAGCCTCGCATGCCCACGCAGCCGGAATACCCGATGTTAGCAGAACCCCGGTCGGGGAGCTCTTCGGGTCCCGAAGCTTCAAAGAGCCTCCTCCAGAGCCGGCTCAAGCCCACTCCACGTTCACAGCTACTCTGCTCAGAGCAACGACCAGCGACTCAAAGATCGTAGTCGCTTAAGCCTCAGCTGCAAGTTATGTCAACAAGTCAGAACCCGGTCTAAACCGAGCGATGTGAGACGTGGTTGCTGTGTTCGCCCCAGTTTGGGTTTTCGCCGAGGAGAGAAAGGGGGAGGGAAAGAGAGAGCGGGCTTTCGCGTTTAGGGACTGGCCGATGCGCAGTGCCCAATTTCTCCCAGTCACGTTATGGGCCCAGTGCGTTTGATTTAGGCCGAGGTGCGCCGTTTGAGACCGCAGTCCCACTTATAGGTTTGCATGCTGTGGAACTCGCTTCACAAAGCCTCTGGCAGCACGCACGCGATGATCAAGAGAGGCAGTGGCAGCACACTAAATACTCCAAAGTTTGAGAGCAAGACGTCTGCCAACAAGAGCCGCAAGTCGTGCACCACTGATTTCGCTCTGCAACGCAGCCCGGAAGCCTTTCTCTGCCTACCACCGTCATAAGAGTCGTAGTGACATGACTGAACATCCACTAGAAATCCCGTTGACGTGCGCTAGTGGATGCCGTGCTGACCAAGAGGCTCTGCCAATAGAATCGGTTGACGAATCCGCTCCAGCACTTGAACGTGTCATCATCCAAGCGTGCGCATGTGTGGTCCCTTCCAGCAGCCACCTTCACAGCTGTCCGGCCCACCCCTAGGTCGATAAATGGGAGGTTGTCGCCCATCTCGTTGGGGAAGTCGCCGATGTTAGGTTGTGAAGGAAAAAGTTGAGGATGGGCACCGCCCAAATGGTTACGGCCCCAGCATTTGAGACCTCCGCCCTCGAGAATGGCACACACATGCCACGCGCCATGCGCGATGTAGATGGCCTTCCTGGAAAGGTGATCTATACTTAGACAGATATTACAAAACGGAACTGATGGGAATCCCAAGCCACTGACACGACCTTCCAAGACATAGTAAGAAGACTTACTACTACATCATGCGGGGGCGGAATGGGTACGGTATACTCCGAGCTTCCGTGGGGTGCCTGCATTGGTGCCCAAATCGACGACCGGCAAGCCATCACCCATGTCCTCTGGCTGCCTGCCAACATTCGGCGTCACCGATGAGGGTTGACCCCTGCCCAGCTGCCCGAAGTCATTGACGCCCCAACACTTGACCTCATAGGCAAGTCTTTCAATTCCGCAGCTTCCCTGTGCAACCGTACAACAATAAGGATTGTAGCAAAAGCCTACGGATAACTACCGAGACGGATCAGCACTAAAAGGCCCGAACCGAGCTCTAAGAAGGGCCGGCTGGCTGCACCAGTGTTGAGCAAAGCACACGCGGAACGATAGCCAACTGACACTTGCACTGCGTGGAGGTCGGTACCCAGATCGATTGGCACGTACGTTGGTGCAGACTTGGTGTCACCGATTACGCTGCCGCGGCCAAGTTGGCCTTCCCAATTCCGCCCCCAACACGTCAGTTGCCGGCCATCTGTTGGGTGTTGGACAATGGCACATGCACTCTGAGCGCCAGCATCGCCGTCAAGTGCAGGGTTGCCCGCCAGGTCCACAGTAGGCAAGTTGTCACCCATCTCGTCCGGAGCATCCCCGGCCTCGTCATTGTTGTTTCCGTAGCCGCCGCTCACAGCATTGGGTGAAAAGCCGAGCTGTCCGGCATCACTGAAGCCCCAACATTTAACGGACTGATCGTCCAAGATGGCACAGGTGAAATGGTGCCCGGCCATCAGTTTCACGACTTTGCGATTGGAACCTACATCCACCGCAGGCAGCACATCCCCCATGCCTGTCACAGGCCAACCTGTGCCTCTGTTAGCGTCGTCGCCCAAGCCAAGCGGCCCCCGCCTGTTGTCGCCCCAACACTTTGTCTCCTCGTTGTCAAGCAGAGCACAAACGTGATTGCCTGAAGCCTGAGAAGCCAAAGCCGTTGCGGTGCGGCCCTGTCCAAGGTCCACCTTGTTTCCAGCTTGGGCTCCGTAAACGCTCGAACCAACGCACCATACCTTGCTAGGAACGTTGGCGCTCTCCACGATGGCGCAGGTGCCTCTCTCAAAGGCTGCGAGGTTGGCCTGAACGAATGCTGAAAAGTGCGCGCTACATCCCTCTACTCGGCCTGTGCCTGCAAGAGGCCCTTCACGTCACCCCAAGCCCTGTGCTGCAAGCTACTGCAGGCTGCTGAGTCCTAGGCCAATGCTTGAGGGGCAGTCGTCGTTGTGGTGGACGTCCTTGCCGCGCAACTGATGCCTCACAAGCCGTCCGCTGCAAAACAGCAAGCGAATGTGTGACGCTTTCTGAGCATTGATCCTCTGAGGCCCCGGGCAGGTGTCGGGGGCGATCTGCGGAGGGTCCTTGTACCAGCTCTTATTCAAATACTCGCTCTGCACCCAGGCGGGCTCACAGGGGAAGTCGGCCACTGGCGAGCTGTCGCAAACTTGCTTTGCCGCGGGGTCAGGGATGTGGACTGCCAGGCCGGAAGTGTCGACGACCAGGTCCTGGCACGCCTGCACAGCAGCTTGGGTGAGGTTGCTCTGGAGCAGCTGGATGTAGCAAATCACCTTCTTGGCGGCAGTGTAGGAGGCCTCACGGCGCGAGTCCGAAGCAGCAATGGTGGCTAGCAACTGCAGCCACGTTTGGTTTACGTTTTGATAGCAAGTGTCGATGGCGTCGCAGCTGTCCGTCAGTTGCTGTCGGTACTCACAGAAGTGGCTCTCCAAGGTGGATTGCTCCACCCGGCAATCCTCGCTCTGGTTATTCACCGCATGGAGGCTGCTGAAGTAGGTATCTTTCAGGGTGCCCATGCTAGGTTCGAAGCTGCCAAAGAAGCTACTGATGGTGGCTGCGCAATCGATCATGGCCTGCAGATGCTCGGCCGTCTGCGGGTTGTAGCCGTCCAGGTAGGCCTGCATGCAGTTCCTGACGTCTTGGGGCAGCGCTTCGGTGCCCTTGCCAAGGTAGTTTAGCCAGGCGGTTCCGTTCTGGCCCGACAAGGTCTGCTCCGTGGTGCGGCAGGCGTCGTGGGAGCTGCTGGCGCCGCTCACAAGGGTGCTCAGGTTCTGGCTTTGAAGCTGTCGAGACGACAGGTCGCTGTTACATTGAGCGAAGCCCTCCGCAAGGTCAAGGAGCAGCTGCTCGTCCGCGAGGTGGGAGGCGTTGATCTGCGCGAGCAAGCTCTGCATCTCCGTGAGCACGGAGTGAAGGAGAGTCATCGTGGTGTTGCTCAAGCCGAAGTCCTCGCGCGTCAGGTTGTAATCGCTAAGGTTGCCGGCATGTTCCATCTCCGCGAGCTTCTGCAGGGCCAGGGCCTCCATGTCCTTGTGGACGTTGTGGACCTCATCCAGCCTTCCTTCCTCCATGTCTGCTCCGCGCTCTGCCGCGTGTTCCGCCAAGCTGGGGAAGGGCCAAAGCGAGTGCCCGCCGGACTTCCCGGTGACCTGCAGCAGCGCGGCCTGCTCGCAGGTCTCCTCGGTCGCCTCGCAGCCGGGGGCGAAGGACATGGCCTGTGTGGCCAAGGCCAAGGCAGCCACGAGGCCGGTCGAGGCCTCAACAGCAAAAGAATCAACTAGTCCGCAAAAGGAAGTATGGGCGCAGGTTATCCTTTGCACTGCCGAGGCACTGCCAAGCGCGAGGCGAAGCCGGGGAGCATGGTGGGAAGTCCCAGGCACGGCTTTAAGGTCGGTGGGCTGACGCGGCGTCAAAAACAACTTGGGCCACACAGCAGGAGTCACAGTACTAGGAGCATCGAGTCGAAGCAAACAAACAACCTCAGCTACGGCAGCTTCAGGGACTCTCAGTCCCATCCCTGATGAGGTCATTCGCTCCGGCATCGGGGACACCTCCCTGTCTAACAAAACACCGATGCTTTTTGATCACAGCTCCTCTGCCGGCTCACATGGGCCCATGCACAGCGACTGCATGCCTCAGCGGCTCTTCCCGGCAGCCCTTTTTTGTGGCAGGGCAGGGAGTGGGAGTGGGGAACGGATGTCTGCAGCTCCGCTACCCCTGACAACACACTCGTCCCAAAGGTTCATTCCCTTCTAGAGGTCAAGGCAGCATCCAAACAGACCGTATTTAAGCAGGAGCCACCGAGGACTTCTGGCAAATTCCCTGAACTCCAAACAACAGTAGAATTTCACGTGGGTGTAGCCGCGGATCTGAGCTCCGTGCCATTCCAAATCAAATTGAGCCAAAGGCCTGATGCTTCTGGCAGAGAGATAAAGATGAGGATATGACCGGTACGTCTTCTACTCGTTGGGGCGCAAGGCTTGGAGCTAAATGAACGAAACATCCATGAAAAAGAAAGGGCCGCTCAAAATTTCGGGAGTGGCACAAGGCCATGTGCTCAACGCGGGGTCTCCTTGCGCAGGGACCGCAGCTGGGGGTTCCCCAGAATTTGGAGAACTTGCAGTGGCGTGCGGGGAAATGATATTACCCGCGGGCAGCTTGGGAGATGAGCTTGCAACAGCTATAGTGGCAAGTGGCTTCAATCGTCGCTGAGCAATCTCATTCTCAAGGACCTCCGATCGCTAAACCACACATGCAACCCTCATCATGTTCCAGCCTTCCATACAGGAACCCCGAAGGACGGAAGCCAGAACGTCAGGATGGGGCTCTGTGCCGGAGACCTGCGAACCCGTGCGTCCTGAATGCACATATCATCCGAACTCCGAAGCCACTGAACCCCACAGCATTCCAAGTAATTCCTGAGCCCTAAGCATGACATCATCCCAAATCCTATCAAAATCATCCCAAACCCTGAACCCTACACCCTTTCTGCATCCAGCTCAACCCTAAACCCTAAACCCCAAGTCCTAAGCCGCAAAAGCTGGTGCTGCTGAAAGGGCGGCCTCTGGCGCAGGCAGGGCGCAGGCTCAGCAGCCCAAAACATGCTCGGCCTAAGGGTGTCAGGCTTTTCCGATAATAGGGGGCCCTAGGGCTTGGCGTTAGGGTTTCGGGTTTAGGGTTTCGGGTTTAGGGGTTAGGGTTTAGGGTTTAGGGGTTTAATACCATACCCTACATAGTAGGATCGGATCCTTATTACAAGGACCCCAAACTAGAGATAAGGCAGCCATGTTTAGAAGCCAGGATCACCACCCGGAGCCATGTCAGGCCTAAGGGCTCCACTTGGAGGATCATGGGACTTAGTATGTAGGGCTATAAATACAGTAACTGTAGATACACTTAATGCCTTATAACTCCGGCTAAAGTATTTGTAACCTTACTTACTAAGCCCAGTGATCCTCCAAGTAGAGTTTATAAGTGTATAAGGTCCTGAACTGGCCCCTTTGAATTGCAGCTTTTTGCCTGAAGCCTCATTGTTTGCGTACTCGGACTCGGACCCCTTAGCTAAAGGGAGACAATGGCTAGGTTCAGCATGACGGTGCTAGGGGTTCAGGGGAAAATCTCTGCTGAAGCAACACTTACGCGGCGTGCGGCCAAACACGCAATTACTCGACACCCCCCGAACCAAGAATTACACAACACCCCAGCACGGAATCATGATTCCCGCCGCGCAGAATTACGCAACACCCCAACTGAAGAAAGAATTGTGCAGCGACCCCGCCAAACCCACAGTCACACAATACACGCACCAAACACAGGCTTGAGCAACACCTCTGCCGAACCAGAAGTACAGGACGCAACACCCATTGCATCCACGCTGTCTTCAAAATCACTTGACCACTGGGTGGCTCCCGACATCTTTCGCCGCAGGATAACAGCTGAATAGATCAATGAGAAGCTATCCAAGTCTATATGGCCTGCCCTACTGACCTAGCGTGGCTGCTCAATTGGGTCTCCGTCAAAGAACGATAGTACAGTTGTGATGATATGATATGAGATGATATGATATGGTATGATGTGATATGATATGGTGTGATATGAAAGGATGTGATGTGATATGATATGATGTAATATGATATGAAAGGATGTGATATGATATGATATGGTATGGCTCTTGTTAAGTAATAGTAGGGATTGCTCCAGGGAGGCCTGCGTGGATTCTTCTGAGAAGTCTTTCAATCCTCCAGCCCGAAGACGTGGAACTTCCAGCATCCTCTTCAACACACTCCACTCACGCAAGCAAGCGGCCGTCTCATGCAACCACATGCAACCGCACCGCTTCAGCCGTTACCGCTCGATCCTCTGATTGCAACTTGCCACGCTTTCTGCCACTGCGCACACGACAAAACTGCTAAGCAAGCTGCATGCGCACGCCGCCGCCGCGCTTTTGGCGGCGGGCGATTTGTGCAGAAGCAGGGAGGCTGCTCGCATGGGCCGTGGTTTTGAAACTTTGCAGAAACGCGCTGATCGCAGGCTGTTCCACATGCGTCTTTACTGGCACCGCGGCCCAAAAGCCTTGCTCCCCAGAGCCGGTACTGCTGTTGCGGCTGGCGGCACACCGGCCGCCCCTCAAACAATTCATTGGAACCCGACTTCGTGTACACCATACATCTGCACAAAGCCTCGCTGCGCATCTGCTAAATTGCAGATGTGCCTGCCACTACAGGAACTTGCTAAACAAATCTATAGTCGGAGCTCGAGACCAGACTTGGTTGGATCTCAGATTGATTTGCTTCTGCCGCTTTCAGTATGGCAACTTTCAACGGCTGTCCAACCTCGTCTGGTGCCCGCGGTGTCACTCGTATGGTGACCCGCTCCGTCTGGCGGAATGCTGGGATGACGGAAATGACGGAAATCTTGAAATCCCTTTCGACACGAGATTTCCGCAGCGGTGCATCCGAGCTCGCCAGCCCCGAGCCCTCTGTCCCAGCTGCGCCCCCAAAATGGCGCCATTCGAGTTCTCAGTGAGTCCTAGCACCTGCCCACTCAGTTTTGGAGAGGTGCCAGGGGCTGGCATCCCTACGAGTTGCAGCACGGTGCAACGCGTTTCAGGGGTGCTAAACGCAACAAAACTGGCGAGGCTCGTGGCGGCAGCTTTCATTTTCCTTCGCTGGCTGCTACAACTAGTAATGCTAAGTTACTAGCTATACTGCGCAAGCCGCAAGAGCCTCGCATGCCCACACAGCCGGGGGAGTATGCCCCATGCTTGCAGAGACCCCGGGAGCTCTTCGGGTCCCGAAGCTTCAAAGAGCCTCCTCCAGAGCCGGCTCAAGCCCACTCCACGTTCACAGCTACTCTGCTCAGAGCAACGACCAGCGACTCAAAGATCGTAGTCGTTTAAGCCTCAGCTGCAAGTTATGTCAACAAGTCAGAACCCGGTCTAAACCGAGCGATGTGAGACGTGGTTGCTGTGTTCGCCCCAGTTTGGGTTTTCGCCGAGGAGAGAAAGGGGGAGGGAAAGAGAGAGCGGGCTTTCGCGTTTAGGGACTGGCCGATGCGCAGTGCCCAATTTCTCCCAGTCACGTTATGGGCCCAGTGCGTTTGATTTAGGCCGAGGTGCGCCGTTTGAGACCGCAGTCCCACTTATAGGTTTGCATGCTGTGGAATTCGCTTCACAAAGCCTCTGGCAGCACGCACGCGATGATCAAGAGAGGCAGTGGCAGCACACTAAATACTCCAAAGTTTGAGAGCAAGACGTCTGCCAACAAGAGCCGCAAGTCGTGCACCACTGATTTCGCTCTGCAACGCAGCCCGGAAGCCTTTCTCTGCCTACCACCGTCATAAGAGTCGTAGTAACATGACTGAACATCCACTAGAAATCCCGTTGACGTGCGCTAGTGGATGCCGTGCTGACCAAGAGGCTCTGCCAAAAGAATCGGTTGACGAATCCGCTCCAGCACTTGAACGTGTCATCATCCAAGCGTGCGCATGTGTGGTCCCTTCCAGCAGCCACCTTCACAGCTGTCCGGCCCACCCCTAGGTCGATAAATGGAAGGTTGTCGCCCATCTCGCCGGGGCCGTCGCCAATTTTATATTGTGAAGGCCAAAGTTGAGGATGGGCAAGGCCCAAATTGTTCCAGCCCCAGCATTTGAGACCTCCGCCCTCGAGAATGGCACACACATGCCACCCGCCATGCGCGATGTAGATGGCCTTCCTGGAAAGGTGATCTATACTTAGACAGATATTACAAAACGGAACTGATGGGAATCCCAAGCCACTGACACGACCTTCCAAGACATAGTAAGAAGACTTACTACTACATCATGCGGGGGCGGAATGGGTACGGTATACTCCGAGCTTCCGTGGGGTGCCTGCATTGGTGCCCAAATCGACGACCGGCAAGCCATCACCCATGTCCTCTGGCTGCCTGCCAACATTCGGCGTCACCGATGAGGGTTGACCCCTGCCCAGCTGCCCGAAGTCATTGACGCCCCAACACTTGACCTCATAGGCAAGTCTTTCAATTCCGCAGCTTCCCTGTGCAACCGTACAACAATAAGGATTGTAGCAAAAGCCTACGGATAACTACCGAGACGGATCAGCACTAAAAGGCCCGAACCGAGCTCTAAGAAGGGCCGGCTGGCTGCACCAGTGTTGAGCAAAGCACACGCGGAACGATAGCCAACTGACACTTGCACTGCGTGGAGGTCGGTACCCAGATCGATTGGCACGTACGTTGGTGCAGACTTGGTGTCACCGATTACGCTGCCGCGGCCAAGTTGGCCTTCCCAATTCCGCCCCCAACACGTCAGTTGCCGGCCATCTGTTGGGTGTTGGACAATGGCACATGCACTCTGAGTGCCAGCATCGCCGTCAAGTGCAGGGTTGCCCGCCAGGTCCACAGTAGGCAAGTTGTCACCCATCTCGTCCGGAGCATCCCCGGCCTCGTCATTGTTGTTTCCGTAGCCGCCGCTCACAGCATTGGGTGAAAAGCCGAGCTGTCCGGCATCACTGAAGCCCCAACATTTAACGGACTGATCGTCCAAGATGGCACAGGTGAAATGGTTCCCGGCCATCAGTTTCACGACTTTGCGATTGGAACCTACATCCACCGCAGGCAGCACATCCCCCATGCCTGTCACAGGCCAACCTGTGCCTCTGTTAGCGTCGTCGCCCAAGCCAAGCTGCCCCCGCCTGTTGTCGCCCCAACACTTTGTCTCCTCGTTGTCAAGCAGAGCACAAACGTGATTGCCTGAAGCCTGAGAAGCCAAAGCCGTTGCGGTGCGGCCCTGTCCAAGGTCCACCTTGTTTCCAGCTTGGGCTCCGTAAACGCTCGAACCAACGCACCATACCTTGCTAGGAACGTTGGCGCTCTCCACGATGGCGCAGGTGCCTCTCTCAAAGGCTGCGAGGTTGGCCTGAACGAATGCTGAAAAGTGCGCGCTACATCCCTCTACTCGGCCTGTGCCTGCAAGAGGCCCTTCACGTCACCCCAAGCCCTGTGCTGCAAGCTACTGCAGGCTGCTGAGTCCTAGGCCAATGCTTGAGGGGCAGTCGTCGTTGTGGTGGACGTCCTTGCCGCGCAACTGATGCCTCACAAGCCGTCCGCTGCAAAACAGCAAGCGAATGTGTGACGCTTTCTGAGCATTGCTCCTCTGAGGCCCCGGGCAGGTGTCGGGGGCGATCTCCGGGTTGCCGGTGTACCAGCTCTTATCCAAATACTCGCTCTGCACCCAGGCGGTCTCACAGGGGAAGTCGGCCACTGGCGAGCTGTCGCAAACTTGCTTTGCCGCGGGGTCAGGGATGTGGACTGCCAGGCCGGAAGTGTCGACGACCAGGTCCTGGCACGCCTGCACAGCAGCTTGGGTGAGGTTGCTCTGGAGCAGCTGAATGTAGCAGATGACCTTCTTGGCGGCAGTGTAGGAAGCCTCACGGCGTGAGTCCGAAGCAGCAATGGTGGCTAGCAACTGCAGCCACGTCTGGTTGACATTTTGATAGCACGTGTCGATGGCATCGCAGCTGTCCGTCAGCTGCTGTCGGTACTCACAGAAGTGGCTCTCCAAGGTGGACTGCTCCACCCGGCACTCCTCGCTTCGGTTGTTCACCGCATGGAGGCTGCTGAAGTAGGTATCTTTCAGGGTGACCATGCTAGGTTCGAAGCTGGCAAAGAAGCTACTGATGGTGGCTGCGCAATCGATCATGACCTGCAGATGCTCGGCCGTCTGCGGGTTGTAGCCGTCCAGGTAGGCCTGCATGCAGTCCTTCACGTCTTGGGGCAGCGCTTCGTTGCCCTTGTTAAGGTAGGTTAGCCAGTCGGTTCCGTTCTGGCCCGACAAGGTCTGCTCTGTGGTGCGGCAGGCGTCGTGGGAGTTGCTGGCGCCGCTCACAAGGGTGCTCAGGTTCTGGCTTTGAAGCTGTCGAGACGACAAATCGCTGTTGCATTGAGCGAAGCCCTCCGCAAGGTCAAGGAGCAGCTGCTCGTCTGCGAGGTGGGAGGCGTTGATCTGCGCGAGCAAGCTCTGCATCTCCGTGAGCACGGAGTGAAGGAGAGTCATCGTGGTGTTGCTCAAGCCGAAGTCCTCGCGCGTCAGGTTGTAATCGCTGAGGTTGCCGGCATGTTCCATCTCCGCGAGCTTCTGCAGGGCCAGGGCCTCCATGTCCTTGTGGACCTTGTGGACCTCATCCAGCCTTCCTTCCTCCATGTCTGCTCCGCGCTCTGCCGCGTGTTCCGCCAAGCTGGGGAAGGGCCAAAGCGAGTGCCCGCCGGACTTCCCGGCGGTGACCTGCAGCAGCGCGGCCTGCTCGCAGGTCTCCTCGGTCGCCTCGCAGCCGGGGGCGAAGGACATGGCCTGTGTGGCCAAGGCCAAGGCAGCCACGAGGCCGGTCGAGGCCTCAACAGCGAAAGAACCAAAGAATCCGAAAAAGGAAGTATGGGCACAGGCGCGACAGGTTCTGGAAAGCTACAGTATTCGTTGCACTGCCGAGGCACTGCCAAGCGCGAGGCGAAGCCGGGGAGCATGGTGGGAAGTCCCAGGCACGGCTTTAAGGTCGGTGGGCTGACGCGGCGTCAAAAACAACTTGGGCCACACAGCAGGAGTCACAGTACTAGGAGCATCGAGTCGAAGCAAACAAACAACCTCAGCTACGGCAGCTTCAGGGACTCTCAGTCCCATCCCTGAGGAGGTCATTCGCTCCGCAATCGGGGACACCTCCCTGTCTAACAAAACACCGATGCTTTTTGATCACAGCTCCTCTGCCGGCTCACATGGGCCCATGCACAGCGACTGCATGCCTCAGCGGCTCTTCCCGGCAGCCCTTTTTTGTGGCAGGGCAGGGAGTGGGAGTGGGGAACGGATGTCTGCAGCTCCGCTACCCCTGACAACACACTCGTCCCAAAGGTTCATTCCCTTCTAGAGGTCAAGGCAGCATCCAAACAGACCGTATTTAAGCAGGAGCCACCGAGGACTTCTGGCAAATTCCCTGAACTCCAAAAACAGTAGAATTTCACGTGGGTGTAGCCGCGGATCTGAGCTCCGTGCCATTCCAAATCAAATTGAGCCAAAGGCCTGATGCTTCTGGCAGAGAGATAAAGATGAGGATATGACCGGTACGTCTTCTACTCGTTGGGGCGCAAGGCTTGGAGCTAAATGAACGAAACATCCATGAAAAAGAAAGGGCCGCTCAAAATTTCGGGAGTGGCACAAGGCCATGTGCTCAACGCGGGGCCTCCTTGCGCAGGGACCGCAGATGGGGTTCCCCAGAGTTTGGAGAACTTGCAGTGGCGTGCGGAGAAATGATATTACCCGCGGGCAGCTTGGGAGATGAGCTTGCAACAGTTATAGTGGCAAGTGGATTCAATCGTCTCTGAGCCATCTCATTCTCAAGGACCTCCGATCGCTAAACCACACATGCAACCCTCATCATGTTCCAGCCTTCAATACAGGAACCCCGAAAGGCGGAAGCCAGAACGTCAGGATGGGGCTCTGTGCCGGAGACCTGCGAACCCGTGCGTCCTGAATCCACATATCATCCGAACTCCGAAGCCACTGAACCCCACAGCATTCCAAGAAACTCCTGAGCCCTAAGCATCACATCATCCCAAATCCTGTCAAAATCATCCCAAACCCTGAACCCTACACCCTTTTTGCATCCAGCTCAACCCTAAACCCTAAACCCCAAGTCCTAAGCCGCAAAAGCTGGTGCTGCGGAAAGGGCGGCCTCTGGCGCAGGCAGGGCGCAGGCTCAGCAGCCCAAAACATGCTCGGCCTAAGGGTGTCAGGCTTCTCCGATAATAGGGGGCCCTAGGGTTTGGGGTTTAAGGTTTAGGGTTTCGGGTTTAGGGCTTCGGGTTTCGGCGCTCACACAGGGCTTCGGGTTTGGGGGTTAGGGTTCAGGGGTGTAATACCATACCCTACAGGCCCTACATAGTAGGATCGGATCCTTATTATAAGGACCCCAAACTAGAGATAAGGCAGCCATGTTTAGAAGCCAGGATCACCACCCGGAGCCATGTCAGGCCTAAGGGCTCCACTTGGAGGATCATGGGACTTAGTATGTAGGGCTATAAATACAGTCCTGTAGATATACTTAATTACTTATAACTCCGGCTAAATTTTGTAACCTTACTTACTAGGCCCCATGATCCGCCAAGTAGGGCAGGGTTTATAAGTGTATCAGGTCCTGAGCTGGCCCCTTTAAATTGCAGCTGTTCGCCTGAAGCCTCATTGTTTGCGTACTCGGACTCGGACCTTTTAGCTAAAGGGAAACCATGGCTAGGTTCAGCATGACGGTGCGAGGGGCTCAGGGGCAAAATCTCTGCTGAACCAACCAACACTTACACGGCGTGCGGCCAAACACGCAATTACGCGACACCCCCCGAACCAAGAATTACACAACACCCCAGCACGGAATTATGATTCCCGCCGCGCAGAATTACGCAACACCCCAACTAAAGAAAGAATTGTGCAGCGACCCCGCCAAACCCACAGTCACGCAATATACGCACCAAACACAGGCTTGCGCAACACCTCTGCCGAACCAGAAGTACGCAACACCCCTTGCATCCACTGGCGCACTGTCCCCTTGCCCACCTGGCCCAGTGGCCCCACTCGTCCTACGTATCCCACTGACCTCACTTAGGCCCCGCCTTACGGAAGACAATCTAGCTTGGTACTGGCTGCGCGGCATAGCGCGAGCGTACCACATCAGCCACACAGGCAACTTTTTGCAGCCTACTTTGAGTATACAAGGAAAGATACCAAACAGGCCTTGGCCGGGTCCTTAAGTTGGCACCCCTGTCCTGGCCCGAGGGGCAAAGGTGAGGATGGGAACTGTAGATAACTTTACGGCATTTCCTTCTCAGATTCCCGGGTTCCCGATTCGTAGGGCAAGGCCTTGCCACTCCTTGGACTGGGGAGCGAGTGGGTTTCTGGCAGTACTGCAAAGAGCCACAACACCGGACGTGTGACACCCGAGGTTCTGGCGTAGAGGACCGCCACCAACTTGGCCTGTAGATGCAGTGCTTCTGTTCTTGCACCCAAAACAGGACCAAGACTACTTCTTGGTTGCGGCTGCGCAGCCGTGCAGAACCTAAACAAGGTAAGTACCTCGGCGGCGTCTCGGGAGAGCTGCGCAGTGTCTCCCAGAGCCTGGCCATTGGACATCAGAAGTGTGGAGTAAACAGGGATGGACTTCGGAGCACCTCTTTCCCGTTACCCGAGCTGAAGTTGACGCTTCGAATTTGTCGAGTTCGCCGGCACTCGGCAGCAAAAGAGGGATTTGTAGATTCTAAGAAATCATATTGCGACGTCTAGCTTGACTATGTCATTCTTTAGGTTCTTGTGCTGACTCCTCTTGTCGCTCCGACTTCGCTGTTGGAAGCCTGATCTCTGCTCTTGCTGCAGCAAGGACGGGAAAGAATCCGTTGTCATGTTGCTGTCAGTTCTTGTTGATGCTTCCGGATGCGGCCGTGATGGTAATGGTGATGGTGATGACCACACAGTTGTTGTTTCTGATGCTGGGACTGCCTCTTCGTCACGGCGTTCAGCAGACCGTTGATGCAAGGTCCGCGGATTCCTGCAAGGCTCTGACAATGCAACTCTGCTGGACGCTGCACTCCGATCCACCTGTCTGATGTCTGAGACCACCAAAGTTCCGCGTGCTTTGCACATGAAATCATCTCTGCGAGTCTGTGCCTCCACACGATTCGGACTGAAAGTTTCAAAGCTGTCTTCAAAATCACTTGACCACTGGGTGGCTCCCGACATCTTTCGCCGCAGGATAACAGCTGAATAGATCAATGAGAAGCAATCCAAGTCTATATGGCCTGCCCTACTGACCTAGCGTGGCTGCTCAATTGGGTCTCCGTCAAGGAACGATAGTACAGTTGTGATGATATGATATGATATGATATGATATGATATGATATGATATGATATGAAATGATATGACATGACATGACATGACATGACATGACATGATATGATATGATATGATGTGATATGATGTGATATGATATGATATGATATGATATGATATGATATGATATGATATGATATGATATGATATGATATGATGTGATGTGATGTGATGTGATGTGATATGATATGATGTGATATGGTGTGATATGAAATGATGTGATATGACATGATATGATATGGCTCTTGTTAAGTAATAGTAGGGATTGCTCCAGGGAGGCCTGCGTGAATTCTTCTGAGAAGTCTTTCAGTCCTCCAGCCCGAAGACGTGGAACTTCCAGCATCCTCTTCAACACACTCCGCTCAAGCAAGCAAACGGCCGTCTCATGCAACCACATGTAACCGCACCGCTTCAGCCGTTACCGCTCCATCCTCTGACTGCAGCTTGCCACGCTTTCTGCCACTGCGCACACGACAAAACTGCTAAGCAAGCTGCATGCGCACGCCGCCGCCGCGCTTTTGGCGGCGGGCGATTTGTGCAGAAGCAGGGAGGCTGCTCGCATGGGCCGTGGGTTTGAAACCTTGCAGAAACGAGCTGATCGCAGGCTGTTCCACATGCGTCTTCACTGGCACCGCGGCCCAAAAGCCTTGCTCGCCAGAGCCGGTACTGCAGCTGCGGCTGGCGGCACACCTGCCGCCCCTCAAACAAGTCATTGGAACCGGACTTCGTGTGCATCATGCATCTGCACAAAGCCTCGCTGCGCATCTGCTAAATTGCAGATACGCATGCCACTCAGGAACTTGTTAAACAAATCTATAGTCGGAGCTCAAGACCAGACCTGGTTGGATCTCAGATTGATTTGCTTCTGCCGCTTTCAGCGTGGCAACTTTCAACGAAATGGGTTTCCTTGAGAGGAGCTGTCCAACCTCGTCTGGTGCACGCGGTATCACTCGTATGGTGACCCGCTCCGTCTGGCGGAATGCTGAGATGACGGAAATGACGGAAATCTTGAAATCCCTTTCGAAACGAGATTTCCGCAGCGGTGCATCCGAGCTCGCCAGCCCCGAGCCCTCTGTCCCAGCTGCGCCCCCAAAATGGCGCCATTCGAGTTCTCAGTGAGTCCTAGCACCTGCCCATTCAGTTTTGGAGAGGTGCCAGGGGCTGGCATCCCTACGAGTTGCAGCACGGTGCAACGCGTTTCAGGGGTGCTAAACGCAACAAAACTGGCGAGGCTCGTGGCGGCAGCGTTCATTTCTCTTCGCCGCTTGCTACAAGTACTCCTACAGTTACGAAGCGATACTGCGCAAGCCGCAAGAGCCTCGCATGCCCACACAGCCGGGGGAATATGCCCCATGCTTGCAGAGACCCCGGGAGCTCTTCGGGTCCCGAAGCTTCAACGAGCCTCCCCAAGGAGCCGCCGACTGGTAGACGTTCAGATGTTCAAGCCTTGGCCATGAGGCAGGAAGCCCCCCTCTATCCTTTATAATTCGTCTCGCTGAGAGAGAGAGAGACGCCAAAGACAGAGAGAGACAGAAAGAGCTGGAGAAACAGACACAGATAGCACAGCTAGATGCAGCATCCACTGTTGTAGAAGCTGCTCTAGCACCGGAACGGGCCGTAGCAAGAACAAGCCCCATAAACCCACACGTCGCCGCCTAGCATTGCACTTCTAGAGGCCCTTGCCCTGTACGTGAAACAAATTGAAACAACGAGAAACAGGAAGGGAAGCGGTGCTAGCTGAGAGGCTCGCCCAATCTGTCGTTAAGCCCCAGCAATGCCATGTGTCATCATCCAGGC
>CAJNDT010000739.1:0-97500 GCA_905221615.1 Symbiodinium sp. CCMP2592 | reverse complement strand
TTACACACTAGCCAAGTGATGCATGTCGCTGGCTGAGATCTTCTCTGAGGCCCCGGGCAGGTGTCGGGGGCGATCTGCGGAGGGTCCTTGTACCAGCTCTTATCCAGATACTCGCTCTGCACCCAGGCGGTCTCACAGGGGAAGTCGGCCACTGGCGAGCTGTCGCAAACTTGCTTTGCCGCGGGGTCAGGGATGTGAACTGCCAGGCCGGAGGTGTCGACGACCAGGTCCTGGCAGGCTTGCACAGCAGCTTGGGTGAGGTTGCTCTGGAGCAGCTGGATGTAGCAGATGACCTTCTTGGCGGCAGTGTAGGAAGCCTCACGGCGTGAGTCCGAAGCAGCAATGGTGGCTAGCAACTGCAGCCACGTCTGGTTGACATTTTGATAGCAAGTGTCGATGGCGTCGCAGCTGTCCGTCAGCTGCTGTCGGTACTCACAGAAGTGGCTCTCCAAGGTGGATTGCTCCACCCGGCAATCCTCGCTGTGGTTGTTCACTGCATGGAGGCTGCTGAAATAGGTATCTTTCAGGGTGACCATGCTGGGTTCGAAGCTGCCAAAGAAGCTACTGATGGTGGCTGCGCAATCGATCATGGCCTGCAAATGCTCGGCCGTCTGCGGGTTGTAGCCGTTCAGGTAGGCCTGCATGCAGTTCCTCACGTCTTGGGGCAGCGATTCGTTGCCTTTGCGGGAATAGGCTTCCCAGTCTATCGCGTTCTGGTCCGACAAATTTTGCTCGGTGGTGCGGCAGGCGTCATGGGAGTCGCTGGCGCCGCTCACCAACGTGCTCAGGTTCTGGCTTTGAGGCTGTCGAGCCGACAAATCGCTGTTGCATTGAGCGAAGCCCTCCGCAAGGTCAAGGAGCAGCTGCTCGTCCGCGAGGTGGGAGGCGTTGATCTGCGCGAGTAAGCTGTGCATCTCCGTGAGCACGGAGTGAAGGAGAGTCATCGTGGTGTTGCTCAAGCCGAAGTTCTCGCGCGTCAGGTTGTAGTCGCTGAGATTTTGCGTATTTTCCATCTCCGCGAGCTTCTGCAGGGCCAGGGCCTCCATGTCCTTGTGGACCTTGTGGACCTCATCCAGCCTTCCTTCCTCCATGTCTGCTCCGCGCTCTGCCGCGTGCTCCGCCAAGCTGGGGAAGGGCCAAAGCGAGTGCCCGGACTTCCCGGTGACCTGCAGCAGCGCGGCCTGCTCACAGCCATCCTCGGTCGCCTCGCAGCCAAGGCTGGCGGCCAAGGTCACGGCGGCCGCGAAGGCTGCCAGGACCTCGCCACATGAGAAACGAGACGCCGTTGTCACAGCTGAAAAATGCCGAGTCGCAAAGCAAACGTCCCATTATCCGACCCCCCGCCGAGGCACGGCCAAGCGCAATGCGGTGCCATCGAGCATCGAAGCAGCACGCTGCGGCAGCGGCACAAAAACCACTTGAGCCGATTGACAGGAGTGCGCATGCCTCAGTGCCTGCAGGCTCCGCTGAACACGGCAGCCTTGGACAGTTTAGGAACCAAACCAAGCAAAAACAGCTCCCCTCCCCGTGCTATCGCAGTACGAGTACTTTCCGCAACCGCCCGCCTGCCCCTGAAAATTAACCTTCGACCGGCATGGCGTCCCCATTATCGGCCCTCACTCGGCTCGCAAGCCACGACTGGGTCTGGTCCTCCTCGGCAGCCACGGACCTGTGCTCGCCAAGCAGGACACAGGGAACTCGACAACAAAGTTGGCAAGCAGGAGCCGTATACTCCTAGATGCGACCAAAACACCTGCATTTTGGAGACTTTCGGCTCCCACCTTGGATTCACGGGCGAGGCATGACCCAATGCGACTCACTCCGCGCAACACGACAAACCCTTTGGAACAGATTTGTCTTGCCTGGGATAAAATAAACATCTGACCTGACCCCGATGCTGAACCAGAACATGGGGCAGCAAAGCTTTTTGCACCCATGAGCCAAGGCGCAACATGCGCGCGTGGGTGGATCCCGTTTCAGCCCTTGCCCCAAAGTGGGCTGCTACAAAAACGTGTCGCTGCAAAGACCCAGCAGGCATCAACATGAATAACTAATTGTATTACACAATTAAACATCGCCAACATAAATGTTACTCGTATGAGAAGGGCTCAAGAGCTCAACAACATGGATTTGGATTGCTGCCTTCCCATCTCAACACACCGACGTTGTGCATATATACCTAAGGCCGCGGACCCACCATGCACGTCGGAGCCTGGACTTCCGCGCTTGCCGTGTACACGTGCATGGGCGGTGCAATGGAGCGCACAGACAGTGCCGCGCTTGGACTGCCTGTCCAACAACACACCTTTTGCGGCTGCAAATTCGCCCTGTCCCCGCGAAACGAAACACGGGATTACGGGCTTGTGACAGCAGCAGCGCTCGAGATGCGGCAAGAAGGTGAGAAACATGCAACTCAAGCACGAGCTTATCACTGGCAAGGGAATCCCGATGCTGCCAGCCCCGCAAAAGATCGCCGAAGTCGCGGTCTGCTTGCCCGGATGGCGGCTGCCCCTGCTGCCGCGGACTCAGCCCGCGGACATGCACGCGCCGGCTTTACAGTGACACTCCTTACAAATTTGGCACCAAGCGTGCTTCCACGTTTTGAAGCAGGAACTGGATTAGTGAGTGTCCAACCACGCAAACGAGCACACTTTTTGGTCTGAGCCCAAGACGTCTGTCGTACAGGGTGCGTTCAGAACTAACACAAAAACTACGCTCGCATGAGGACATGTCAACACGGCGCTTCAAGACAGGGAAATTTCACACCCGTCTTATCTGTAGTGTGACGTCCGAATCATGCTCGAATTTGATCGCTTTGGACCAAACCTACTTCACCGGATTATACCGGGAGCTTGCGCAGTCAACCGAGCCGAGTACGGCGACTCAAGGCTCTAGGCTGAGTTCTTCAATCGCGAAGCGGAGTGCTTTCGGTACTCTCGGTATTCTGTGCGGCTTGCGCGGGCACATCGAGTACCTGAACGAGATTGCGATCAATGCTGTGATTGATCAAAAGCGGTTTCATACTCTTAGTGAGGCAATCCGCAAGTTGTAAATGCGTCGGTATCCATCTCAACTCATCGCCACAGGGATGGTATAGGACGTGCGTTAGCTCGTCCTCTTCCCAAAGTCCTTGGCGAAGTCCGGACATCTCTATGGCAAGGCGTTTATCCTCGCAGGACTTTGGAATCGACGCTGTCAAGTGATCCGAAAGGGACCTGCAGTCCGTATACTGCAGGTGGAACATCGATCTCTTGGCGACTTCTTCCCAGTTCTGTGACCGGGGCAGTTTGCCGAGTACTTCGAGTACTGCTGCTCGAATGCGGTCTCCATGCTCTATGGCATGTTGCAACGAGTAAGCCTCACACTGCAGTGTGGCGCGACAAACCCGTTTCATGGTGGACGAGGAGAACGAAATGAGGTGCATCTCATGCGTTGGCGCGTTCTTGTCCACCGCCGACTGTGCGGAAGTGAGATAGTGGAAACGGCCTCTCTGCGACTTATGGTTCGCCTCTCCTGCAAAGGAGGCGTCGCAAAACGTGACGACCGCCAGCTCCCCTGTATTCCAGGGTAACTTAGCGCTGTACGTGATCGGCCTATCCGCATCTCCTAACGCCAGTGCTACTACGCGGTTTGCTTCACGGAGCGTATCCACCGTGGCTGTCGTAACACGCTGCTGCAGGGCATTCACCCTATAGGCAAGATCAGGTCTCGTGGCGCGGGCCACCCAAGCCAGCGATCCTATAACGGATCTCAGCGCTGTGCGCTGGCCATTCGAGACTGGAGTCGTGCCCTTTTCGGATTTATGTATATCGATCGGGCGAATTGCACGCGTGTTGTCCCTACAGTTTATACTGATGGTCCCATCGGCGCTTTGCACATACTCGCGTCCGCAGAAACGGAACTTCTCAGTCTCTATGCGACCGATCTTAAACTTATCCAGCAGATTCTGGATAGCCGGCTCGCCTTCGGCGGTAGCAGCCCACAGGAAATCATCCACGTGGGTGCACAAGCAAGCGCACAAACGACCACCTTCTCCTGTAATATAGTACAGGGCTGACAGAATTTGCGAGGCATTTAAGCCAAATTCTCGGCAACTCTCCTTTATACGGAGGTAAAGGTTCCGACCCGCGTCGGTGGTGCCGTACACGGGTACTCGGGCAATCATATACCCGGCTCGCTGAATCTCTGCATCGGGCACACCCTTAGGGTGTTTGGGAACCCGAAGAATGAGGAGACGCTCAAGGGGTTTCCCTTGGAAGTATGCGTTCGTTATATCGGCTGCTTTGAGCCGCAGGGCCAACGAAACCGCCCATGAACACAGAAGGGCTATACCTTCCGGCTCGGCCGTGGGGCTGTCCGCCCTGATATCCTCCTCATTCGAGATATGCTCGAAGTTTCCACATGCGACCAAGCGTGCTTTCCACTTGGGAGTGTATGCTGCTGTCCCCTTTAGGTGTTCATTCTTATCGGTAAGAACCCATTTGGTGGGGATACACACGTGGCCAGCCTTTGTAAGCTCCTTAAACTCCTTGTCTGTGCAAGGGACCACTGCGTTGAATTCAGTGTACTTCTGCCATTCAGTCTTCATGGCAGCATCCAGCCCCAGCTGTACCTCTACAGGGGCCTTATGGTAATCCAGGAGCGAGGCCATGTAGCCAACTTCGACATTAGAGCTGAAGGCGTCTTCCCCATCAGGGGTGAGAGCGAAGGCCTTGGATTCCGCCTCTCGACTATCCGAGGGCTCAACTGCTGGCACTGTCGTGCCAATCGCAGCTGTGTGCGACGCTGCTGCCAATCCGTCGTCTTCCTCAGGAATGTATTGACACGGATGGGCTTCTGGCAGTCCGTTAGCACGTATGTGCTCCGCAAGTTTCGAATGTTCGAGCCATATGTGCTGGGCGATATTTCGCCGATGGCATCGCCGCCAACTGGCCTCCGAACACAACAGAAGTATTCGGTGAAAGTCATCGTGGGCCTCGCTAACTATTCTAGCGATCGTACAGAGCCCTTGGTCTGTTTGCAGGTTGGCTTCAATCCCGCCCCGATTCCTGTTGCCTAACTCGGGGGCGTGACTGTACACAACCCCCTTTGCAAAGCATGTGGCAGAAAGCTCATCACAATTGTATTGTGGATGCCGAACGCTGTACGGGTGGCTTCTGCAATCTACGATTTCCTTAATCCCGTACTCGTGGATGCGCTCTAGGAACGTCTCGATGGGAAGATCGGAGTGACCCATGGTGTATATCCCATCGCCTTTCCTGCCAAAGGTGTTGGGCGCATCCCTATATATGGGGTAGCCTAGATCCGACAAAAGCTGTATGTCATCTTTAGACAACTTACCGAGGTCACTCACCGTGTATGCGGAGAGACTGTATCTTTCCCCTACAAACGGTGCGACCATGTGCACGTCCTTCGGGCGAAACTTAAGAACCTTGTTCTTAGTATCATGGACGGTGCCATACATTGTCGTGTTTTGGATACGCACGGGAGTTGTACCCGCGGCTTCTTCCACCCATAGGCCGCCTCCACGATACTCGCCCACACCTATAGTGTAGTTATACGAGCCAGGAGTGTTCGCTAGGTCTCTATGGGCCTCTGCGCCTCTGTTGGTAAGCTGAACGCTACTCCACTGTGGAAGATGGTGACCGGCTTGCATACTGTGATGCAAGAGGTAGTGGTTAAGGTACATGGCGAACGACGGTCTCTCGCGCGTTGGTCCAGAGACACCAACAAGACCACCGTGCCGATATACTCCCACCGCGAGGGCTATGCTCCCGGGATCTCCATCATCTAGGAGCGGGCGCGTGTACGCCTCGCGTCGGTCGCGGTCATAAGCGCGAAGGAGGGCCAGACACTCATCTGGAGAAAAACCCTGAGCATCTATCAGGCCTTTTGCCATGATCTCAACTTGATCAAGCTCTTCCGCAACTAGTGCGTCATCACGGCCTCCTACTGGCGATCGCGACCGGGCGGTTTCGCCCGTCTTATCTTTGGCGCGAAACCTTGCAGGGGTAGATGGCGCTGGCATCGGTGTGCCGGGCATCATCGCTGGCGTCGATGGTGCTGGCATAGGCACATCGTGCGCGACTGCCGGTGTAAGCGGGGCAGCTGCAGCCACTGGACGTGGCGTCGCTGGTGCTGTGACCGGATCCGCTACGCGCTCATCCTGGAACCTTTGTTCCGGCCCATGTACGATGGCTTCCGGAAGCACTGGTTCACCTGCCAAAACGCGGTGCGCTGCAACTTCGATTTCATCAGCTGGGCGCATCTTCCTAGCGTTCACAAGTACAGGGATATTCTCGTGTAATACCCAGTACGCATTCTCTGCCTCACGTCCTATGACGCGGCTAACCGTGGACCATACGACTCCTGGGCTGCCAGGGACGTTGTCCCGACGGTAGATAACTAAATCACCAACCTTATAATCAGTGTCTAGAGGAGCTGCATTACGCTGTAACGCTTTGGCCACCTTGCGGGAAGTCTCTAAATGAACAAAGGCCTTTTTGGCTTCCTGCCGTGCTCTGTGCCGAATGTAGTATACACTCGTCTCATCATACTTGGTGAACAATGTACCAAGACTTTCGGATTCATCTAGCACGGAACCCGGTGTTCGAGGCTGCTTTCCCAACACGTGTTGTGGTTCTTAGTAGTAACACTCTCGGTAACGACCGCCTCCATCTCCTCGATATTCGAGGGCTGAGTCTCCTGCGCGACTTTTCTAATGATGGCCTTAGCAAGTCCACCATGGCGTTCGACCTTTCCAATAGTCTGCGGACTCTCGAGAGGGGCGTTCTTATGGATTATACCATGCTGTGCCAAATACTCTGAAAATTCTCCCCTGAAGTGCGTCCCTCTGTCAGTGGTTATGACTTGGGGATGTCCAGCCCAGCTGATCCACCTGTCAATCAGGCATTTCACACACTGGCGGGCACTTGGGTTACCACCCCCAGATTTCACGAGCACAACTTGCTGGAAACTGGTTCCCATGTCAACTATATTGACAGCAGTGTAGCGATTTCCATAGAAGTCCTTGACCTCTAGCGCATCCATTCCTATCGTATGGTTGAATTCCTTTGGAAACACGCTATCACCTGCGACAGGGTGGTGCCTAGGCACTGGAGCTGTGTCCAGGCAGACCTTACACTTGTAAAGTCCGGCGGCGGCGATGAAATCTTTGCTCGCCCGGGCCTGCTTCAGAACCTGTATCAGGACTGCGTTTGGCAGATGGCCAAACGATCGGTGCAGGCGCCTTATAGCTACCCGGACTCGTTGCGGTAACGATCTCCACGCCGCTCGGCGCTCTGCCTCTGTGTTCGGAGTTCCGGGAAACGGGAATTGTTCCAAAATGAGGCGTTCTCTCTCCTCGGGCGTCAGTGCGCCACCGGCATCGTCCACCCCATCGGGGACACCTCGCTGAGGCATCTCAGCGTCGGGCACCAGCTCTGCTTCGCTGATGTCCTCAGGATCCGTGTCCTGGGCGTCGCCGACAAAGCAAGTTCGGCTAAATGCGTTGATATAGTACTCCTCAGAAATGGTACGACAAAGGTTCCAAAAGTCAGTACTATCCGTATCAACATAGCTACGGGGTATATACCCGTAAGACTCTGACCATGCTTGGAAGAGGTCCAAAGCCTTTCCAATCTCTGGGCCTATGCCTGAGATATGCATGTCTCCCCTCAAGGTAACAGTGTCCTCAAGCATTGGATAGCCGTTCGGGGTAACCAATATGATCGGAATGTTGAGGGTATCGGCTACACACTCAAGCTCCAAACACAACTCCTCTGTGGAAGTCTCAAACCTGGCAACCACGAGGCCCGGTGGCCCGTTCTGCCTCTCGTTGATCACGCTCGCGAGGACCTGTGCCGAGGGTTCATGCAATCTAATCAGGTGATCAGCTTCTCGCATGGCAGCGTTGTACACGATTGCCTTTAAGACTTCGTCCCCCGCTACCATTTCGGTAAGGCTTGAGGTGAGGTACTTGGACTGGGCCTTGCTAAGCTTCTTTAAGCTAGCGGCTGAGGGCCCAGAGGCTGCGCTGCTACTGTGGGGCAGGTCTTCGGGAGGATCAGGGCTTGGAAAAGAAATCTGGCTGGCTTGTCCTACCCACTCCCCACTGCAGACGGCCATGTATGCTGCATCGCGCTCTGCTCCGTCCTCCTCCATGGGTGAAACGTCACCCTCCGGGACTGTGCCCGGGCCGGCAGAGGTGGCAATGCGCGACGCCCGCGGGTATGTGCCCGGGATATACACGGCACTCAAGGCATCTGTGTCCTCGATCTGATGGGGCACCGTGGCCGCGTCGAACGCCAAGGGAAAGACCCAAAGCGCGACGTATGCGCCGTCTTCCGTCGGCTCCTGCGTCGGGCAGGCCTGCTCGGCTCCACCGGGTTCGGTGGGCAACTTCTCGGAGTCTGACCCCGGCGGAAAGCATGCGCCTTCATACGTCCAACTGGTGCCGTCGGAGGGGTCCAGATGGGAAAACAAATATCCTATGGGATCTATGTCCCGTAGCTTGCCCGTCGGCTTATACGAACGGCCTGTGTGGCGGGTGACCACAGTGCACTTTATGTTGTGCCGTTCGCTGAGCTCATGGTGATTTTTGTCACCAGCCCAGAAGCGCCTCGGTGCATATGGACCGATCCAGCACGCTGGCGCCTGCTTCTCGCACATCACCTCGTATAGGGCGGTCAGCACACCATCAGGAAAGTCCTGGAACACGATGCGCCTGTTCCACCCGAAACCTGTGTCGGGGCTGAGTCCAATGGCACCAACGTCGATGGCCAGGATCCTCTCGTCGATTTCGACGAGCTTGCCTTGCCCTGGGGGCTTCGGGAACTGACGACGGAATTCTGCCCATTCCGCGTCATTCCACTCGTCCGACGGCCTATCGCCGTGGAAGTACCACCTCTTTTGCTGTCATGGGGCGGTGCGGATTCTCGCGCTCTGGGAACCTATGGTAACCAGCACTGCCTCGGAAGCGCGGTGGCTCCGGCGGTTCAGGCGGGCGCCTGCTGCCTCCAAGGCTGCTCCTGGGTCCCGGTGGATCCCAGTCACCTGCACCTGTGCCGTCGTCGTACTCGACCTCGTCGTACACACTGTGGGGTGCAGCCTTGCCTTTGCCCTTGCCTTTGTCGGGCTCATACTCCACCTCCGGCCGTGCAGAGGGGCGAGGATTCGTGCGCTCACGCGCGGGAGCTGTGTCCTGGCCTGCACGAATGCGCTCGCGCTCGGGAGCTGTGTCCCGATCCGCACGGTCATCGCCTGGGTCGCGGACGCGACCCCAACGGGAGGTGCGTTGGCGTGTCGGAGCCTCGGACCTATCCCGAGGTTTGGAGTCCATTCGCCGCCTTTCTCGGGTGCGGTCACGGTGATGGCCCCTGCTCGAGGAGGAACTATCCCTCCGCCTGCGACGCGATCTGGAGCGGCGTGTGAGCCTCTTAAGCTCCACCTCGGCCCTATCGGCCCGGCGTTCCGCGTCTTCTGCTTTCTCGCGCATGTTCTGCAGCCGATCATACGCATTATCGCGCTGCCGCTTCACATTGCTGAGGGCCTCTCTCAAGTCACTTATAGTGCTTTCTTGGCAGCGATTCGCATCGGTGAGGTCGTGAACCTCGGCCTCGAGCCTACGAATCCGAGCCGACGACCCTGTCGGCGTCGCTGCGCGGTCCTGTGCCCCACCGGACTTTGCCGGCGGCGGTGCCCGTGGGTCCTTCGGTCCCCCTATGGGGGCCGCTCCGCCCTTGGCTGACGCACCTACGCTAGAACTAGCAGGGTTAGGACCCGAGCTAAAGGTAACCGAAGGCAAGCGTCCTCCAGGGGCTGTGCCCTGTGCGCGATTCATTGCCGCAGTGAGCGAGTTGGGATCGAACTTGGCCACATACGATGTATGTGTCTTGCCGACCAGCCCCATGCGGGTTGCAGCCTGGTACGCGGTTTCGCCTGCCAGGGGAGGCCTATCAAGGGGACCTACCCCCGTCACCGGTGCCTGTATGCGGCCCTCTGCAAGCAGGCGTTCGTGAAACCGCTCAGCATATGTAGACTGATCATCAGGGCGTGCACACTGCGGCTCCACGACAAGGATGCACTCATTGTCCTCCGGTCCGTCTGTGCGGACGGCGTCGACGAAGAACCTCGTAAGTTCCTCAACCTCCTGGACTATGCCAGGGGCGCGGTGCAAACACTTGGGGCACTGCCCTTTGCACGCTTTGCTGCCCATGAACGGCCAACTGTTCGCTGCACTCATGTGAGTGAGGCTGACGGAGCAATCTGGCACAACCTCCAAAAGCGTTGCATGGGTAAGGATACCCGCCGCAACAGATCTATGTCTGTTGGCCTTGCAAACAACATGCACGGCTATGGACCGAATCCCAGCATCCTTGGCGTCGAGGACGTTCGCCACGATGTGCCTGACGTGGGCAATCAAATTGGGATGGTCTGCGTGCTCCCGAATTATATCGGGGTTTGACCCAACATGCTTTGTGCGGTCGCGCTGTTCATCGTTGCGCTGCTGGGCTTCGGCAGGCGTCAGATCGTCTTTGCGATCGTCCTTTAGCCACACCATGTCCAACATCACCAGCATATAGCTGGTGGCAGATGCATACGTCGTGGTCGCATGCGTTTCCATCTCGTCGTGCTGTGCGAAGAGCTCGGCTGCTGTCCACTTCCCTCTGACGCGTTGCAGCCAGGCATGGTGCTCATAGCCCCAGGTAAAAACATCAATAATGATGTCCGGGTTCGCTGTGTCCCCCGCATAATACGGCTGCAAGGCCAAATCCGGATTATACACGGATGCTGGGAGAGGCATGTCGAGCTCCGGACCGTGGGGTCCTCCACCTGCCATTATAACCAGGGGCCTGCCATGCGGGTCCTTCTTCACAACCGCATCAAACTCGGCCAGCTCGCGGTGCCCTCTTGCAATCTCCTTCGGGTGCACTGTGGCACGAGCTGCTGGCGGGATTCCTGGGCTATCCCCAGGCCTGGCCTTCTCCGTGGGAGGCGCCTTCTTGGGCAATCCACTTCCAGGCGGCGCCTTAGGCGCAGGCGCGGAAAAGGTGCCTCCTGCCGGTGCGGCACTGTGGCCGACCGCTGGTGACTTCGCCATGGCACTGTGGCCAGGGTCCGGCGCTGCAAGAACCTTCGGTGCAGCCTTTGCCGTCGGGGGCGCCTTCTTAGGCAGCTGCCCCTCTGCTGCGGCCATCGCGGCGGGCTCCGTGTCTCCTACGGACGTGCCTACCATGCAATGGTTCGGAAACGCTACGCTTATGCGTCGCTTGGTGTTGTTGCGATTCTCAGCTGTCGTTGTAAAGCTGTGACCGTGGCCTACGCCTACAGTGCTATGACCATGGCCTGCATCTACAGTACTGTGACTGCGACTTGTTGCCACTGCGTCATCTGCCGCTGTTGCATCTCGGGGTGATCCGCTCACGGACTCTGAGTGAGCTAAGGCGAAGGCGGCGGCAGACCTAAATATAGGAACTGGCGGCGAGGGAATTTGGAAGCTCTTTATGAGACGGGGTTGTTTCACCTGGGTCAAGCCTTCTGTTATGTTTATGCATAACAGCCCTGAGTCATGTGTCCGACACAGCTTGATCCTAATGATGCTATCCTCAGAAGGAAGTCGAACACCACACTCACCAAACCGAAGATCTTTGGTTATACCAAGCTGGGCCTGCGCGTAAAGGGACAAAAGGAGAGGGGCTGTACCCTTAATCTCATGTGAATCAAGGACGCCCGGAACTCTCAAGTCCTGCTCCAATCCCATTATAGAGAAAGGTATGGTCCTGCTACCCAGGGTTTCGGTAGCACCGCTAAGACCCTTGAAGGTACGATTGCCCTCAGGTTTAAACCTCGTGCTGTAACCGAAGTTCGCAAGTTTCCCCGCCGCGTTTGCTATCCAATCGCTACCGTGAACAGTCGAGTTACAGCCCTCATCCAACACGGCGTATACGTGCTTATCCTCGTAGATATTTACTACGGGCAAATCAACCAAAGCCGGATGGATATCTGTGACCCCCTCAGTGAAAGCCACGAAAGCGTGCCTCGTCGCGGAGGCCCTCGAGGAGCGCGACCTCGCCGACGCCACTTCCCAACTGTTGTTGGTCGATGGCGCAGAGTGATCGTCTAAGGCCTCTTGCAGGTATGCGAGAAGGTCACCGCGGGATATCACGGGCTTGGTTACGAAGTGACCCTCTATGGTCTCTTGAAACTGGGCAATAGCCGGAACTACTACCTCTACGGGGAGGCTATCCCCCGTGCTGCCGACTATGCTGCGCAGAAGATCGAAGTCCAGGGTGTTGGACTCCCGCAGCACTGTGGCTGCGTCATCCCTAGCCTTTCGCTCGGTCTGCGGCTGCTCATCTAGAAGCATCCCACAAAGCTTGCACTTAATGCGGGAGGTCTTCCTACTGCTACCCGACCTCTCGGTGGAGGTGTGGGGGCATGTGGCCTGATCTATGACAGGCTTCTCTTTCTTCGTCTTGGTGACGGTGCCGCATTTCTTACAGGTCCGCATGTCTATGTATGCGTTACTCCCCGACTTGTTGAACTCCTTGCAACCTCCCCGGCATTTCCGGGGGCCTTCGCTGGACGAAGCAGCTGACGCGGCGAGGCGAACCTCGGGCTGAAAGGGTTCAGGCGGGGGCTCCTGGCTGAGAGGGACATCCCTTCTCGTGATGCTAATGGGGTTATCATCACGCACATCAAAGTACTCCGTGACCCAATCCAAGAAATCGGCCAAATTTATGGATGGGCACTTCTGCGTGCGTCCCCAAAGAACATACCCAGGAAACGTATACAAGACACGCTCATAAGTCAGACCCTTATGCTGACCAAAGGAGAAAACGCGATCGGAACCCTCAGGCGGGCTGTCACGCATGATCCTAGCGGCGGCTGTGCGCCGAAGCTGTGGTGAGAAGAGGGTTTCATTGCCGCGGCCTTTGCCGGTATTGGTCTTTGAGGGAGTCAGCTCAAGGTTGGCTGGGTAACCCTCGAGCCTACCAGCGCTCGCATTCGACAGATGGACACACTCTGTGTCATCCTCCTCCACTGCGGCGAAATACGCCTGAGGCTTCGGCGTCGCCGACTTTGCGGCTGCGTTGGCAGTTCCCCCAGACTGTGCTGGGGTTGTGGTGCCCTTGGGGCCATTGCCCTTACCGCTAAACTTGCAGGCAGCATCTCCGGCCCAATGGCCGATCACACCGCACTTCAGGCACCTACTCTTTGCCTTAAGCTCTGCTAACTTGGCCTTACGGTCAGCAATGGTCAAATTGCTACGCACGACCTTCCCTCCGGATTTTCCGGGGGACTTGCCCTTGTTCTTTCCCTTTCCTTTTCCTTTCGCCTGGGCAAAGGCGGTCTGTGCCGCGTACGCAAGCTGAACTGACTCGGCATAGGAATCATCCAAATCGTCAATCTCAGCTTCATATGCCACTGCCGTATAGGCGTTGAGTTGCAATGCTAGATCCTCATCAGCAATCCATTCATCCGCATCATCTCCCCCAGACGCTGTGGCCTGGTATGCTTCTTCGCCGTAGCCGTCACCGTAGCCTTCCGCGGATTCCTGTTGTTCCTGATAACCATAATCTGCGGCACTACCATCATACCCCATATAGCCGAACTTAGGGTATTGGGGCTTAGCGTCGAAACGTCTCCAGGTCTTACCTGGGCCACTAGGGTCCTTCTGGGCAAGAAGACGTTCCTTCATGTGCACCACTGAGTGATGCTGAACAAGGACGCGTGCGTACTCATCCACGCTGTGTACGCGGGCGGCGGTCTTGACCATTAGCTGCTCGGACCTTTCCAACCCTGAAAGCTCAACAAGGAGATTAGCCCTCATTGCTTCAGAAAGGCGGATATCAGGATCCAGCTCACGCAAGGTCGACCACCACCGTTTTCGGCGGGCTATGTAAGACAACATAGGCTCGCCAGGTTGCTTTGCAAGTGGGCCCGTCAGGAGCTGTCCCTGACGGAAAAGTTCGGACGCCTCTTCGGATTGAAGAGGGAAGGCTTGCCTCCTGATTTCTTCTATCAGGTAGTCGACGCCGTCATGGCGAAGCAGACGTTCCAGGCCGACGTCGCGAGCGATGCAAAAGGCATCTCCTCGGAGACCCTCTAGGATCTTGCTAACGCATTCGCTCATGTCGAGCGACTCGTCCTTGACGTCTTGCAAGGTGTACACCGCCGGACACCGCCGGATCTGTGTCCGGCTCCTGCTCATCGTCGCCCGCCACTTGGCTGGGGTTCGACGGCAACGACTCCGCATCCTCATCTTCTGCCTCGGACGCGGGCTTAGTCCGTTTTGCGCTGGACGGACTGGCGGGTATACCGCTGCTCCCATCACCATCTGTGGGCGATGCACTGGTCCCCTGACTTGCCCTGCCACGCCACTTCCTTGGTGACTCGCTCTTGGCCCTTGCCGACTTGGCAAAACGCAGGTCCTTAAGAGCTTCGCGCCGCTGCTTCTCCTTATGCTGCAGCACACGGATCTGTGTCCGGAAGCACCAATCATGGAAGCCAGCAGCCGAACCGTCGTATATGTACGATCCGCTTTTGGTTTCTGCAGGGCTCAGGTTCTGTGACCAGAGATTGGGCTGGTAACGCAAACCTGCCACGCTCATGGCTTCGAGGATAGAAGGGGCCTTTGCGCCGCGACTATCACTACTCTACCCAACGGACCCCGGACCACAGGCTCAACGGGGGTGAAACACTAGTGGTTGTCCTCACAGCTCCGCTACCAGTTTGAAGCAGGAACTGGATTAGTGAGTGTCCAACCACGCAAACGAGCACACTTTTTGGTCTGAGCCCAAGACGTCTGTCGTACAGGGTGCGTTCAGAACTAACACAAAAACTACGCTCGCATGAGGACATGTCAACACGGCGCTTCAAGACAGGGAAATTTCACACACGTAGTGGCATGACACGTACCGTGGGCCACGCCTATAGGCGAAGGATTGCAACCAGACCATACCAGGCCCGCCCTGCGAGCGAGCCGGAGCAGCCAACGTGCCCGTGCCTTGCATGCTTGCCCAAATGAGCTAACTGCCGGACAGGCTGCCCTTGGCAGCCGAGCCGATCTCCGAGACACTGGACGAGGATACCGCCAGCATGCATGCCTCCGCAGTCCCGCACCAAGATGCTGCTCTGCCTTGGCGCGTCCAGCCCGGCATGCATTGCTTCTCGGTCTTTATGCTTTTCCTGCAGCCACCTCACCAGCACGGCCGATCAAGCTTGGCAGGGAATCCCAGGCTTCCGGACACTCCTTGCAGAAGAGCATCGACGAGGTTGGCGCGTTCGCTGCAGAGGCGGATTGGCTCGCTACAGCTACGGCGCAGCTATCCGCGAGCAAAGTGATGCTTTTGCGCTGGGGGCTGTTCGCAATTAGACAACACGAAGCGCTCTGTCAAGCCCTAGCTGCACCGCGATGATGCCCTGCCTCCCTTTCTCGACGACCCTTACAAACAAAGGCGTTCGCGCTGGAAGAAAGCCCCCAGCCTCCCGGCATCTCTGCAATGAAAGCCGCGGTGTGGCCAGGTGACAAGCCACTGGCTTGGAGAATCCTGATTGTCCTTGGAACTCCAATCGGACACAAGAATTTCGCGCGAGCGTGGGCGGCAGATCGCATGCAGAAGGGCGGTGGCGCACCGCAGCTGGCCTGCACCACCGCCCCGCATGCGCGCAGGACCGTCGCAGGCTCGACCTCGTCGTGCACGGGGCGCTGCGCAGCCGGGGGCGCAATGCTGCGACGCCACACTGGTGTCCCCACTCAAGCGTTCGGGGCACCCGCAGCCATGCGCAGCGGCTGCTGGCGATGCAGGTGCGGGTGCGCAAGCGCCGCGAGCACGCCGCGTGCCCTGAACGAATGCTCGTTGTGCGCAGCTCCGAGGTTGGCGGCCGCTGGTGCGAGACCGTGGTGCATGTGAGGCGCACGGTGCCCCTCCTGCCGTCTGCACGGCGACTGCGGGTTGGGCGAGGCGTCAACTTGTTAGTTGTAGTGCAGGCAGTCGCCAGTACGGCTTTGGGTGCCATCCTTGAAAAGCGTTCTGCAGAAACTGCCAGTGCAGCCCTCAGCGGATAGATTCAACTTGCCAGTCAAATTTGGAGCAGCACAGGCAACATCATTCAAGTATATACCAATTGCGGTGCATGCGCAGGTGCTGGTGGGAGCTTTGATTGTCCCAGTGTCCTAGACGTAGCGTGTTGATAGTGCTCCAACTCCTATGACGGTCGCCGCTTGGGATGAAAATTGGGAGGAGGAGCGAGAGCGGTTCAAACGCAGAGAGACCAGTGCTTCAAGATGTTGGCCTGCGCGGTTCATGGGACCATTCAGCCTGCGCTGCCACCATGGCTGGCGCCATTCAAGAAAAGGCAAGATGAATCGAAAAGCCTGCGAATCCTGTGATGCGAATGAGTGCCCAGTCGTCCATTCCGGCGTCGATCTTCCATTGCGAGTGGAGGGCTCATGTTCAGCTTGTGATGTTGCACTCGGGCCGTTGTTGGCCCAGCCCTAAAAGATGTTAAGAAAGAAGCCTAAAGGGAACTCCAGAAAGTTGGAATATGGTTTCAGGGTAGGATACCTTCTAATTTACCATAAAGGGTTTAGGATAATCATATTCCAACTTTCTGGCTTTTACTTTAGTGTGGAGCGAAACCCGGGAGCTTCGAAGAGCTACATATCCAAGATCTCTGGCAGCGGCCTTGGGCTCGAGACGGAAGGCCAATGTGCCGGTGCCTTGGGCCCCCGGAGGTGCTGCCGAAGATCGCCCCCATGATACCCGAATTTCGGGGGCCCCGTGATTAGAATGAGGCTTTTGGGTATGCCATTGTTGAATTTCAATGCAGAACGCCCTCAGGGCGACCCTCCATCCTGCGATGTCCTACGAAACGGACCACGAAACAGGCCGTTGCACCGCGCTGCTCGGCCAAACTTCTGAAGGTTTCGGGTCTATAGGAATATATCTGAGCCCTCCCTCGCTTCACGTTCAGCATCGTATATGTAGAACATCAAGTTGCACAAATATTTTTGGGGTGCGGGGGCACAGACAAGGCCGGATCAGGGTGCAAGGGAGGTCCCAATCAGGGAATCGGTGCCGGTGTCGAGCGTGATGCAGCAGCCAGCTTCGTCTTTTTGAAAGAATGGACCGCCCACAAAAGGAAAAAGCCCAAGCCAAGGAAGCGTCGGAGGATGTCGGAGGGGCTTATCGGAGTGCTTACACTACCACCATCACATCTCCCCGCCTTCGCACGGCTCGCGATCAATGTAGCACATGAGGCTGACCACCACTTCACGATATGTTTCAACAGCTCCCGAAAAAAAGCAGGAAGGTACTCTGGCAGAGTTTCCGAGACCCTTGTGAGCGCATGCTTCAAGACTAGCGGCAAAGCAATGCGAGAGCAACCTGCTGTGGTGGGGTCCAGGAAAACTGGGTGGATGGGTAGCTCCTGCGGGATACCGCCCCGTGGGCAAAGGCTTGGGCATCGGGTGCTCAACGTCGAAGCCCTTCGCAAGGACACCCGCGCCGCGCGGACCCCAAACCTGCAATGTCCACAGGAACATTGCGCTGGGCATCAGTTGTTGAATCTTGAAAACGTTGCGTGGCAACAGGGCGGGTAAACAAATGAACCATGGGGTAGGCTGTGACATGCAACACCAAAAAGCAATGCATACACAGCACTCGAGAAGCAACAAATGTTAGCCATGGCATCTCCAAGCAGAAAGAGGCAAGAGGAACGCCGTTACTAGTGTCGGTCAGCCGCCTCCAACAAGCTCGGAGATTGATTTTCCAAACACGACCTGGCTCGGAAAACGGGTTTTGGCAGCCGCGGCGCGAGCACGCTGACTTTCAGGCATAGCTGGAACTCTTGGAGCCGCAGCACAGTGAATGCCCCACCCAAACAGAAGCCATAAGCGTGCATCTGAAGTGCTGCGACAGTTCACAAGCGTCATCAACGGCACGAGCACAGAAGTGTCACGAACCGGTGATTGACAATCTTGACATCCAACAGCCTGACACAACTCCCGTGCAGCATGTGCCAAGACTGCGCCTGAATGAAAGGCTAAGCCCAGCATCATCATCCCAAACATCGACAAAAACCATATTAATAATAATAACAGTAGAATAGTAATAATAGTAATGATATTATATTATAATAATAACAATAACAACAAAATAACAATAATGATAATCGTCATCACCATCACCATCCGTCAACATTGTCGTCTCCATGAAGCTTGAAAATCATCATCACCACATCACCAGCACCACCACCGCCACCCGCACCACCACCACCACCACCACCACCACCACCACCACCACCACCAGCACCAGCAACGAAGCACCACCGCCACCGCCGCTGCCAATTCAATCGTAGATCGCCCACAATCATTTCCATCATATCCCGGTGCGGTCATCGAACAAGCAGTGCAGAAACCATAGCTCTGATTTGACAGTTCAGGCCCTCACTCTGCCACGGGCTGGCCATTGGCCCCTGATCACACCCGTCGCAGGATCCAGCACCAGGCCCTAAAAAGCCTGGAGGAGTTGCTGAGATGCTCTGAACATTCTACTTGGAAGTTCAAGGGTAGTTATAAGTGGGCTTATAAGTCCCCTAATATGGATTGTAAGTATAGTTACATTACTGATAAACCCACTTATAACTCCCCATGAACCTCCAAGTAGGCTTGGCTCCATGGCTTGAAAACGAGCTACATGACCTGTGCTGTCTGAATGCACCCTACAGGCTCAGGAAGCGCCGGACACGAGATGACCGTGGTACCGTCACATCCACGACCCAAAGACTCCAATATCCCTTAATTCAGGAATATTCCTTAAATTATAGTAGGATCCCTAGTATGATTTAAGGAATATTCCTTAATTAAGGGATATTGGAGTCTCTGGGGACATGCTCTTCGGCGGCCTCTCCAGCCCAAAGTCCCATCGCGATTACCACTGGCTGCCACCCACCAGCACCTTCGGGCTCTCGCTCAGGGTTCGCATGTGCTGCAGTGCTCTTGGAAATCAAGCGCATTCACATCTCAATCCTTGCTATGCTGCCGAATGCGATAACACTGCTTTTGCGGCCTTCTCACTGGCTGCATGTCTCGGATGTCTCGGCAACTCGTGTCCACATTAAACGGAAAATGCAAAGTGGACTGAGCTCCAAACGATTTTATGGATGCAATGTAGCTATACCAGATTGATAAAAGCTAGGACTATACAGCAAAACGGCGGATTTGATCTTTCCCGCGCCTCTCATGAGTTGACGCTCGGGACAAGTCGCCAGAACCTCAGAAAAAGATGCAGCTCCTGCTTTCCCGACCGGCAGGGGCTCGTCAGCTGTTCCCTGAACAACTAACACGCCATTCACAGTCCTGGCATGAAGGGAATTTAAAAGCCCAGTGCTGCAATCTGGGGTGTGAGTGGCTCGTACGTCTGGTATGGCGGTAGAAACTGAGCCTAATCAACTCCAGGTTGGACGAGTCTTGAACGAGTGTTGAAGCTTCTAAGCCCTTTAAGCCCAGAGCCAGCCAGTCACACCCCTCTTCTAAGAGAGTTAAAATGGGTGAAGCCGTTACACGCTCGGCTCAGGGAGTCCCGAGCGTCCCCCCCGGGGGCAGTCTCACTGTCCGTGCAGCCATTTCTTGACGTGATGGCGGATGCTCTTGCGGATGTTCTTGCGAATGTTCTGGAAGTGTCCTCCACGGCGCTTCCGGTAGTAAGTGGGAGCTTTGGTACTTGTAGTGCCATCACCGGGGCCATCATTGGCAACACACTCCACCTCAACGTCGAAACTGGCTTGTGTTTGTCCACCAGCTCCGTCGGCTGCAGTGCAAATCACCTCTGTCTCGCCGACGGGGAACTCGGATCCGGACGCCGGAGTACAGGAGACTTGCACATTTGGGCAGTTGTCAGTCGCTGTGGGAGAAAATGTGACCACGGTCGGACTGCAGGACTCCACCTCGATATCCTCAACCTCGAGAGCAGGAGGCTCGTTGTCAGTGACCGTAACAGTGAAAGTGCCGCTTCCGGTGTTGCCAGCCCCATCGGTCGCAGTGAAGGTCACATCAGTGCTGCCAACTGTTACACTTGAGCCGGAGCTAGGTCCGCTGGTCAGTGCAATCGTCGCTCCACAGTTGTCCGTCACAGTAGGAGCGGTATAGGTCACGACGGCCTCACACACACCAGGGTCATTGTTCACCGCGATGTTTGCAGGCACACTCGTCACAGGGGGCTCGACGTCATTGACCTTAACGGTGAAGCTACTGCTTGCAGAGTTGCCAGCATCATCGGTCGCTGTCCAGGTCTCTGTGGTGGCGGGGCCCACCGAGAAATCGCCGGGGCCAGACCCGCTGGTCCGCACGACCGACTGTACTGCGCAGTTGTCCGTTGCGGTGGCAGGAGCATAGTTCACGTTGGCCCCACACACACCCGGGTCATTGTTCACCACGATGTTTGCAGGCACACTCGGCACTGGGGGCTCGTTGTCATTGACCTTAACAGTGAAGCTACTGCTTGCAGTGTTGCCAGCATCATCGGTCGCAGTCCAGGTCTCTGTGGTGGCGGGGCCCACCGAGAAACTGCCGGGGCCAGACCCGCTGGTCAGCATGACGGACGCTACTGCGCAGTTGTCCGTTGCGGTAGGAGTAGCGTAGCTCACGTCGGCCCCACACACACCAGGGTCATTGTTCACCACGATGTTTGCAGGCACACTCGGCGCTGAGGGGGCCTCGATGTCATGGACCTGAACAGTGAAGCTACTGCTTGCAGCGTTGCCAGCATCATCGGTGGCAGTCCAGGTCTCTGTGGTGGCGGGGCCCACCGAGAAACTGCCGGGGCCAGACCCGCTGGTCAGCATGACGGACGCTACTGCACAGTTGTCCGTTGCGGTGGCAGAACCGTAGTTCACGTCGGCCCCACACACACCAGGGTCATTGCTCACCACGATGTTTGCAGGCACACTCGTAACAGGGGGCTCGACGTCATTGACCTTAACGGTGAAGCTACTGCTTGCAGTGTTGCCAGCATCATCGGTCGCTGTCCAGGTCTCTGTGGTGGCGGGGCCCACCGAGAAACTGCCGGGGCCAGACCCGCTGGTCAGCATGACGGACGCTACTGCACAGTTGTCCGTTGCGGTGGCAGAACCGTAGTTCACGTCGGCCCCACACACACCAGGATCATTGCTCACCACGATGTTTGCAGGCACACTCGTCACAGGGGGCTCGACGTCATTGACCTTAACGGTGAAGCTACTGCTTGCAGTGTTGCCAGCATCATCGGTCGCTGTCCAGGTCTCTGTGGTGGCGGGGCCCACCGAGAAACCGCCGGGGCCAGACCCGCTGGTCAGCATGACGGACGACTGCGCAGTTGTCCGTTGCCGTAGGAGTAGCGTAGCTCACGTCGGCCCCACACACACCAGCATCATTGTTCACCACGATGTTTGCAGGCACACTCGGCGCTGAGGGGGCCTCGACGTCATTGACCTGAACAGTGAAGCTACTGCTTGCAGCGTTGCCAGCAGTATCGGTCGCAGTCCAGGTCTCTGTGGTGGCGGGGCCAACCGAGAAACTGCCGGGGCCAGACCCGCTGGTCACGACGATCGACGCTACTGCACAGTTGTCCGTTGCGGTAGGAGTAGCGTAGCTCACGTCGGCCCCACACACACCAGGGTCATTGTTCACCACGATGTTTGCAGGCACACTCGGCGCTGAGGGGGCCTCGATGTCATGGACCTGAACAGTGAAGCTACTGCTTGCAGCGTTGCCAGCGGTATCGGTCGCAGTCCAGGTCTCTGTGGTGGCGGGGCCAACCGAGAAACTGCCGGGGCCAGACCCGCTGGTCACGACGATCGACGCTACTGCGCAGTTGTCCGTTGCCGTAGGAGTAGCGTAGCTCACGTCGGCCCCACACACACCAGCATCATTGTTCACCACGATGTTGGCAGGCACACTCGGCACTGGGGGCTCTTCGTCATTGACCTTAACAGTGAAGCTACTGCTTGCAGTGTTGCCAGCATCATCGGTCGCTGTCCAGGTCTCTGTGGTGGCGGGGCCCACCGGGAAACCGCCGGGGCCAGACCCGCTGGTCAGTGTGACCGTCGCTGCACAGTTGTCCGTTGCGGTAGGAGTAGTGTAGCTCACGTCGGCCCCACACTCACCAGCGTCATTGGGAACCACGATGTTTGCAGGCACACTCGGCGCTGAGGGGGCCTCGACGTCATTGACCTGAACAGTGAAGCTACTGCTTGCAGCGTTGCCAGCAGTATCGGTCGCAGTCCAGGTCTCTGTGGTGGCGGGGCCAACCGAGAAATCGCCGGGGCCAGACCCGCTGGTCACGACGATCGACGCTACTGCACAGTTGTCCGTTGCGGTGGCAGGAGCATAGTTCACGTTGGCCCCACACACACCAGGGTCATTGTTCACCACGATGTTTGCAGGCACACTCGGCACCGGGGGCTCGTTGTCATTGACCGTAACAGCGAAGGTGCCGCTGAAAGTGTTGCCAGAAGCATCAGTCGCAATGAAAGTCACAGGAGTGACGCCCACTGGGAAAAAGTCACCGGAGCCGGGCCCGCTGTTCCGTGCAATCGTCGCTGGCGGACAGTTGTCGGTCGCGGTAGGAGCAGCGTAGTTCACGGTGGCCCCACACAGGCCCACATCGTTGTCATGCGTACTGGGACTCGGCAGGCCTGCGATGCCTGGGTTCTCGTTGTCACTGACAACAACATGGAAAATGTCCGAGAGAGAGAATTTCCCGAAGCATCGGTCGCAGTGAAGGTCTGAGTCGTCACGCCCAGGTCAAAGGTTGAGCCGGATGCCTTGCCTGCAGTGAGATCTATCATTGCATTCGGACAGTTGTCCGTTGCCGTAGGTGTAGCAAAGGTCGCCACGGCGGTGCACAGGCCTGGGGCTGTGTTCACGTGGATGTTTTCAGGAACAGGCGTCATGTCCGGGTCCTCGCTGTCCTTCACCTCAACATGGAAACTGGCCGAGTCAAATTTGCCAGTGTTGTCGGTCGCTGTGAAGGTCTCCGTCGTGCTGCCCACTGGGAACTCTTCGCCAGAACCCAGGCCGCCGGACTGCGAGATGGAGGGGTTCGGGTCACCTGGGTTCTTGTTAAGGGATTTCATTTCAACTACCAGAACAAAGCAACCATATCATTTACTACAGATCTCTGTTATGGTAACTTCAACTATATTCCTTAACAAGAACCCAGTCACAGTCGTCCGTCGCGGTCGGAGAAGTGTAGGTCACCACGGCAAAGCACTCGCCAGGGGCGTTGTCCACTTCGATGTCAGCAGGGACGACCGGCACGGGTGGTAACACGTCAGTACATTTTCGTGCTTGTAAGAGGGCCTGACCGTCGTCGTCAGCACAGCTTGCATTTCCCAGGTGCTCCCCATTCGCGTTCGACACATGCGCGAGCACAACCAAGGCCGCTAGCAGCACTTTGCCTTTAAAAGTGCGGCCCTGCATGTCTGAGTCGCAAGGTCGGGGAGGTCCACGGAAGCTGAGCTTTGATCCCGTGCTACGTGCTAAACTCGAGCCGGCTGCAAGGAACCTGTGGCATAGATCCACTGATGCAGGCCCAGTGTGAACATGTCGGCACTGCACTGCACCGCTGCACCCTGCCTTGGGATTGGTCTCTGCATCCGCCTGCCAGTCCTGGGAAGAGCTGCAAAGAAGTAAACTTAATAAAAAGCCTCAATAGCTAGAATATGGGGTTCCTTTAAAAGGGCCCTATAAGGGTTACTATGATGGCTACTACTATGACTATAGTACTAGTCGACGGTACTGAGAGGATTCCCAGCGAAACTGCGAAGAAACAGAGGCCACTCACTTGCCTCCGACTGGTGCAGTTCGTGCCGCGACTGACACCTACACTTTCATGGGAGTTTCCGAAAACGGGGGGTCCTTATTTTGAGATTCTTATCGTAAGGATCCTACTATTTAGGGTACTATATTGGGATCCCCTAATTACTTTTGGAAACTCCCACATCTTAACATGGATTCATTCTCACCCAAGCTCCGGACGCAGGGCCGCCGGACATCGAGGAGCGCTTCCTTGAAGCAACGCAGGACAGTCACACAAAACAAGGGTTTTCGGGAATGCTATGCCATGATGATAAAGAACCCCAAAAAAGTCATATTATGGCTGCCGATGGCCCGCAGTCCTTCCTTGGCCCACATAGTATAAACCCGCATAATACGAGTATGAACCTCTCTGTGTCAGCTGACACTTCGCATGGAAGATGTCAAAAAGTAGATGTGCGTCTCTTCGCTTCCATTGTGCGCGAAAGGGCCGGGTATCCCCGACATTCCACGTTGAATAAACAATAGTAATAATAGTAATTATAGTAACAATAGTAATAATAGTAATAATAATAATAATAGTAATAATAGTAATGATAGTAATAATAGTAAGCCTTGCCAGCGAGAACACTGACAGGACCGAACTCACTGTAGTACCCCCTCACAGTCACCTCCAAGGTACACTCATAGGAATCCAGAACCCTAAACCCTTTTAAAGGGAATCTTGTAGGATTCCTGCTAAAAACCACTTTGGCAGCCACGGCGAGAACATGTTGAACCTAGTCGAGGCTCGTCACAATGAAGGAGCCACCCAAGCGTCACAGCGAACCAAGAAGCCTGAAGCAAATCTCTGAAAATACGGCAATTCAAACTCAGTATGAACAGAACGAGCACGGATCAATCACGAACCCGTTGTCTAAAGTGGTGACAAACAGGACGGAGAACGACGGAACACACTGCGAAAGATCTGCATCCCTAGGTCTTCACTGGATTTGCATACCTTGACATGCTGCGCAGAGGCTCAGGCAGTGATACTGTGACATGGTGGAGACACGTTCTGTACTTCCCGGTGCCTCCCAGCGTGCAGAGGCTCAGAACCATGCCTTCGGTACCATATGAAGACCGCTGCCTCCAGCACCTTGGCTTCTCGCTTCTTGGCTTCCCATGTGCAGGAGAGCATCGGAGATCGAGTGGAAGCTCAACCATCCGCGATTGCTACGCGGCTACGCATCCAACAACGCCGCTTTTACACCCTTCTCGCTAGCCGCATGTCTCGGCAAACTCCTACCTGATCTACAGGATAAACAACAAGTCAATGCTGCCTGGGCTGAGCTGGAACTTGTTTTGAAGAACGTTTAAAACGTGCTTCCAATGCAACTCCTCGCGTGAAATTTTCGGGATACAAGCGAGGACTGGATTGCAGAGTAAACCTGTGGAATTCACCGGCAGCACACAGCCCAATAGAAACCTCGAGGAGTCCGAGAGCATGCAAACTGAAGCTAACTGAGCCGGCCGGATTCGTGTCGCGAACTCAACTGCAAAGCTCTGCAAAACTGCCTGAACCCACAGCCCCACCATAGACAAGCTGCATGGCTGTCTGTGGCCTCGAGGACACCGGCACTGCCCAAGCTGAAGCCTTAGCACTCAGCACGACGCACCGTCACTTCGCGGGCTTGTGGGGGGCGGCGACACCTGCAGTAAGTCTGTCCATCGATCCTGCCACCGAAAAAACTTGGCCGCGAGCGTTTTGAGAGAGAGCTTCGAAAGCTTCCGCCTCGCATGAGCAAGCGCAGCGTTGGCAGTGAGATGCAGCAAATCATCTGAGCGTCCAAAGAAGGCAAACCCTCCGCACAGAGGGCACACGCGCGTCGCGCTTACCAGATCAGTGTTTGCAGACTGCACAAGCTGACTCGAATAGCAAAAAACCAGTGACTCAGCCATTCTTTGGCCTCGTTCGGCTCCGAGATTCTGCAGCCTGGGCCTTGGCGCTCACGAATTCTTTGTCACCCCCGTCTCCTCAAATGGTGGGCAGGAAACCTTACTCAACCGCCCTGAAGTCCTACTTAGAAGCCGAAAGCAGCGAAATGCAGCGAAAAAGTTCTGGGCCTCCGAGGCGGACGTGTACTAGATGCTACTAGTAAGGCCCATGGTGGGCTTGGAAAATGCATGTCGTCTCCTGCCTTGATCCCCGTCCGTCCAAACCCAACACGAGCAACCGCTTTGCCAGCCGCTACTCTCGATCTGTACTTACTTGGAGGTCATGGGTAGTTATAAGTGGGGTTATAAATCCCCTAGTATGGGTTACAACTAATTATAACTATGGTTGCCTGACTTATAACCCCACTTTTAACTCCCCATGAACCTCCAAGTATGCGCCTGCAAGTCAGTGAAGATGTCTTCGGAAAACTTCGGAAAGGTTTCCGCAAGCTTGCGCGACATCAGCACCCGAGCACCCGACCTGTCATGCGCAACCAAGCCATGGACCTCGTCAAAGCTCGTATACGCCTGCCACGGAAGCGCAGGCATGTGCTTTGATGCTTGTCATGATGCTTGGGATAACCAATCGGTACGGAAAGGCTTTCTGGATTCCAATTCTTCGGCTCGCACGGCTCTTACGAGGATTGCACTTGGGGAGTCTTGCAAGTCCAGCTTGCGAGAACGTGTCGGTATCTGGAGCTGGCTCAGCACTCGCATCGAATGCTTTCTGTACACAGAGAAAAAGAAACCAAGGCCCAAAGTCAAGCTTTCAACCAACCTTGGTGCCCTGCGGCCCGCGAGCCCTCCCTCGCCCCTTTTTTAGGATTGGTCTGCTGATGCCTCGGGAAGGCACTGTGGTTTACCAGAAACCCAGACCACGTACCGCGCTACCCGCATGGGCTCAGCGGATTCAATCCGCGCCTTGCTTGTGCGAACAGCCTCCTACACACACGATCACACACGCACTTGCGCTCACAGCCGTGTCTGCCCAGTGGGTTTCTCGGAACTTGTGGGAGGCCGTTAGTAGCAGCCGTTAGTAGCATACGTCAACACAAACTGCAATATCCACATGAGAATATGCGATATCACGTTGCGCTCACAACCGTGTCTGCCGATTCCTTGGGTAAGGCACCGGGTTACGCGATTTCTAGAACGCGTACCACCATATTTGCAAGGGCTTGCGCTCATGGGCCCCGCCTGCCGCCTGATCAGCGGATTCCTTCCCACCCTTGCCCTCGCCTTTGCAAAACCGTCTTCACCGAAATCTGCACACTTGCGCCCACAGCCGTGTCTGCCCAGTGGGTTCGTTGGGAGGCCAGTACTAGCTTACCACACCACGTACCGCCATATGCGGCTTGGGCTCGCCGCCCGCCCATCTGATCAGCACTCGCAGCCAGCCCGTGCCTTTGCGAAATCTGCACCATTCTACGCACGCGCTTGCACTTACAGCCGTGTCTGCCCAGTGGGTTCCTGGGGGAGCCACTACTATGTGCTAAATCGCCTCTTACTCACAACCCCCTCTGGTGATGAGTGCGGTGTCCTTACCGCCCTTGCCTTTGCGAGACTCGACCGCTGCTCACGCACTTCACAGCCGTGCCGTGTCTGCTGATGCCTCGGGAAGGCACTGTGGTTTACCAGAAACCCAGACTACGTACCGCGCTACCCGCATGGGCTCAGCGGATTCAATCCGCGCCTTGCTTGTGCGAACAGCCTCCTACACACACGATCACACACGCACTTGCGCTCACAGCCGTGTCTGCCCAGTGGGTTCCTCGGAACTTGTGGGAGGCCGTTAGTAGCAGCCGTTAGTAGCATACGTCAACACAAACTGCAATATCCACATGGGAATATGCGATATCACGTTGCGCTCACAACCGTGTCTGCCGATTCCTTGGGTAAGGCACCGGGTTACGCGATTTCTAGAACACGTACCACCATATTTGCAGAGGCTTGCGCTCATGGGCCCCGCCTGCCGCCTGATCAGCGGATTCCTTCCGACCCTTGCCCTCGCCTTTGCAAAACCGTCTTCACCGAAATCTGTACACTTGCGCCGACAGCCGTGTCCGGTTCGTTGGGAGGCCAGTACTAGCTTACCACACCACGTACCGCCATTTACGCGTGGGCTTGCGGCTTGCGCTCGCCGCCCGCCCGTTTGATCAGCACTTCCAACCCGTGCCTTTGCGAAATCTGCACCATTCTACGCACGCGCTTGCACTCACAGCCGTGTCTGCCCAGTGGGTTCCTTGGGGAAGCCACTACTATATGCTAAATAGCCTCAGTACGCACACCCCTCTGGTGATGAGTGCGGTGTCCTTACCGCCATTGCCTTTGCGAGACGCGACCGCTGCTCACGCACGTCAAGGCTGTCCCGTGTCTGCTGATGCCTCGGGAAGGCACTGTGGTTTACCAGAGACCCAGACCACGTACCGCGCAACCCGCATGGGCTCAGCGGATTCAATCCGCGCCCCGCTTTTGCGAATAGCCTCCTACGCACACGATCACACACGCACTTGCGCTCACAGCCGTGTCTGCCCAGTGGGTTCCTCGGAACTTGTGGGAGGCCGTTAGTAGAAGCCGTTAGTAGCATACGTCAACACAAGCTGCAATATCCACGTGGGAATATGCGATATCACGTTGCGCTCACAACCGTGTCTGCCGATTCCTTGGGTAAGGCACCGGGTTACGCGATTTCGAGAACACGTACAGGGGCTTGCGTTCACGAGTTCACGGGCCCCACCTGCCGCCTGATCAACGGATTCCTTCTCACCCTTGCCCTCGCCTTTGCAAAACCGTCTCCACCGAAATCTGTACACTTGCGCCCACAACCATGTCTGCCCAGTGGGTTCGTTGGGAGGCCAGTACTAGCTTACCACACCACGTACCGCCATATGCGGCTTGCGCTCGCCGCCCGCCCGTCTGATCAGCACTCGCAGCCCGTGCCTTTGCAAAATCTGCACCACTCGCCGATTCTGCGCACGCAGCACTCACAGCCCTGTCTGCCCAGCGGTGTCCTTGCTGCCTTTGCCGTTGCGACACCCGACCGCTGCTCACGCACTTCACAGCCGTGCCGTGTCTGCTGATGCCTCGGGAAGGCACTGCGCTACACGCATGGGCTCAGCGGATTCAATCCCGCCTTGCCTTTGCGAATAGCCTCCTACGCACACGCACTTGCGCTCACAGCCGTGTCTGCCCAGTGGGTTCTTTGGACCTTGGGAGGCCGTTCACAAACTGCCATATCGACATGGGCTTGTGTTCACAGCCCGGCCGTCTGATCAGCGATTCGTTCCCACACGTACAGTAACATCTAAGCTCCTGTTCGCGCTCGCTTGCGCTCACAGCCGTGTCTGCCGCGTTCCTTGGGAGGCCAATACTTAAATTTACTAGACCTAGAGCACTACCGTCATATCTGCGTGGGCTTGAGCTCACGGCCCCTCCATCTGATCGGTTGATTCCTCCCAACCCCTGCCCTTGCAAAATCTGTACCCCGACATGTCGCCGCTTATGCTCACGTACTTGCACTCACAGCCGTGCCAATGCATTCTTTGTGAGGCCAGTAATAGAATTCGCAGAATACGATAACGCGTTGCGTTCACAGCCGTGTCTGCCGATTCTTTGGGGAAGATGCCGGTTTACGGACTTTCAAGAAACTACCTCCATATTCGCATGGGTTTGCGCTCACGGCCCCCCGCCTGATCAGCAGATTCCTTCCCACCCTCGGCTTCGCCAAATCGTCTTCGTCTTTAACGGAAGCTCAGAGCAACGCAGTGGGTTCCTTGGAGAGCGGTCGTCCTAGCACACATCAGCACAACCTGCCACACCATCATGGGCCCCGTCGTCTGATCAGTGGATTTCTCCCAGCTTTGCCTTTGCGAAATCTGTACCCAAACATGTAGGCTCCTATACGCACGCACTTGCGCTCAAAGCCGTGTCTGCCCAGTGGGTTCCTTGCATAGATTGCATGGGAGGCCAGTACTATAATACTAATCTACGCAGCCACATACCGCCATCTGCGCGGGCTTGCGCTCACAGCGCGCCCGACTGATCAGTAGATTCTTTGGGAACTGGTTGGCCGACATGCAGGGTTGGCTGCCGGAAAATGCAAAAAGGTGGTCCGACATGCAAAAACCATTCTTGCTTTCATGTGTTCGGCTGACATGCCAAAAGGTGGGCCGACATGCAGGGTTGGCCGCCCGAGATGCCAAAACAATTGTTGAACGTAATTTTTGCATCTTGGGCAGCCACCCTTGCATGTCGGCGTTCCTATTCTACTGTTTTACTATTCTACTATTTCACTCCACATGCAGTATTGCCGCGGCCGATGTTCGGGGTTCTTTTTTGCATCTCGGGCCACTCTTAGATGTCGGCCTCGTACTACCACGTACTACAACTACAGCTAGAACGTAGTTTTTGCGTCTCGGGCAGCCACCCTTGCATGTCGGCCTTCCTATTCTGCTGTTTTACTATTTTACGATTTTGCTATTTCACTCCACATACAGTACTGCCGCAGCCGATGTTTAGGGTTGGCGGCCCGAGATGCAAAGAAATTTTGCATCGCGGGCAGCCACTCTTAGGTGTCGGCCTCGTACTACCACGTGCTACCATGTAATTCCACATACTACCACCTACTACAGCTAGAACGTAGTTTTTGCATCTCGGGCAGTCGCCCTTGCATGTCGGCCTTCCTATTCTACTGTTTGCTATTTTACGATTTTGCTATTTCACTCCACACACAGTACTGCCGCGGCCGATGTTTTGGGTTGGCGGCCGAGATGCAAAAACGTGTTTGCATCGCGGGCAGCCACTCTTAGATGTCGGCCTCGTATCACCACGTATACTACAGCAGAACGTAGTTTTGCATCTCGGGCAGCCACCCTTGCTTGTCGGCTGTCCTATTCTTCTGTTTTACTATTTTATACTATTTTACTTGTTCATTCCACTTACAGTACTGCACTGCCGCGGCCGATGTTTGGAGTCGGCGGCCCGAGATGCAAAGAAGTTTTTGCATCGCGGGCAGCCACTCTTAGATGTCGGCCTCGTACTACTTACTACCACGTATTACCACGTACTGCCACATACTACCACCCACGTACTGTAGTACAAGCAGAACGTAGTTTTTGCATCTCTTGCAGCCAACCGCAAACATCGGCCGCAAAGTTGTTGCATCTCGGACGGCCTACCGCAAACATCGGCCGCGTAGTTTTTGCATCTCTTGCAGCCAACCGCAAACATCGCCCGCAAAGTTGTTGCATCTCGGACAGCCTACCGCAAACATCGGGTGCATAGTTTTTGCATCTCGGACAGCCAACCGCAAACATCGGCCGCAAAGTTTGTGCATTTAGATTATGTAATTCGGGCTGGGCAGTAAATAAGCTAAAAAGACGACACAATTCAAATCTTGGCGGGGGTGGGTGCAGGGTCGGGAACCCACCCCAATATTGAACATATATAAACTATCCTATTGTCTGCCCCGACCAACCCAGGCAACACCAATAGGGTGTGTTTGGAAACTGACTGTTCTGTATAAGGATTTAGAGCATCATTTCCTCGCCACAGTACAAAAGACAGATTAATAATGAGCCCAATTTTAGCCTCACACCCCGCCCCCTTTGGATGAGCGGTGTCCTTCCCACATCTGTCCGCCGTGCAAGCACTTGCTCTTACAGCAAGGTCTGCCGGTCTTTTTTGGTATTACGAAAAAGCTAGAACACGCAACGCAACGCACTAGATCAGCGGATTCATTCCCACTGTTGCCTTTGCGAATAGCCTCCGAAACACCTGCATTTGCACTGACAGCCGTGTGTGCCCAATGGGGTCCTTGGGAGGCCATTATTAGCATATGCCCTCACAGACGGGTTTGCGTGCACAGAGCCCTTCGTCTAATCAGCGGACTTATTCCCACCCTTACTTAAGCATGTAAGCTCCTATACGCACGCACTGGCGCTCACCGCCGTGTCTGCACTAACCTACTTGACCACTTACCGTCACAATCTGCATGGGCTTGCGTCCGTCTGATCAGCAGATTCCCGCCCTGGCCCTTGCGGAACGCATGAAAATAGTCATGGCCAGCATCCGCAGCAGATTTTCTATATGGCATTATATGGCCCTCCAAGAGAATGAGCGACAACTTGGAACCGAAAGTGCGGTCTGGCAAGGCCTGAGACTGCGGCGTCGTCGCCACCAAAGCGATCAATCTGATTGAAACCGCGTTGTGTCCTGCAGTTGCTACAAGCAAGTTTTCAATCCTACACTGCAGGAACTTGTCATACAACACCCACCCACGACCCTGTAAGACCGATAAACTGTCCCAGAACCTCAACAGCTATGCGTCTCCAAGACAAGAAAGGAGCTGGAAGCGGTGTGCGCTTCCCCCCGACTGCGGTGGCCGAGCGGGGTGCCCCAATCGAGTCAAGGAAACGTACGGCTTCTAGCTACACGCTGAGAAGAGAACCTGAAGCCCTAAAACTGCTGAAGACATCAACTCAGAGCGGCCGAGGCTCCGGCAGGGCCCCTCCCGACACATTGCGGTGCCTTCCCAGAAGTCTAGGCAATTTCGAAGGCCTCTTCCGCCTGCCGCCAATGAAACTGACGGCTAAGAAAACCACAAGATTTCAAAAGACAATTATTCCAAGATGCTCTTAAATAAATTCCACGGGCAGGATCAAAAGTAACAGGCCTGCGCCGAACCCAACTGAGTCAGACAGACACGCTCCCCAACAAAGACGAAGCGTAAGTATGATGTCCTACCTAACGGAGTCTTGAAACATTACAAGCCTTGGGCGATAAAATATGATGAAATGCTGAGGGCTGAGTGTGTTGCGAACGAAAACACAAGCACGAAACGGCCTCCAACGACTTCGGATTACTGCATACTCAAAAGCGAGAAGAGCGCGTGGGGCCTGCTTCCCGAACCTTTCGCCTGTGCCAGATTGCAACATCGTGGAAGATCGGCTAACACACGAGGAACCGTCAGCTTCAAACAGCGAAACCATTGGGAGCCTCCAGGCGCCCTTCTGACCCGATCCGATGCGAAGCACCGAGACCAGCGCATGGCATGCGCCTTGCGCTCCATGCGCGAAACTGCACTTTATGCAGTTGTGAAGCAAAGCATGTTGAGGCTCCAGCGCCGCACGCGGAGGATTGGGACCGGAAAGCGGTGGGGGCCTTTCAAGCATGAGCACTGCCATCCTTGCAGATCAGGCACCTTGCGAGAACGTATCGCTACACTGGAGCTGCACTACTCAGTACTCGCATCGAACAATGCTTTCTGGACACTGAAAATATGAAACCAAGGTCAAAGGGCAAGCTGTAAACCACGTTCGCTCGGGAATCCTCGGTGCCCTGCGCCCTGCGTCAGAGCTGCCCTGCAAGAGCCCACCAGCAGCAAGCAGCAGACCTCAACGCTCAAAGCTGGCCGGGCTCAGAAAGGAATCTGGGCTTATAGGGTTAAGGGTTTAGCCCGGCTCAGAACTCAGAGAGGAAGCTGCACTCACGGAATTTTCGACTCTACTTTTCACGGCTGCAGTTGTGCAGAGTGCACTAATCGGATGAAGATTACAAGCGCAACGCAAGCTTGTGCTGGCTGCTTGATTGAAGGGCCTGGGCCCTCAAAGGAAACCACTCCTCGTCCTCGCCCATGGGCAAGTTCTTTTAAAGCCTTGATGGCAAAATCACTTGACAAAAATGCACATATGGCCCCACGGCCAAGAAAAATCAGAAAAAACGCAGATCCCAGAACAGACCAAGCCGGCGATTCAACCAGCCGTCTTTCAGGAGCGGGAATTAAAAGTCCGCCAAAAAAAGCTCAGAGTTCCAAGCTATGCACCGGAAAGAGTCTCAAAAGCGCGGCCCATCACCGCAGGCTGCGCCTTGGGCTTTCCATCAGCAAAAGGCACTGAGGAGTGGTGGAGGCAAATGCGCAGCTTGCCGTCGGCGTTCCTCTTGTAGCCGAACGTGTACTCCACCTTAGCCTTGCTTCCATCTGCAGCGCTGGTAAAGAAGTAAGTGCCCATGGCAATGGCAACATCGCCACTGACATCGATTTGGTGGTTCTGGAAAACAACGTCCGACCATCCCTTGCCGCCGTTGATGGCAAAGCCAGCATCCTCAAGATAGCCATTCTCGACCGCCTTGTGCCCAACAAAGTAGGACATGGCATCTGCGCCAGTTGGTCGAAACGGTGCTTCGGCTGCCTTGGTTGGTTTGAAGAGCACATTCGTGTGACCATAGCCGTAGAGCTCACCAGCTGCTTTGGCAGCAGCTGCAACGTAGTCTCCTCGCTGAAGGTAGGTCCTGGAAATGCTCTTGATGGCGTTTGCCCATGCTGCCTGCACGCTCTTCACCTGCTCTGGGGAAATCTTTGCAGTTGGAGCGGCGGGAGGCTGACTGAAAGGCACTGACGAGTGGTGCAAGAAGATGCGAACTTTGCCGTCTGCATTCTTCTTGTAGCCGAAAGTATACTCAACTTTGGTCTTGCTTCCATCTGCAGCGCTGGTAAAGAAGTAAGTGCCCATGGCAATGGCAACATCGCCACTGACATCGATTTGGTGGTTCTGGAAAACAACGTCCGACCATCCCTTGCCGCCGTTGATGGCAAAGCCAGCATCCTCAAGATAGCCATTCTCGACCGCCTTGTGCCCAACAAAGTAGGACATGGCATCTGCGCCAGTTGGCCGAAACGGTGCTTCGGCTGCCTTCGTTGGTTTGAAAAGCACGTCCGTGTGACCATAGCCGTAGAGCTCACCAGCTGCTTTGCCAGCAGCAGCGACGTAGTCTCCTCCATCAAGGTAGGTTTGGGAGATACTCTTGATGGCGTTGGCCCATGCTGCCTGCGCGGTTACTACCTCATCTTCTGAAACCTCGTCAGCTGCAGAGGATGTGGGAGGGCTGTACGGCACTGAGGAATGGTGGAGGAAGATGCGCAGCTTGCCGTCGGCGTTCATCTTGTAGCCGAACGTGTACTCCACTTTGGCCTTGCTGCCATCTGCAGCATTGGTGAAGTAGTAGGTGCCCATGGCAATGGCAACATCGCCAGTGATATCAATCTTGTGGTTTTCAAACACCACGTCAGACCATCCTTTTCCACCGTTGATGGCGAAACCAGCATCCTCAACATAGCCATTCTCGACCGCCTTGTGTCCGACAAAGTAGGACATGGCATCTGCGCCAGTTGGTCGAAACGGTGCCTTAGCTGCCTTGGTAGGCTTGAAGAGCACGTTTGTGTGGCCATAGCCGTAAAGCTCGCCAGCTGCTTTGGCAGCAGCTGCAACGTAGTCCCCTCCATGGAGGTAGGTCTTGGAAATACTCTTGATGGCGTTTGCCCATGCTGCCTGCACGCTCTTCACCTGCTCTTCGGAAATCTTTGCAGTTGCAGTGGCGGGAGGCTGACTGAAAGGCACTGACGAGTGATGCAGGAAGATGCGCAGCTTGCCGTCGGCGTTTCTCTTGTAGCCGAACGTGTACTCTACCTTAGCCTTGCTTCCATCTGCAGCGCTGGTGAAGAAGTAGGTGCCCATGGCAATGGCGACAGTGCCATTGATATCGATTTTGTGGTTCTGGAAGACCACGTCCGACCATCCCTTGCCGCCGTTGATGGCGAAACCAGCATCCTCAGCATAGCCGTTCTTGACCGCTTTGTGCCCAACAAAGTAGGACATGGCATCTTCGGCTGTTGGTCGGAACTGTGCTTCGGCTGCCTTGGTTGGCTTGAAGAGAACATTGGTATGGCCATAGCCATACAGCGCCCCAGCTGCTTCGGTCGCAGCTGCAACATAGTCTCCTCCATCCAAGTAGGTCTTGGAGATACTCTTGATGGCCCTAGCCCATGCTGCCTGCACACATTTCACTTCTGCCTCCGTGATCGCTGCAGTTGGAGAGGCTGGGGTTACGCTGAATGGCACTGACGAGTGGTGCAGGAAGATGCGAACTTTGCCGTCTGCATTCTTCTTGTAGCCGAAAGTATACTCAACTTTGGTCTTGCTCCCATCTGCAGCGCTGGTGAAGAAGTAGGTACCCATGGCAAGGGCAGTATTGCCGGTGACATCGATTTGGTGATTGTGGAAGACCACGTTTGACCATCCCTTGCCGCCGTTGATGGCAAAGCCAGCATCCTCAGCATAGCCCTTCTCTACTGCTTCATGGCCAACAAAATAGGACATAGCCTCTGCGGCAGTCGGTCGAAACGGCGCTTCGGCTGCCTTCGTTGGTTTGAAAAGCACGTCCGTGTGGCCATAGCCGTAGAGCTCGCCAGCTGCTTCGGCCGCCGCTGCAACATAGTCTCCTCCATCCAGGTAGGTCTTGGAGATGCTCTTGATGGCCCCGGCCCACGCTGCCTGTGCATTCTTCACTTCCTGCTCTGAAAGCTGAGAGCTGGGAGGCAGACTGAAAGGCACGGACGAGTGGTGGAGGCAAATGCGCAGCTTGCCGTCGGCGTTTCTCTTGTAGCCGAACGTGTACTCCACCTTGGCCTTGCTGCCATCTGTAGCGTTGGTGAAGTAGTAGGTGCCCATGGCAACGGCAACCTTGGCGCTGATATCAATCTTGTGGTTTTCAAAAACCACGTCAGACCATCCTTTTCCACCGTTGATGGCAAAGCCAGCATCCTCAGCATAGCCGTTCTTGACCGCGCTGTGTCCAACGAAGTAGGACATGGCGTCTGCCGCTGTCGGTCGAAACGGCGCTTCGGCTGCCTTAGTGGGCTTGAAGAGCACGTCCGTGTGGCCATAGCCATAGAGCTCGCCAGCAGCTTTGGCAGCAGCTGCAACGTAGTCTCCCCCGTCCAGGTAGGTCTTGGAGATACTTTTGATGGCGCTGGCCCATGCTGCCTGCACGCCCTTCACTTCCTCTTCGGAAATCTTTGCGGTTGGAGCCGCGGGAGGCAGACGGTAAGGCACTGACGAGTGGTGCAGGAAGATGCGAACTTTGCCGTCTGCATTCTTCTTGTAGCCGAAAGTATACTCAACTTTGGTCTTGCTTCCATCTGCAGCGCTGGTGAAGAAGTACGTGCCCATGGCAACGGCAACCTTGGCGCTGATGTCAATCTGGTGGTTCTGGAAGACCACGTCCGACCATCCCTTGCCGCCGTTGATGGCAAAGCCAGCATCCTCAGCATAGCCCTTCTCGACAGCTTTGTGCCCAACAAAGTAGGACATGGCATCTGCGCCAGTTGGCCGAAACGGTGCTTCGGCTGCCTTGGTTGGTTTGAAGAGCACATCCGTGTGTCCATAGCCATAAAGCTCACCGGCTGCTTTGCCAGCGGCTGCTATGTAGTCTCCTCCATCCAGGTAGGTCTTGGAGATACGCTTGATGGCGCTAGCCCATGCTGCCTGTGCAGTCTTCACTTCTTCTTCGGAAATCTCTGCAGCGGGAGAAGCAAAGGGCACTGACGAGTGATGCAGGAAGATGCGCACCTTGCCGTCTGCATTCTTCTTGTAGCCGAAAGTATACTCAACTTTGGTCTTGCTTCCGTCTGCAGCGCTGGTGAAGAAGTAGTTGCCCATTGCAATGGCAACGTTACCACTAACGTCCACCTGGTGGTTGCGAAAGACCACGTTTGACCATCCCTTGCCGCCGTTGATGGCAAAGCCAGCATCCTCAAGATAGCCGTTTTTGACCGCGCTGTGCCCAACAAAATAAGACATGGCATCTCCGGCTGTCGGTCGAAACGGCACTTCGGCCGCCTTAGTGGGCTTGAAGAGCACGTCCGTGTGGCCATAGCCATAGAGCTCGCCAGCAGCTTTGGCAGCAGCTGCAACGTAGTCTCCGCCATCCAAGTAGGTCTTGGAGATACTCTTGATGGCGCTGGCCCACGCTGCCTGTGCTTTCTTCACATCCTGTTCCGATATCTTTGCGACTGACGGCTGTTGCATCGAGAGGCCTACTTGGCCAGGTGCCGCAGCTGCGGCAACGGAGGCACGCGGCACTGCTGCCAAGGCGGCGGGCACAGCCGTGGGAGGTGCGCCAGCTCCGGGCACGGTGCCGTAGTGGCACGTAATCGTCCCATCCGCCTGCTTGACGTAGTACTTCTGCATGGCTCTAGCTTTCCAAGTGCGACGTTGCTGAAACTTGAACCTTTGTGGCTTCTGAAACAAACGGAGGCCAATTGGCAATACGATCGAATCGTCTCAGGTGGCAGAATAGACATGCGCTATCTGACTGTAAACTGACATACTGAGGTAGCAGCACCAGGCAAGATCTCCACCAGCCAGGTCACCTGAAGGCAGGAAAACATCATTGTTATAAGTTACAAGAGACGCCAGTCTATAGTCTAGTCAATAACGAAACAAAAACCGACACTTGGGGGAAGCGCAGCCTGGCAATTTCTCGAGATCGATCATGCGCTTGCAAGCGCCCCTTTCCTGTCAGGTCTTCCATCCGATTCAGTTGCAGTTTCTTCTATATGACCCGAGAGAATTCTTGGCAGGTCATGAATCCAGACATAAAGTACCACGAAAGATTTACTTGTCGTCTATTCCTCCGACGTTCACAAGAAAGCAAAACGATTCAACTCAAAGCCCTTACTGCACCAATCTGTCAACAGTCAACTAGGTAAAGACGCAAATGTTGTGCTGTAGGCTTTGAGCATGAAATGCTGAAGATGCAGACATTCTTTGACTGCAACTGCTCCAGATGCAGGACGAGAAGGCCTGCTTGCCAAAAAAAGTTTGCTTGTCATGCAAACGTTCTCATCTTCCGTTGCCGTTAACGAAGCCTTCATGCAGCATGTCCCATCGACCCTCGAACATGCTCGGATTACACGCATGTCCCCTGAGGTTTTACCTCTGTGGCCCCTTCAGGTAAGATGAGTTCTGAAAGCCAGACCCCGGAAGAGACTCTAGAGTACTTTACCAAAACATCGCGAATGCGAACCTTTGCAGGGCCACTTGGATTCGCCCAAGCATCCCGGTTTATATGCGATGTCTTGTTGTCATCCTCTTTGAGTCATCGCCAATGCCTAATTTAAGTTTAAGCCTTTCACCAAAGCTGGTTCATCGAATCGAACCGGCTGCTTGCATGTCAAGTAATTTCGCGAGTACGACTGATGCATGCTGTCGCTGGAAGATCAGGGTCAGTGCACCTCTTGATCCTAATGTTGGCACCTGCTACCAAAGGGCGCAGCATCCGTGCCTTCGCACCCTTCACCTTGTCGCGGGCCCGGGCTAGAGCCATCCACACGAGCAAGATGCCTCCTGCCAGTGCAGCAGAAAGGGCGGAGACCTGTCGTCCGAACGCATCCTCGCCTGAGCCTCGAAGCAGCCAGGGCCATGGCGCCTGCCATTGGTGGAGCTCGGAGGCGTCCCGAAGCCTTGCAACCCCTAACACCAGCCCTGCTGGGCCTTGGGCCCAGTCCTGGACCATGGCCACTCCTAAGCTCATCTGCCGCACCCTGCACGTCAGGCCATCGAGTTTGGCAATTTGGGGGCTCAGAGTGTCCTCCAAACCCTCTGAGACCCAAGGCGGCTCTCCCTGCGACCTCTGTTTTCTATCTCTTCCGAGTGCTTAGCCCATGTGCCTGGCATCGTCGATGTTCGGAGATCTCGAGCTTCCTCGCGGCTCTCCTTGGAGCAAGGTGGAGCGTGGAGCAAGGCCTCAACGCATGAAGCTGAGCTGAGCCGCTGACCATCGAGAGCATCACTAGATGCAAATCTCTTGGATGCCCCCAGCCAAGTGGATGAGCCTCGGCTGCAGCTGAAACTGAGGCTTTGCATGGCTTCGGGCGGCTTCGCGAAGCCGTTGCGAGCCTGCAGAGGGGTTCTGGAAGGTGACAACTCACAAGATAACGAAGCACTCACTCAACCCAGTGGCCGTGTACTTTCAGGATGCGCAAACTCCACTTTGTGCCATGAGCTTGGCCTGTTTAAAAGACTTGGCCGATCAAATCAGCACCATGGATTTGCTACCCAACACCGTGGGCACTTCTCATACTATAGAAAGGAAGTTCCAGCATCCCAAGAATGACCATGGAACGCATCCATCATTGAGCTCCTTTGCTCTTAGCGAGGATCAAATGGCTGCGTCACGTTAGTAGCACTAGATTCACTAGATCTCGATATGAACTCACGGCGCGTCCATCCGTGAGTGCCTTTCGGAGAACATAATTAAGAGCAATGCACCTTTGAGCATACGCCTCCAACCGTCACAGTCACAAGATTTGCATAATGCAACAGAACATACCAGAAAACCGACACAGCACCTCCCCTCCTCCCTCACCCTTTGCCCTCACAGCATCCTAGCACCTCCTGGCTGCGACTGCTCTTCTTGTTCACGCTTCGAAGCTTCGACATTTGTAGACTGACACGTCGGAAAAACGCACTGGTTGAAGGATTGACTTTGACTTGAGCGGCATGGATTACAGTGGATGACTGAACTGCTGGATTGCCTTGCCTTACACGTGAATCTGATGTGGTTATCCGGTTTACAGGGACGTTCAGCTCCTCTTGCGATCATTTCGCCGCTTCTGGACTGGCTCGACTCAGCCCGCCCAACGCCTGAAAAAATCACGATTAAGCATCCTTACATGACGTTTTGGACGCACTTGGTCGGTTGAGTGATGTGGTGGTTTCATAAAACAGGAGGATCCATATGATAAGAACCCCTAAACGAGGTACCCTAGTTTTCTGAAGCTCCCACGCTGACTGTTGCTGACTGCTCGCACTTCTGGGGCTCAGGGTCTCCAAGGTGCAGGCGATGGCGAAGGGCTTCACCTCAGGAGACCTGGGCAGGGCTTACGGCTCGGGATTTTTTGTTTTTGAGGGCCCTTTTCCTCCTTGCTACAGTCGGAATACCTATTAGGCTCGGGTTTAAGGTTTAGGGTCTAGCATGGCCAGCAGTGGGCTGTCAGAAAAAAACAGAATGAAACAGCCGCCCAGACAAGTGAGAGTGGCACTACCCAAGTCTCAGGGCCCCACAAATATGGCTGGCAGCGTGGGTTAAGCTTGAGGCATACTGCTTGTACTATGTAAAGAGCTCGGTGTCAAAGCAGTAAGCTTTAAATGCACATCGCATGCCTCTGCAAATTCATTCAACTGCATTCGATGCCCACGCCCCCAAGGATTGCACAGGGTTTAGTTGGATTGATTTCTAACTTCCCTCCAGACGACTTGGCCGGCGCTGCTAGACATGGAATGATCGTCACGCTGTTCTCTGCACTGTGCTGGATGGCCAGACTCGGGTCGGCAACTTGAACCGGCGAAGTGCTCACAGAACTGAAAAACTGAGATGTGCTGTCAACACTCACACACACACACACCATCACAGCAAGAAGGCACAAAGGTAACTGGTCAAATTGTTCCCGTCAGTCCAGTGGGCGAGATCATTCGGAAAGCCCCGATCGACCCTCGTGAACACATGTCCAACTGGCCCAATCATCCTGTAACAGCGCTGCAACGGTTGCGCAGGCGTTCTAAAGTGGAATTGTTGAGGCTTTGCTTCGCGACAGTTTCCATGGATGTTTCGGGGCATGTTCCGCGGATATCCCACACAACATGCCACTTCACCTCCTGTCACAATGTGCACACATTGCAACGAAAACACATCGAGTAGCACCCTAAACCCCAAACCGTGGGGCCATGAGCACCTCATCGAGGATATTGCATTGCGCTTGGAACCGGAGGCATTCATGAAATCCTGTCCTTCCACACATGCAGCCGGGTTCGCCCTAACCCCTGTGGCCCATGAGTGGGCCCACAGGCGACGGCTTGCCGAATTGTCTACGTGCCGGTGGCTCTGCACCGCTCAATCAGGCAACTAATCACACGTTCGCCTTCAAAGCGGGGGAGAGCGGCGCACGACGCTGGATATCTCTTAGATCCTCCTCGCTGCAGCCCTCAAGGACTCACAGTTAACAATGGGCTGGGCTGACGTACCTGGACCAGCCGAGCGAGACATCCGCTCTGTGGCACATCAGGGTATTCCCAATGCTCGGATGTGCTACTACACAGGGGACATCTGATGATGAGATGCACCGCCACAAAGGCGCATGCCTAATATTCGGGGCAGGTTCGGCCAACGACTCAGGCATCTTCTCTACATCACCTTGCCCAGTGAAAGCTGCGCCAATATGCAAAGCGCCATCATGCTAAGCTCGAAACAGAAGCGAACATTGGCATTCACCTCGGGGTCAGGTGCTGCAGCTGCATAGCGGCCAATGTCATTAACGTTGACGAAGCTCACCAGACAAAGCTGACCACTATGTGCGGCGAGTCGTAGAATTTCAGGCGCATCAATACGAGACAGCAAACTCAGGGTCCGTGAGATTCTGGATGCTTGATACATTCTGAATCCCATATGTTCCCATGGACACCCATGTGCTAATTTTCACTCAAACACGAGCGCCTGCGGAGTAGCGAAGTCAGCACATTGGGCTCAAACGAATTAGGGAGCTCTTCAAGTAAAACAAATGCACATGTAAATACCGGCCAGGAAAACAAATGGAAAATACGTGTACATACTGTACGAGTACATATACAAGGTGTGCAAAGTTTTGCACCCCGCCTAAAGCATGCCGAAGTCCAACTAAGGCCAATGCTTTCACATAACTTTGCGACTTCCAAAGCCACACTGTACGAAAGCTCAAAGCTACGCTAGGGCCGGTATGACGAGTACGACAACAAAGTAACTAGTGGTTACTGCTCCCACGAACGTGCACCTCTGCTCACAAGCACTGCCGAAAGGTCATTGGCTTGAACTGGCTACAGCTACCTGCTACCCTACGGGTGCAGTGGCACCAGCTGCCTACGGAAACAGAAACACACTCGCCGCAGCAGTGTGCTCCTGTTGTTGCAAGCTTGACTCAGGCAAGCGGACCCGTGGTCATGAAGCAACAAACTGGCAGCGCTCAACAGAAGTGAAGAAAACCTGACTTGCAGCAGGACGCAAAAGTGTGAGGAAAGCGCGATTCATGCGGGATCATGCAAACACAAGTTGATAATCAAGAAAGTGTCTGCCCTGTACGCAAAACAGCCGAAGGAAGCCTACAACCAACGACTAAAAGTATTAGAACCTCCTAATTAAGGTTCAGCAGTGGCGGAATGCATCATCGCCATCGCACGTGTCAGCAGTGCACTCAAAGTGCACACGTTCTCGGGTTTGCCAAAATGGCATGCGTCACTAGTATTGATGGTGCAAAATGCACCATATGCACATTCAAGAAAGCCATACAAGTATATGCTCAAGATCATCGGCACCTGAAGTTGACAGAAGGGTCCAGGACCCAGCAACATGAGCATCCAAGCTATAATACAGGTGGATATATACAAGATACCCCATGGTATCAACACGCCGAGTGTTGACACCAAGAAAGCATCGCATCAAGAGCATTTCAAGTGGCCATCAAGAGAGGCCTTGCACACACATCATGCACCTTCACTCAAGGATTGCATTTCTTGCATGCACGGAGTCCGCGGTTCTGTGCTTCGTGGCGCTCGTACGCCTTCACACGATCGCACCCATCAAGCTTAAAGCACCGGAGACGATGATAGCAGCGGCCTGTGTGCGACACCCACACGAGGCTCCCACGGTGGTTCATCCTCCGTGCCACAGCGATAGGGTACCCGTGCAGCTCGCGGAACGACTGCGTCGAAAGCTGCGAACTCATGGATTCTGCTGGTGTTCCAGGTGCTGATGCATGGTCAGCAGGAGGCACATGAGCCTGCACTGCATTCATCGCACCAGTGGGCGGTGCTGCTGACGAACTCGCGTCGGGATGAGGAGCATCCTCATCGTCGTACCTCGGACCTGGTCTGGTAGAAGCTTTGGACCTTGCACCTTTGCGTAGCGCGGACAAAACATGTGGAGGGCTATCATCACCGTCAAAGTCGAAAGACAAAGGATTCGTAGGGGTCCCAGGCGCACCAACTCCAACATGCAAATTGAGCTGGCGATCAAACTGAAAGGAGACATGATCACGAGGGCCAGCGATCTGCACATTGACCTGGCCGCGATCAGATGCCCTGCAGCACAAAGTGCGGATGCACAACACAAGCATCAGCATTGTCACGCACGCAAGGATCAAAGCATGGGGCTGCACAAGCATGTCGATGACAGACACACCAGTGTCATCGCGGACCCATAGTCCCAAGAACCACACAAGGACCCGGTTGGCCCAATCAGGAAGATCAGCTCCTGAGTCATCCAAGCCGTTGTCACCGTCAGCATCATCCGCAGCACGACTCAAGGCGCTCACAACAGCGATGACAATGGCCTGAATCATAGGCTTGCTCACGGACGCACTCGATGCGGAGCGGACGGCACGCACAGCGTCCTTCATTGCCTGCTTGTAGCGCAGATCAGCAATCTCATCTTCTCCAACAAAGCACTCATACACAGTATGCCAGCAACCGATGATGTGCAAAAGCATGAGCATGCGGCTCCGAGAAAGGCCTTTGGTGTTCAGGTCGGCCACATTGATCGATGTTGCAACTTTGCGAAGCATGATGATCTTATCTGCAACAAGCTGCTGAGTCCACAAGACTCGGACGCTCAAGTGCCTGACGCGGCCGACGCCGCTTCGCTCCATGATGCCTTTGGCAGCGCTGGCATCGAGGAAGTGATGAATCTGGGGTGGCTCATCGTCGGCAATGAAAGCGAGCAGCTGCCGAACAAACAAAGCGTCACAAAGTGTAGACGTCGCCGCAAGCAATTCCGATTCCCCTGAGCTCAAAGCTATCACCCTTTGTGTCCGGCTAGAGCTGTACAAAAGGCAACCTGCTACGAACACCATCCCTGAGCTAACCGATTTGCGAGAGCCGCGATGCGCCGCCCAGTTGGCGTCCGAAAAAGCTTCTAAGCACAGGATCGGCTGGCTCGGTCTCGGAATCTCGCCGGAAACTCCGTTGTAACAGTTTCTGCGATCAAGCAAGAGACCATGGTGTTGGCCTTCAAGAAGATACTTCAACAGATGCCTCAAAGCAGCCTGCGCATTGCGTGTTGGCGAAGTCATGTAGCTGCTCAACGCACGGATGGCACCCTGACACTCGATCAAATCCACTGCCAAGTACAAAAGAATGCCAATGGCACAGCGGAAAGCCTTTGCATCTGCACACGCGAGAAGCTCGCTGTTGTCTACTTCATCAAGCTGCGGCGCATAAGGAGTCTTCTTCGGGGCACTCCGTTCATCGATTTTCATCACAGAAAACAGCTTTTCAAAATGCTTGGCCGAGGGTGTTAGCAGCATTTTACCGTCAGCAAGAAGTGTGTGATGCCGCTTCAAGAACGAAATCGTGTCCCCCGGAGCTTCAAGGATGCGGATGCTTACACGATACTTTGATTCAAGCGTGGGCCGGAGGCGCTCAAGAAGAAAGCGCTTGCTGCCTGCACCCAACAAGTCATCGACATGCATCTGCATACTGAACTTGGAAGCTGGCTCGCGAATCAACGAGGGCAGAGCATCACACTTCTTAAAACCCAAGGCTTCATCAAGAAAACTGGAAAATGCCAAGTACCACTCCTTGGATCCGTCCCGCTGTCCGGGCAAGACTCGTCCCAGCACGTAGCGGACACCTGCATGTTGCACAATGACCAGGCGGGTCTGCTTGACGCTAAGGTAAGCGTCACTGATGTCGAGGGCGACCATGACCCAAGGATCATCAGGGTCAGGCTCGTGACACAGGTAGTGGATCGGCAGCAAGCGGTTCGAAAGTGCTGTGGAGGCGGGCGAAAAGAGGTCATGACGCTCATTGAGCCACGCATACTCTCGGGCCACATACCGGCTGCGTCGGTACCAAACTGGGGAGCCACCAAGCTCCTTCTCACGCCACGTGCGCACCATGCGCGTGGTGAGGTGAGTGGCCTCTTGACCTGCGTACTCATCGTTATGAGCTGCTGACTCAGGAAGCAGCACAGTCATGCCTTCTAGCCTAGCAATCTCAACTCCATCAGCAATCACATCCAAAGCTTCGAGCTCCTCCGGAGAGAGCTCTGGCTCAATGTCTGAAGTGCGAGGCCGACACAGCTCAGGCAGCAACTCAGTGTCACCAGACTGATCCTCAAGAAAACTTTGGTCGTAGTCCTCGAGCTCATCAAGCGTGTCACCATCAAACGTCAAAGTGACATTTTCATCCTCATGCTCATAGCACACTTGCCTGATGTGCACAACGCAGGGAGACTCCTCTCCAGAGGTTACAAGCAAATCTCCAGCCGGCACTTCATCCGCACAGCAGCCAGGGGCGGTAATCAAAGAAATCTGCCCTTCAAGAGCCATCACTTGGTCATCATCAGACCTGCGGGCGACCTTGGCTGGTCGAGGATTCTCACTGAGGCCCAGAGCCTCAGAAATCAGAGGAGCGGATGAGGCAGCTGCCCCCGCCTCGGCAGGAATTGCGGGCATCCCCGCCTCGGCTGAGCTGGGTTCACCTGCGTCGGTTGACAACACATCACCGTGACGATCAGAAAGAGCAGCATCCTCCGTGGCACTCATGCCATCAGAAGGGCTATAGTTGATGGATGTTGGAGACCGCACTGGCGAGTCGGTGCCTGCAATCTGTGAAGGAGAGCCTCGAGCCTCGTGAGGAAGAGGCGATTCTGCAGCGGCTGGTGGTGAAGGAGGAGGGCCAACGTAGGCTGGGATAGGCATTGCAACAGGAGCGGCTGGCTTCTTGTGCCCAAGTACAAGTTTCCCCCCTATGGACGAGAGCCCGTGCTCGAAAACACTCACATCAAAGCTGGCTGCAAAGTCCGGATCGAAATTGTCTTCAAACCTTCGCACTGAGCGCGTCACGAAGACGCCACCGACCAAACCCAAAATGTGGGTGTCATTGCCTATAGCTTTTCCAAGCCAGAGGCCGTGGCGCCAGCGCGCCGAGGATTTGCCGTCAGGTTTGAGGTATCCCAGGACCTTTTCTCCAAAGCGACAGATGGTGCCGCTGTACGCCGAATCAGTCACAGCCTCGTACGGAGTAGTGCCATGCACAGGCGTGTAACGGTTGCGAAGCCAGCAGGCATGGGCAAGGGCCCATCCGTAGATCGGATGCAGCGGTGGAAACAACACTTGATCGTCCTTGGCTCCACAAGCTTGCTCGAGATCATGCATCAGCACAGCGGCATGCTGCCTGATGCTCCCAACAACCTGCTCAACCGGACCATTGCTCTGGTGAGACTCCACAGGAGCGGTGTCCTTGGACACGTCGACACCAAGATTCCGAAGGGCCTTCAAGAGACCGGCTTGCACCGCAAGGATAGCGGGTTCATTATCACATCGGAGTCTGAGGGACCGGTGACCCAACCATATCGCAAACCTCGCGGATTCTGTAACCAAGTGACTGAGGCTGCTGCCGCCCTTCTGAGCCGTGGGAATGGCATGCACGGCTTTGGTGTGACGATCATGAAGAAACAAGACTGTCAGGCGGTCCTTGGCTTCTCGAACACCGTCATCGGCTTCCCTCGAGCAGTATCCAAAGTCAAAAGACAAGACAGACCGAGAGCCAGGATCATGCGAAGCCTCAGACGAGTGGCGATCCTGTCTTCCGCGAAACTTGACACAAGCATCGCACCAGGGCTGGTACGGTTCATGTGTCAGCACATGCTGTGCACGGTCGTGGTCCGAAGGAGCTGCAGGAACTGGTGGTGCATGTGGTGGCCGACTCAGCTCGGCGCTCAAGTTGTGATGGACCTGATGCTCACGCAAAAGATCGGCCTCACGCAGATGGCGCACCAAGCGCTCCCAACACTGGCTCTTAGACCCATTCTTACCTAAGCCAAGGCTGACAAGGGCAGCACGCATGACCCGAAGCGAAGAGTTGCGGTCAATCACAACACCGTTCACAGTGACGCTGTCAATGACTTCACGTTCAGATGGAGCTGCCTCTCCACCTCCATCAGCCGCAGGAGCGACTGGAGCCGCTTGATCAGCACTCGGAGGGAGATCGCTATCACCTTCAAGTCCGCCTACACCTGCACCTTGATCGGCGGCATCCGGCATTGGAACCTCTGGACCTTGATCGGCGGCATCTGGCACTGGAACCTCTGGACCTTGATCGGCGGCATCTGGCACTGGAACCTCTGGAGCCTCAACAGAACCTGCACCTTGGGAACTTGGCACGTCATCGGAATCAGAGGGACTAAACCCTAGGCTCTCAGGGCTTAAGGAGGCATCGTCATAAGCAATGGTGATAACCTGTTCGACAGCCGGGGGCCCAAGCGGCAACGTACGATCCGTCAAAGAGCTCACATCGGCTGCCAACTCAGCAACAGTCCACCGGCCATCTCTGCGCACAAGTGTGGTGCGATACCAAAGCAACTCAGTCAAGGGAATCAGCGTGCTGTCGACATAAGACTGCCCAAAACTTAGAAGCGCATAGCGTCTGGAACCTATCCTTTGCCACCCTGACGCGTCAAGACGGAGCAAAGGACCATGCAATGCTGCACTCACCGCCCGCACTGCTGAAGGTAGAGCGTTGAGGACACGCACACTGCCCGTTGCGCATAGAGATTGCCTCTTCAACCTGACCGGTTCGGACAAGTCACCGTTGGTGAGGATGAAGTTTCTCTGGTCTCCTTGCAGTTTAAGTTATCCTCAGATATGAGAGGAATCGAAGATATATAAAAGTATATGGAAAAATTTTTCAATCTCCAATCACAGGAATAATCAGTCCAGCAATCTATATCATATTGCAAAAGAGGAAAGGCTTCACTCGGACAGGACTTCTTTTTGTTCTCCGTTGCAACGGGGGTTCTGCTACCGGGTTGATGGCGAGAGAGGGCGAGCACAACCCCTCGAAGTAAGGCAAGAGCAGCCGAACAGATAAACGGCAAATGCAGCCGAACAGAGCAACCATCTTCCCCCAGTCTCACAAAAACCGTATTGAAACTATGTCGGGCGGGTGGGTGGTCGAAAAATTTTGGCAATCTCAGCCTTGAACACACCGCCGGGTGACATGATTCAAAATCGCACAAGTATCTACCGAATCATCATGCAGGAAATCGTGATGCAAAATACAGCATCAAAAAGGCGATGCTAAAAACAGCATCAATCGCATGACAACGGAATCTGTTAAAGATCTCGAAAGTTAAAACATTGGTTTAAACAATGATGTTTGAAAACTGCAAGTGCGCTTCGCCTTTGGCTTCGCTAGACCAGGATAAACATAACTGCGCTCCGCTCCGTGGGACGTTTCTCTGGTCTCCTTGCAGTTTAAGTTATCCTCAGATATGAGAGGAATCGAAGATATATAAAAGTATATGGAAAAAATTTTCAATCTCCAATCACAGGAATAATCAGTCCAGCAATCTATATCATATTGCAAAAGAGGAAAGGCTTCACTCGGACAGGACTTCTTTTTGTTCTCCGTTGCAACGGGGGTTCTGCTACCGGGTTGATGGCGAGAGAGGGCGAGCACAACCCCTCGAAGTAAGGCAAGAGCAGCCGAACAGATAAACGGCAAATGCAGCCGAACAGAGCAACCATCTTCCCCCGGCCCCGCGATCGGAGGATGCATCGAAACTCACTGCATAGCTTCCGCAGCCCAATCAGCTTCCAGCCTAGCCGACGAAAGAATCGCCTGGGCTAGCTTCGGCTCGTAATTGGGAGCACGAATGAAGTCCAACATCGTGTCGGTGGCTGCCACGTCCCCCTTGTTTATGGCTTGAAACCGATCACAGGCCTGGGCAAACAGTCCCCGCGACGGAAGGTCCGCCGGGTTACTCTTTGAGGGAACCCGCTCAAACCACATAAGCGCCTCCATGGAGCTCTCCATCAAGGCCCCCAGTGAGATGAGGCGCATCAGCGAAGCCGAAGGCGAGTATCGCTTCACGAATCCATAAAGGCATGCATTGTTGTCGATCCAAGCTAGGACCGAGCGACCTTTGAGGAAGCCGCGGATCCCGAACAAGGTAATCGCCAGAGCGTAGGCTTCAACCTGGCAAATCACTTGGGCGCCAGCCTCCCTGCCCCAGTGATCCATCAGCGGTTTGCAAACTTCTCCCCCGAAAACCCATCGGGAGCTCGTGTAAGCATCAACAAGAATCGCTCCCCAGGTGCCTCGCCCTTTCTCGAAGGCCCCATCCGTGTAGAGCACTACAGGTGGCAGAATCGTGGCCGGGCAGCGCTTCGGCCTGCACTGCGCGATGACATCCAGAGCAAGCTCACAAGCTTGCCGAAGCTCAGGCATGTTGCCCAGGAAGGGCCCTGACAAAGCCCGTGTCAGCATCCGGGAAGTTGGCTTAAGCTCGAAGCCCATAATCAGACCCCCGGCGAAGTTAATCAAGCCATGAAGCGAAGCCACATCACTTCTCGTCACAGCTCCTCCCTGGGCTACCGCACGAAGGAGTGCAGCAATTTTCTCAAGTCGTCCAGCCTTGTTCTCAACCTTGAGAGTGCCCTGCCATATCTCGTCAAGGCCCAAAGAAACACCCAAGGAGACCACCTTGTTGTCAAAGGGAACAAATTTCCGCCCACTCTTTGCATAGGACCACCCAAGCAGGTCAAGCAGCCTCATCAGGACTTTGTCCAACAAGAAAGCAGCTGGGCGAAATTCATACACTGTGTAGTCGTCATAAAAGTCAGTCGCGATCGCAGCGAACTTGACAACCATGATATGAAGGATCGCAAGTGCTACTTTATTGAACCCATACACGCTGGCAGCAGCACCAAAAGGCAGGCTCTGGGCTATGTAAAACTCCCACTTGCCCTGTGGGTTAGGGAAGCCAAGGACAGCATGCTCCCTCGTGGAAGGGTGGATGCTCACCTGGCGGTAGGCCTTGCTCAAGTCAAGTGTCTTACCAAGCAGAGCGGGCTGGCGGAGCATCTCAGGATCCCAGTCCCCCTCAAGCAAGGTGCCATCAGACAGGGGGACCCGGACCTTGGAGCGATCTTGCAGCACGCGGGAAAGAAACCTCAGGAGGCCGACCGCGTAATCCGTATCCTGAAGCTCTAGGAAAGAAGAAGAGCCGAAAGCCTTGTTGACCGCGGACATCTTAAAATCATCGATTATCCTTATCTTGGCGTCTTCACCCTGCCTCAAAAGGAAACGGGGTGAAAGCGACCAAGCGTCGGTCTTCAAGATGTCGCTGACTTCCTGCTCCGTGTGATATGGACCCGTGAGGAAGCCCGCTGCCAGCTCCTCGGAAGTCTCAGCCTTCATCGCCTTGTAATCCTGCTCTGAAGTAAGCCCTTTCATCTTCTGCAACGCACGCCTCCGCAGAGCGGCCTGGGTTTTGAGCTGATCTGGCTCAAGGTCTTTAGGCTTCGGCCGTTTGGCAAACAAAGGGGACTCGGCTTCTTGACCGACCAGTGGCACTCCTTCGGAAAGGAGGTTCACCACCGCCAAGTCAGGAAAGCCCGTTTCCTCAAGAAGCTCGCGAAACAATGCTAGGGCCTTGCCTTTGGTGACTCGCTCCACGTCCGGATGCATCTTGGCTCGCAGCTCCTTCTCAGCCGCAGAAAGCGCCGCCATCCGGTCATTCAAGGATTTCAGTTCAAGCATCCGCCGCTTGGACACGGCCACAGGGCCTTCCGTAAGAATGGCAAAGATGTTGCGACGCACGGCATCGGGCAAACGAGTGCTATTATCCGCCGGGCTAGGTAGCTCACATGCGCGATGCAGGTGCTCCTCCATGGAAAAATACACTCCTGTCAAGTCCCCGGCTTTACCGTCTTTATGCGTCCGGACCCTTTTGGAAGGATTCGGCTCATCACAATCCCCCGCACTAGAGCCGCGGCCTTGGGAGAGGATCTTGAAATCAGCTCCAGCCGGCACTTGGGACAGAGGGACCCTAACCCGAAACTCAGGGATTAAGGGAGGCATAAAAGTGGGCTGATTGGCCGCTGCCGCTCGCACCTGAGCTCGAAGGTGCCGGCTATGCAGGAAGTCAACCTTGTGGGGCTGCAATCCTTGGCAGGCGGCAGTGGCGGACCGACAAAGTGTCTGGCATAACTCAGCAGGAAGCGAGGCATCACTAAAATTCCCAGCCGTCGAAGGAGGAACCCAAGGTAGATGTTTATGGGACTTATCACAACACCGACTGAGGCCTGGGAAGGAGAAGGACTCAGCTCGGACCCGCAGCGAGGTCAAGAAGGGGGCACCGAACATGCAAGTGTCAAGCTCTTGATCAGCTAAGGCGAAGAACCATTGCAGAAAACCCGAATGCCGCCTCCTTTTGACAAAATGGGCGAGGAGGCTCCAGACCCAACTCCGAGCCGGAGCGATCAGGCTAACGAGGGCTCGAGTTTCGTAGGCTCGGAAGAGCAGGTCGACCACGGCTTGCACCAAGCCGTTGTCACGCAGCACCAGGGAGGCGGCAAGAGCGGGAAGGCCATCCCGCCCTAGCAAGTGAGAGGCATCACGAAGGCTGGATCGACCTCGGGAATCACGCCCCTGATTGCAAGATTTCAAGAACAGATTGAAATGCCACCAGTCAACCAAAGTGTTCCGGTCGAAATCGAGCAAAGCTTGCAGATCATCGCCAGTGGAGAGGTCCAGCGGTACTCGAGGGCAGGACTCTGGGCACCGCCTTTGTGGCCCAGGGACAAGGCATCCCATCCAGCCCGCATGGCGGCGGCCGACAAGGATCCCGCTTCCGCGAGGCAATCAACAAGCAAAGGCGGACGGGGGACCGAAGAGGGGCCCTGTTTCGACAGGGAGTTGCAGCCCTCAGAGGTCCCGGACGAAGCTGAGGCGGCACTGGGCCGCTCGGCACTGGGTGCCTGGCAAGGTGAGTTGGTCTCGGAGAGCTCCGAGGGGGCGGGAACAGATGCTCTAGGCTCAGGCTGTGTTGAAGGCGATGCGGGCGTCTTCAAGGGGAGAAGCTGCCTCATCTGATCCGTGACTGAAACCTGCTGCGAGGCGCAGGCCTCTTTGGAAGCAAGATGCGAAGCAGAAGGCAAGGGGAAACCCAAATCGAGCAGGACCCGGCGATCGGCTCCTGAGAGGCGCCCTCCGGCCTGCAAGGCAAAAAGCACTAGGACAACCCGGCGCCCAGTGGCTGGCAATGTGCGATGTTCGAACTCTCTTGCACAAAATTTGACCGGCCCGCGGGATACTTGCAAATCCACGGTCCGATCTGGCTCGCTTACCCGGATAGCTCCCCCTTGGAAAATGGTCAAGGGGATCACATAGTTCGGAGAAAAGGCGTTCTGTGAATCTCGGTGTGGCCGAGTGCACACCTGATCAAAAATGGCAAAACTCGTGTAAACGGCACCTTCAAGCAAAGAGGCTACAAACCTGTTCACCACTCGCACCGTCTGTGGAAAAAGCCTACAAGATTTGCGAAGGCTCACCTTAACTCGAGAGTACATCCCTGCCGAAAAGGAGCGCCCTTCGGCGTCTCGGTCGCACTGCTCATGCGGCAAGGCATCAAAAAGCCTCATCACTTGCTCAGCGGTAACAGGTGTGCTCTGAGCTAAGATTTGCCTGGCGAAAACCTCGGGCGAGGGCAAGGCTAGTCAATGCTTGCACTCACTGTAGGGCCTTTCGGCCCCGCACCCTTTGAAGTTGCACACATGCTTTCCGAAGCGGCACGACTTGCGTTTCTGGAAGCGGCAGATCCCCTTGTTGTAAAACGGGCAGATGAAACGGCCATCATCGTTGGCCCGCACGCAGCCCTCGGGTAACGACTCCAGCAGCTCCTTCAGGGAAGGTTGCGAGGATGCATCAGCCTGGCCTTGGCTGTGATTCTGCTTCCCTTTGCCGCGGCCTTTGCCCTTGTTACCCTTCTCTCCCTTCTGATTGCCCTTGTCGGGTCCCTTATTCGGCTTCCACGGTTGTGCCTGGTTCTCGGCAGGCTTAGGAAGGTGGCAGGATACCACAAACTGATTGGTTGCAGCAGCGGCTATGTGCTTATCAAGAGGAGCCGGGGCTCCGACCCCGACGACGATGTCACCTCGGCTCTCCTGGGCCACCACCTGCCAAAGCTTCTGGTCAGCTGCGAGCAGCTGCTGAACGGTAGTGTAGCGATAACCCGCCGGAGGCACATCAAGCAGAGCCTGGAACATGCGGTTGTGCCAAGACTCCATTGCAGTGTAGGAGGCGAGCCCTACTTGATCGAACGCTAAGGCCCGGCGCAGGAAGCACCGGCGAAGCTTGAGCTCGCCGGTAGTCTCGCAACGGAGACTCGAGGCTTGCTTCGTGATCTTGATGTTCCCGTCGGCTCCCAAAGAGATCTTTTGCTCCGTCTTCTCACCCAAGATTTCGTCATGGCGGGAAATGCACTTTTCCGGCGCGATGTGCAGCACTTGTGCAGAATCGAGCATGGCCTGGACGCGGTCCACAAGGCCGTGTCCAGGTTCTGTGTGGATATCCATCTCGAGGCCTTTAAGCTCGCCCCTTTGGCGTTTCAAGCGTGTTAGGCGTTCTGCCAACGGAAGCTCGCGGGGGCTTGTATCACTTGTTCTCGAAGCCCTCGATTCCAAGTCAACCAGGGCGTGGGCGTGGCTCTCGTACCACAATCGCCTGATCACCATATGTTGTTCCACTGGAACCTCACTCCCAATCAGAGTCTTCAGGGCTTCGAAGAGAGGAGTGTCATCCCCGCTGGAAGGTTTGCTCGAGCACACGAAAGCTAGCTTGCCGAAGGTGTCCAAGCTCTTAGCAAGGAGCTTGGTCAGAAGATCCTCGCTGATGCCGATCTGCTTTGCTCGGTCGGTGAAGGCAGGCACCGATTCAAGTCCGGCCATGAGACCTGGGCAGGTGAGGATACAGGTTTCGAGGTCTCACCCACGGCGAAGTCAACCGTGGGTCGCGTTTGTCTCGGATTCACACTTCTTCGCCACCGATCACAGGCGGCCTTCGGGAACCGGCGATCCCAGCCGGTCGCGTTCCAATAGTATTTTTCATGACTCAGGCCGGCAAAGGCAGCCGACCACGGGGGTTCTTGCAATCTCAAAACCCCCAATCAAACTCCCGCTAAGTTCAAGCCTGGGTGCTCACCAGGCCGCGCGGGAGATTCGCCCCAGTTTGGCAACTCCCAGCCAAAAGACTGCGGACACTTCTCAGTCCGGTTTTGTGCTCCGAAGCAAGAAACACTCCACTGATCTCAATCGGCCCGGGCACCCTCATCTCAAATGGCATAGGCACGACGTCGCAAATCAGCAAACGATCAACTGAGCACATCCTCTTTTCTTCAAGCTGCGCACTGCTGGCAGACATTCTCCTGAGCCTCCTCAGGCCCCATCAAACGCATGTTCGCCGTGACCTTCCTGCCGCACTTAAAAATTCCGGGGTTGACCAACTTATGCACCACTCCACTCAAGACGTGCATGTAGGTCTCTCCCGAGAACGTGCAGCTAAGCCGTGGACGGACCTCCTCCGGGGCCGGTGCCCCCAGGTCCACTTCGAGACCGTCGAGGTTTGTTATGTCAGACCCAGCCTCGGAGTTGTTCTCATCTTGAGGCTCTTCGGCCGGCAAATCCTCAGCCGTCGTCTCAGGAAGATGTGCAAAATCGGCTGGATCGCCATGCAGAGCTCTTGCGACCCTCTCGGCTCGCGGGAGATCGGGACTAAGCACTCCCCTGCTCACAGCACTCACGACCTTGGCTACCTTCACTATGATTTCTGCAAGCGCATCTCTCGAGTACAGGAGAGCCATGCCGTGCTTTGGACTGCAATGATGCCCCTGGGTAAGGCGCTCCTCGTAGGTCATGGTCCCGCTCTTGGCCGTCCAGGACAAGGCGGTTGCTTTCAGGCTGTGCGAGCTGTACTGTTCAAGATCTCCCGTGAAACCCTGCAAGTGCAAAAACTCACGAAGCCACAAGGAACCCTCCGCAGCCGTCATGGCCCTTCCTAGAAAGTTCCCTCCCGGCGACATGGCCGGCATGATTACGGCACAGTCTGGTAGCCCTGCCAGGGCCCTCTTGCGCATCCAGACACGTCCCCATGAGGGCTGAGTTAAGCCACTGCCCAGTGCAATCAAAGGCAGCACGGTATCCTTTCGGTCCTTGGCCTTCGTCTTGTAATGTTTTGTCGAACACTCAAGAAGGACAAGCCCGTTACCTGCCACGTCAATGCTCAAGTCAGTCCCTCGAGCCGCATCCGACCATCGAGCCGAGGAGTAGAGGCAGAAAAGAATGAACCCTGCTATGCTAGCCCTGGCATAATCCTCGGAGTCGTGGACGAATTCTTCCAAGAGCCGCACTGCCTCCACCGGAAGGGGCGGTGCTTGCCAGAGCGGCCGTTTGCCCATGGACATCGCCTTGGCTGCTCCCTGCACACGAGGGGAAATCCTGGAGCCTTGCGCAGCCCCTGTCAAGTGCACAAAGAACCTATAGGCCTTGAGAAAAGACTCGCCGGCAGTGGCTCCTGCCTTCTCTCGTCGCAAGTGAAGCATATAAGCGTACAACTCGCCCTCGGAAGGCGCCAGAGGGCGCCCTTTGCTAGCTACGATCCACTTGGCGAACCTTGAGAAATCTGAGGCACGCTTCAGAAGGGTGCTGGCGGCTCTGCCTGAAAAAGTGTCCTCGATGGTCGAGGTCAGCATGGATTCCTCCACCAGGGAGCCTGCAGAACCCACGAGGTTCCTTCCAAGCTCCGAGTCATCCGGGAAGAAAAGCACGATGAGCCGAATTTTCTTTAGTGCGGTAAGCCTAAGCATGTCATCGCTTTTGGCAAACCTTGCTGCGAGAAGTCGCCTGGCCTCGTCAGTTCCTTTGGGCACCCAAGCCCACGGCCCTGCTGCAGGGGCGGGGATCGCCGCCCTCCTAAGACCGTCGAAGCGACCTAGCAACGGCTCCTGGAACATGAAGCCGGGCCCCAAGCGGGGCCTCGTCACTCTTTCCCACGGCATCGCCTGACGGGAATGCCTTGCAAGAATGAAACCTGAGTTCATGGCATGCCAATCACCTGCGCTGCCGCCGTAGGCAATGAAGCCTGCAAGCTGCTGTTCCAAACGGCCTGCAGTCGGGTCGTCGTCAGGGGGTGGTTGCGTGTCCTCGCGAGACATCAGGCCCCCCAGTTGCTCCTCAGTAAGATCATCGCCCTCGACGGGGCTGCTCATGAAGGCCGCTAAGGGACCCTGATCAGGTGTGCCCTCAACCACAGCCGAATTCGGAGATATTGGGCTGGCAGGTATGGCAGACAGAGGGACCTGCTGACCTGATTCAACAGACTGCGAGACGGCCCCCTCATCCGGATAAAAAGCTTCAGCACTCATCCCCCGCAAAAGAAGCTTAAGACTCGGAGCGAAACACCTGATGCAATCGCTGCACAAGCCTTTCCAACCACCCCAGGCGGAGGGAATGTTGGTACCTTTCAGTTTCCAGGCCCCGGAGCTCGCGCTGGATGTCGCTGAGCTCTGCGCGGACAGCACGCAACTGCTGTTCAAGAGAAGCAACTTGCAGCGAAAGGTCGTACAAATGTTGGGAAATGGCTTCTTGAGTGTCACTGGAAGCAGAAGCCGAAGATCCCGCTTCAAGGGCCTGGCGGAAGTCCATCCGAGCCCCAGCAGGGCTCTTGCACGGTGCTCTAAGAGCAACACCGGATTACGGAGGACTCGGGCCTGTTAGACGCAAAGCTACAAGCCTCTAGAGAGCCCCTTCGAAAAATTTTGGCAATCTCAGCCTTGAACACACCGCCGGGTGACATGATTCAAAATCGCACAAGTATCTACCGAATCATCATGCAGGAAATCGTGATGCAAAATACAGCATCAAAAAGGCGATGCTAAAAACAGCATCAATCGCATGACAACGGAATCTGTTAAAGATCTCGAAAGTTAAAACATTGGTTTAAACAATGATGTTTGAAAACTGCAAGTGCGCTTCGCCTTTGGCTTCGCTAGACCAGGATAAACATAACTGCGCTCCGCTCCGTGGGACGTCACTGTCACCTGAAGTGGAGGGGATTACGTAAAATCCTGCCTTGTACAATTTGCCCAAAGAAAGGAGAGGGCAAGTAACTCCTCCGATCAAGAACTTTTCACGGAACCTGATGGAACCAACACGAACCTCTGCAATGCGTATGCCTTTGGACTGCAGCAAACGGCCTGAAGCATCGACGAACCTCTGAGCCGACGATGGAGCAGGATCACCAACCTGGGCGTACGTCTCAGGGAGTGCACTGATATCCGCTCCTGAGTCCAGAATGATGTCTTCACCGTTGACACTAGCAAGAGCACGGACACTGCCATGCACATACACAGACGGCTTGAGAGGCATTACCTGATCGGCATCACAACTGACCTGATGCACGGGGCACTTGACGGAATCTGCCAGGGATCTGGACTGATCGGCAGGGCACTTGAAGGAATCTGCGCGGGATCTGGAATGATCTGCATGGCACTTGAAAGGATCTGCAAGGGATTTGGAATGATCCGCATGGCACTCCAGATGCTTGGCTTCACACAGCTTCAAGAGCACATCACTCGGGAGGCTCAAAAGCTCGTACTCACAGATCGTATCCCAAGCGTTGCAACGAACCTCAGAGGGGTCACTGATCGAAAAGTGCTCAACTCGTTCCATGCTGCACTGGATCATGCAAACGCGGGTGTCTCCATCAAGAAACTCCTCATCACACTCATCAAAAGCTGTAAGGTCTATCTCCGCAAGCCTAGCAACCCGACCCTTTGCACCAACCTGAGAGGCACTCTGAGACGGAGTCACAGTCGAGACGGTGGATCCCGACTCCTCGGACACAGCCTGCACCTTGCCTGCCTTCAAATCGGCCTTGTACTTCCTGCAATCGCGCTTCCAGTGGCCAGATTTGTTACAGTACAAGCACTTATCAGCTGCAGGCTTGTCACCTTGCTTGCCTTTGGACTGACCTTTGTCCTTGCCATGATGACCCTTGCCTTTGTTGTCCTTGCCATGCTTTCCTTTGCCCTTGCTGTCCTTGCCTTTCGTTTTGCCTTTGCCCTTCTTGCCTTTGCCGGCAACACGGTCGATTTCCATAGGAGTGGCACCATCGCCAGTCCCTGCACCTGAACCCTGCGCAACATCACCAAAGTATGAAACGCCTTGCCACTTGAACTGCTGCCTTTCGATGCGCAAGACACAGTCCCTCACTGCAGCATACGAAGCATCCTCTGGAAGGGTGGCATGAACCTGATTTCTCGAAGCAGCGGGCAAACAACGCAAAAGGAGCGCCGTCTTGAGCTCCTCCTGAAGAAGCTGTTGCGAAGCGCTCTCGTACTCTGTAAAAACCCGTTCAAGCTCAAGAATCTGTGGAAACATTGCCTCGCCAGATTTAAAAGCACTGACCTGTGTCAGGGCCGTCAAGATGCCAAGGCTGCGTGACTTGCTCTGCGGTGCATACAAGGAAATGAGCTGCCGAAGGGCTTCATACCCACAGTTCCCAGAGACCGACTTGATCACAAGAAACCCACGTCCCTTTACCAACACCGAAAGCAAAGCGAAGAGCTGCCGCGAGCGCGCGACGATGTCTGTGGCTGCGGGAGAAATGTTCACCTGCCGGTGCAAGTTTGATTTCAGCTGATCGATCTCTTCTCCGAACTTGGGGTCTAAGACAGTCAAATACTGCTCAAGAGACCAAAGCCATGAAGGCCAAGCAGAATGCTCTTGTTCCCTCGTTGCAGCACGGAAGGGCTCTGGACGGGGCATGATGCGAGACATGTCTTTGCCTGTAAGTCCCGACACCGAAGAATCACTGGCACTGCGCTGCCCTATCACCTGACCCAGGAGAGCTGTTGTGTTGCCCAGCTGATGCAACAACGCGGTCACCTGATCGCTCGAGACAGGACTGCCAGCAGCGGGCCAAGGATTGCCAGACACAGTCTCACGTATCGGCTGCAAAGGAGGGAGCACTGGACCCCCAAGGTCGTCATCGTCATCATCTGGCACAGCTTGTGCCGCGGGCAATGCAGCCATCACTGCAAGCTAAGGACGAGAGGCGCTACTTTCACCGAAGAAACAAACTCCAAGTTTGAAAAGCCTGGGCCCTTCCAAAGAACCCCGAAGGCTGCACGTGTATGTTGCTCGTTGTGCTACGTGTAGCAAGGGAGTGAGGTTTCGGCTCCCAGGAGACGCTTGTCGGCCAGACCCAAAGGAATGAACCGGTAAGTGCTCCGCTACCATGCTAATTTTCACTCAAACACAAGCGCCTGCGGAGTAGCGAAGTCAGCACATTGGGCTCAAACGAATTAGGGAGCTCTTCAAGTAAAACAAATGCACATGTAAATACCGGCCAGGAAAACAAATGGAAAATACGTGTACATACTGTACGAGTACATATACAAGGTGTGCAAAGTTTTGCACCATGAGAGCTTCACATCGCTCAAGGAGGCTACGAGGTCACGGGCCGCAACGCTCATGACCGTCATAACCTTTGACCCGAGGTTGAGCTGAAGATCGCGGCAAAACTACGCAAAAATCAGCAGCCAAACCGATCTTAGGCAACATTCTTGGAGCGGTTGCTTGTGTCCCCAAGTTCGTGCTGAGATCTGCATGGTCTGAGGCCTTGATTTACACGATCTCGTGCCGAAGTTCGGTGGGGCTGCGCACCTCTGGCCCAGGATCACGCGCGCAACGCCAACGAAAGAGAGCTCCGGGCTGAGGAGCCGCCGGGCACCACGACGTGTGTCACCGCGCACACTCCGTAGGACAGCTGATATGGTTGCATAGTTGCAAGTTCTGTCGGTGTGGGAGGGTGGGTTAGGATGGGAGGGAGGGAGAAGCGGAGTGGAGTGGAGTCGAGTGCTGTCGGGAGTAGGAGGGTTTGGAAGGCGGGATGCATTTCAAGAGCGTCATACTCTCAAGTTGCGATAGAAATCAACCTGCGACGCACTGCTGTCGCTGCGCTAGCCCTCATGACTCGAAAACAAATCATGCCTACAGTGCTGGCACACAAATGCACACCGGCAAGTCCTGCTGGGTATGAGGCGCTGACGCTGCTGGCGCTGCTGACGCTGCTCCGCAACTTCCCTCATGGCCTGCTGCATTGTTGAGCAACCAACATCTATGAGGTCGGAAGACTCGGAAAGTTGAAGCAACGAACGGGAAAACGAAAGCCTTGTCCAGCTCGGAACTCCCCGTCGCGCCCCTCTCATGTCAAGAATGCAAAAAGCCGCATGAACCATTACTTTGGATACGAATGCTCAATGGACTCGTTCCTTATGCCCACTGACTCAAGGCGCCTTCGAGCATCAACACATCGGAGTATGTACAAGTTGATTCTGCTCTTGTACTACGGAATAGCAACATGAGGCAGGTGCTCAAGCTTCACACAAACAAAACGAGGAGATATTCCCAACCCTAAACCCGAAACCTGAAACTCATTCCCTCCGAGCCTGGATGTCTCCTCACATCGGTCCTGGCCAGCAATGGCGCGAAGACGCGAAGCTTGCGCATAAAAGCTGTTGCAGGGCCTGATGGCCGCCCCAAGCAGCGAGCCTCAGCGCGGCACATGCACGCTTCTTCGGCTGTAATAGCCATGAGTTCATTTTTGGGGCTTGCACATCACACGTGGCGGGGCTGAGGAGGTCGAGGGAGGACTTGCCTCACAGTTCGCACAAAGTAAGGTGTTGCTGAGTTGCACTCGGCAGGGCTCCATGTGGCCGTCCTTGTTCTCCTGCATGGCCTCGAAAAACCGAATCGCCGCAAGCCATGTAACATACGGCACTTGTAACATCATGTAACATCGCATGCTTCGCATCCGTTAGGTTCCCAGACCCCCGGGCGGATCTACTTTCTAGATCCACATTTGTGTGCGGATCTACTTTTGCACAGGGGGTTCTAGAAATTGATGTGTCGCTGGAAAATGCCGTTCTTGGTAGGTCTTGTACAAAAGTAGCCAAGAAGGCTCTGCATGCCAAAAATTAATCATTTGGCTCAAACAGTGCGGGAAAGAAAAAAAAAAGAACCCTAAGGCCCTAAAGCTCAAAACCTTAATATACCCGACCCTAAAACCAGGATGCAGGGGCAAAAGTATACAAATAGAAACCCATATATACAATTATCGCAAATTAAACGAAATTTCAGTGGCAGTTCGGATGAGTGGGGGCGAGAGAATTTAGTCCTCTACTCGAAAGAGATCGCTCATGTGGCATTCCACGAATCCCGAACTTTTCGTTGTCGTCGTCGTCGTCGTTTATTCGTCGTCATGTCACATGCAGTTGCTGTCGTTGCGAAAGCCGTGGCCGGCAACTGCTCTGGCTGACAGGGGCAGAAAGGGTCGGGAAAGGGTTTGCAAACTGGGCTTTGGACTTCACTGCAGGTTGCACGTATTCCCTGGGTTTCAAGCTCAATATATTCATCCTGTGGATCTGCTGAACTTAGATTTTCCGGGTGATTCAGATCAGGCTGCAATTCGCTCTGTAGGGGCCTTGTAGATGTTACAGCGGGGACCCTTGCCTACAAACCCCGACGAACACAAACCCCGAAAACCCAGTCGAGGTAGTAGTCGGTTGCCGTTGTCGTGGTACACTTCAGGAATAACCTGGGCTCCGGGTCCAAGTAATTCAGCTTCGGGCTTTATTTCAGGGCTGCAGTTTCGCAATGGCGAAATCAAACATGAAGCGACCAGCGGCTCTGAAGAAGAGCACGGCGAAGCCGGCGGCGAAGTCGGCGGCGATGAAGAAGTCCCCGTCGACGGATGATGAGCCTCGCAAATCACGAGTGGGGTTCAAGAATGCGGGCACGTTGGCGGAGTCTTTGAGTCCTTTCGTTGAGAAGAGATTCTTCACGAATTACACCACTGATCGTGCGATCAAATCTATGGACAAGAAGAAACTTTGTTCTTCGTACACTGGGATTTACAATTAGCACAACCTTCTGGAGTTTTCTTGGTCCGGTTAGAACTAAGAGGCTTTTCGTTTGCATTTCTGCTAATACAATTGAGCATCGGATATTTCGAGGTTGTTTCAGGGCATCCTCAACAGCTGCAGACAGCTGAGCCCCACGTGGAACTTTCCGGATACTGTTATCAAGAAGGCATTGCTAGCGATATTGAAGAGGGAGGACTGGAGCTACGAATATTTTGCAACTTTTTCTAGGTCCTATCCTGAAACTACCGAGATCGTGAGTGCTATTTGTCATAAGTTGCTAATATAGTGGGAGGACAAGCAGCACTTGGCCGAGCAGATTAAAGAGTGCGATCGGGATGCATGGTCAACAACCAATTCCTTGAGACTCAGTGCCGCATTCCGACATTATGCCCAAGCTACTCTTCGTGGAAGGGATTGGGTCCCAAAGGCACCATATGTCCTCGTATATTTAGGATATTCTGCGGTTTCTGGAGGACTTGTTTTGTGTGTGTATTTTAGCTGACCCCTTCAGGCGCACAAACCCTTGAAGAGATTGCCTTCGGATATGCCTATTGGACGTAGGAGGGTCAAGGGAAAGCAGCCAGACAGGGCAGCGAAAGTGGAGGGCAAGCCTGCTGAACAGCATGATCTTATGGAGGAAGGGCAGGAAACCCATGATGGTTCTGATGCAGGCCAAACCAGCGACGGCACGGCAAGTAGCAGCACTACCAGCAGCAGCAGCAGCAACAGCAGCGACGCTTCGCAAGCTGTCAACCAGCAGGCACAGGAACCACAAGTGCCAAGCGGTCCTGAAAGCAAGCCCCGGCAGCAGCATCCACAGCAGCTCAGCAGCAGCCCGCAAGTCAATGCCCAGGAACAAAGCAAGTGCCAAGACCAGAATCCGTTGAAGCAAAGCGGCAGCAGCAGCATCAGCGGAAGTCCGCAGGGTCTATCTGACGTTTGGATGATTTAGCCTTGCTGCTCCATTGTAGAAATTGAGTTCATTCCACAAACTTGCATCGCGAGAATTCCCGAACTTATAATGACTATATTGTTATACTTACAACTCCGGCCTAGCAAAGATCCCGCAAAGGAAGAGGCTGCCGCCTTCGTCCGCAGCGATTGGTTCCTCAATACCTTGGAGGGCATGATGGGAGGAGATCTGGGCCAGGATCCATCTACGAGTAGTGCGAGTTACTCGGCTTTTGTCTTAAATAAATAGTATGGAGTCGGTGTTGAGTCGTGAGCTTCAAGCTTTCGGATTTCCAGCCAAAGGCTTATATAATTGGTTAGGGCTTAGGGTAGTCAGGGTCAACGATTCGTGCTGGGCTCCTTGATGGTTTGCGGGCTTGGGAAGGCTTGCTAGTGCAGGGGCTCAAAACTCCGAAGGATTTATTGCTCTGTAGGGCCAGACAGTGCAGCCCTCCATCCGCTTGATTCTAGATGTCAGAGATCCGTTAAGCCCTTTAAGTTTTATGCATGTCGCCGTGCCATGGCGAACCTCTGGGTACATCAGCATCTGAATCTAATGATCTCGACGACTCGGAAGCTTGGTTGACGGAGCTGCTGGCTTACGGCAGAGAGAGACAACGACGGAGACCCTCGCAGTCTGCATCAGAATAATCATGTGTGTGTGTGCATATATGTGGGTATCCCTTCAGGGAAGGGTTTAGGGCCTAAAGTTTAGGGTTTAGGGCTTAGGGGCTAATTGCATCTAAGAATTGGTGGCACCACCAGACCATCTCGAAGTCCCGCTCGTTCCCATTGCCGCACGTCCTCCGGGTGCTGTTTGGGAGATGAATGGTTCAGTCGTTCGTTGTGTTTCCGATAATTACTGGAAGCTTCGAGTGCCAAAACACCTGGCTGAGCTACCTCGCTTGAAGGGCTTGATCCAAGATATTATGGCCGAGCCTTGTTTGAAGCTTGACCTGTTGCCTTCGCAATCACTAGCGAGCAAAATACTTGAACGTGCGAACCTCGTGATCCGGGGCCTGGCTTCCAGCTCCTACTTTAAGATCGGCTTGACAAGCAATCCTGTTCATAGATGGAGCAACGATGGCTATGGCTACTTGCACAGCTCCAACCCTTCCTGGAATGAAATGAGAATTGTTGGTATTCTTGCCTCTGGAGAAGCTGCTGGGTTTCTAGAAGCAGCCCTGATTGACCGATGGCAACGGGACAATCGCTGCACAAATTCTGCTAGTGGCGGCGAAGGCATTTCGACTCAGGAAGGTCCGTTCTGTGTGTACGTGGTAGTGTCCACAAGATGATGCTGCCTGTGTTATAGCTGCAACCCGTGGCCTGTCCCACGCTGCAAAAAAAGGACGGCCTCGAAACTAAGCCTTCTTAAAACCAAGCTCTAATGATTCTGATGCCCAATTCTAAAGCTTAAAATGCTCAACACCCTCAATATCCCACTAAATTTCAAAGCCTAGATCCCGAACGACCTGAAGCCCGACCCTCGAACCCCAAACAAAACCTCACCCTAAACCTAAAACCGTGATCGGAAGCAAGATTCTTTTTTTGCACAATCCTCTCAGGCTACCTTTCTCCGACTCCCGGTCCTCCTCGGCGACGAGCAGCCGAGACAGCGAAGCAGGAGGAAGCCTCGCCGAAGACTCCGAAGCAGACCCTCCTTAAGTTGAAACCAATGGACCCCGACGAAGGCGACGACAAGGACGACCAGGCCGACAAGCCCAAGCCCAAGAGAGCCAAGAAATCCAGCGACGCCCAGAAGAAGGAGAACGCCGACGCCGAGAAAAAGAAGAAGGAGAAGAACCCCAACGACACCGACGCCGAGAAGAAGGAGAAGAAGCCCGACGATGCCGACGCCGAGAAGAAGGAGAAGAAGCCCGACGATGCCGTCGCCGAGAAGAAGGAGAAGAAGCCCGACGATGCCGAGAAGAAGAAGGAGAAGAAGCCCGACGACGCCGACGCCGAGAAGAAGGAGAAGAAGCACCACGACGCCGACGAGAAGAAGGAGAAGAAGCCCGGCGATTGCCACAAGAAGAAGGAGAAGAAGCCCGACGACGCCGACGCCGAGCATGACGAGAAGATGCCCGACGATGCCGACAAGTCCAAGGAGGCTGCTGGCGATATCAAATGGAATCCGGAGCTGGGGAAGGCCTGCTGGCAAAAAAAAGAAGGGGTTATCATTTCATCCGTTCCTTTCGTCGACAAGGATGATGAGGTTAAGGTCTCGTTCGGTGGCTTGTTATGGAGTGTTCCTCATCTCGTACCCAGTGATCTCGATTCCTCTATGCCACCAAAGAATCCCATGCAAACCCAAACCAAAGTGAAGGCCGTGCCGAAAGCCAAACAGCTGAAACCCGTGGACGATTATATCTACCCGATCATCCGCTGCAAGTACTGCACACAAGGCTCCAAGAACCCCTTGATCAAGATCGAGGTACGAGAAGATCGCCACAATCTGCGGTCCAAGTGGGTGCAGAAGCTGCAGCTGGTTGTGAAGGACAACCTCAGTGTCCAGAAGGCAATGCACATTGCCAAGAGCTTCGCCGATTCCTACGTGTACATGAACCTCAATCCCGGTCAGTTAAACTTCAGGGGCTGTAGGGAGTCTCTGCTGGCTCACGAGCACGACTGGGAAACATCGGCTTTGGATTGGCAAACCATCAACAAGCTTGGCCTCAAGCACTTCCCGAACTCGCAATTCAGCTATGGTTTGTGTAAGCTTTTCCTAGTTCAAAGAAGCTTATTATTGGCTACCCACATGATCCCTGCATGTAACATACATGCTTCCTATATATACATGCAAACCATCTCATACTTCATGCATTCTCGTAGACGCATGGTCGTACGCACGCAGACACACTCACACACACACACACACACTCATTCCGTCATCATGCATACATATATACATACATACATATATACGTACATACTTATAGATGCATCTATACTAATCTATACATACACACATACATACATACATACATACACACATACATGCATGCATACATACATACATAGATGCATACCTACATACCCGATCCCAGGCCGCACGATTCCCCTATCAAGATGCAGAGGGTGGCGAAGACCCAGATCGCGAACGATGAGGAGAAGGCGGTGGAGGGAGATGATGCTGATGATGGTAATGACAATGAAGAAGCTGACGAAGAAGAAGAGAACACAGATGACCCTACAGTAGATCCGGGGGAGCTTCACGAAGGCTCCTAGACTGATTCTTTCCGGTGCTTCAATTAAATACTATGGACTTCAGATATCTAACTATACAAAACCCCAAAGCAAAACACAAAACCCTAAACCCGCAAATCAGATTCCCTAAGCCGGAATTACATATTCTGGCCTTTGATACCTACAAACCCCTAAACCCATACCCCAAACCCTAAATCCCAAAATCACAAAAGCTTAAACTTCTCCCTGTACCCTGAATCGCTCAGGCTTCGCACGCCTTGGTTCGGCGGCCTCTGAGTTGTTGGAAAACGAGGACTAGCCCAGACGCCTAAACTACCCTTTAGCATACACCACAAGCCAATCCCGATGCCCTGAAACTTTGTCCCATGCAGCGAGACTCCGAAGAGCCTGTGCATCAATCAGCTTGCCACCACAGACCATAGAATCTTAAGGCTTAAGGTTGAAGTATGGTAGGGTAGGGTCATTCAGGTTCTAGGAGTCTAGGTCCAGATTCTTGGTGTTTATGCAGCTACGGTATGTGCCCTTATTACGCTAGCCTCTCGATCTTATCTTACTTGGGTATCAGCCATACATAATAATAGTCTGGGTGGCCGTGCAGGCTTGGATGAAGCATCGTGCGATTTTCCTTAGTTGCAGCAGCTGAGCACGGAGCTACTTCCCCACGAACACCTATATATACGGTCCCCACGAACACCTATATATACGGTCCTTTGCTTATGTTCAATGCACTAACCTCAAAAGCCTGGCCCCATCGTCTCCGTCGATATAAGCAGCTGCCCTTTTGCCGACACTTTATGCAGGAAGAAATTTCTGCTTGATCTGTAAGATGAGCTCCAAGGCTTCTGGGATGACTGTGTGCACGTTGCTCAGATGTTTTAACTTAACGATTGGAGTGGTGCCGCTGAGTGTACTATTGTGTAACACACACCATTCAATTTTATCGGTATGTCATCGTGGTTCTTTGAAAAATAGCCCACCGCCCGAACTAATCAATACTCCTAATCTTTAAAACCAAACCATCAGTCCTTATATAGCACTCTCGACCCGGGTCGCTATATGCAAGAATAATAGGTTTTGGATTATCGCAGCCCAGAAGCCACGCAGCGGGGCCGCTGTAGAGCCACGTCCAGACTTTGAAACCAACCTTTTCTAAAAACCCTAAACCCTTGAATATACACGCCCCTATATGAACCCTAAGCCCAGGCCCCTATACTCGATCTCTGATTAATCCCCCCACCTACACCGCCCAGGCCCTCGGGATCTAGAACCTCGTAGTGCTGCGACCTGTCATTGCTGGCTCCATAAGTAGAACCTTCGCCCCTGATTTCTTGCATTCTAAAAACTGGATCCCATATAGAACTGGCTACACTGCTTATTATATAGGTATAAATATATATATATATATAAGAATATATGTGTATATATATATATACATATCGTGTTTGGGTCTGGAATTGGAGCCCCCCCTAGTCGTATATTTGCATTCTACTAACTGGATCCATATCTAGTTGGGCCCTGAACCATATATACAAGCCCCTAAACCCTAAGCCTAAGTCCTGAATCTTCCACGAATCCTCCCGCCTGACAGCTGTACACCCAGGGTCCTGGGATCTGGAACCTTGTAGTGCTGCGATTCTGTCATTGTTGGATCTAAAAGTAGAACCTTCATTTGTCTAGTGGATCCACAAGTAGAACCACAGCTATAGTCTATGCTTGCATTCTAAAGATTGGATCCTGTATATCTATATATGAATATATATAGTCTGGACTATACGATATTAATAACCCATATATAATATATATATGCTATATATATAGCTATAGCTAACAAAATCAACGACTTATGGCTGGATCCAGATTTACCCATGGGTGGCTCTACTTTTGCAGGCCTCGTGGTGTCCCAACAGCCCACCAGGGGTTTTTAAGACTAGCAGTCGTACGTCTTGCAAAATCACAAAAGCCCCGATATCGTGCTGCTCTTCGAGTAGCCTAGTACCGTGTGTCGATGTTAGAGTAGCAACGTACCAAAGCGCCGATTTGGTGTGAATTGTGCTGATCTACCGGCAAGAGTGCCAGCGAAGAGCTGGGGCCGACAATGAGGTATGGAAGTGGATCCCCGATGAGCCCCCCGATGAGCCCCATTAGGACGTCATACGTGCTGTCTGCTCCTATAAGTAAGCAACGCAGAGAATGAGGTATCAAAGTAGATCCCCGATGAGCCCCCCAATGAGGTATGATGAGGTGTTCTGGACCCAGAAGATACACAAAGTCGTGCAATCTAGACCAATTGTAGCTAGTGTTGCGATCACGCAGACTCAACCACTGAACTCGAGGTTCCACTTCTATGGCTATTGTCTCGATCCGATGATGTGTGTTTGTGATGTATACATATCTCGAGGAAAGGTACAGGACGGCCTAGGCTAGGGTAGCTGGGTAGATCTCTTAGCTGTGCCAGAGCACGGCATGATGAGTGCTATGGATAGTCGGGAGACCCTGACCGCCGAGACCCTTGTTGATGCCCCCCAAGAGGCTGAAGCGCCCGCCGCAGCTCCATCGCCGATAGCGACCGCCAGTGCAGCTCCATCGCCGATGACCTCCGAGTCCGAAGCCCGAGCAATCACGAACTATGCTTCACACTACAGGAGAGATCCGAAAGATGTTAGCATCGAGATGGTTCGGGCTTCCGCCGAAGGGGCTACGCACTGGGCGACTGTAGGTCTGGACTTGACCGCTCGCTCTCCCTTGGGCCAAACTATGAACCGTGCCCTAAAGCACAAGCCGGACGTGAAAGCCATGTACGGCCTCATGCTAGACCAGTTTAAGGGGGAGTTCAGAAGAGCCTGGGCTGTTCAAAAGGACTTCGAGTTCGTTCGTACGGTGAAAACCACGGAGAACAGCTTCAGGAAGAAGCGGGAGGATTTGGGAACCTACAAGACCGAGCTTCAAATCACCCAGCTGCTTGGGGGCACCGATCAACCAGCCGCCGTTGAGCAAACCCAGAACTATATCAAGATGTGCACCAGAGAAGACCTCAAGGACCATAAAAAAAACCCAGTAATCTCCGTTATTCATGGTAAGCTCCCAACAAAACCCCGAGTCTAGCCCAATAAAAGTCCCAAATCCGAGATTATGGGTTTTCTCCCGCCCACTAAACCCCTTAAGCCCTTAAACCCCTAAACCCCTAAAGGCCCTAAACCCCGAAACCCTATAGCCTACCACACCCCTATGCAGGAGTACTGTGTGTGCTTCAACTCGTGGCTGAAAGTTGACACCTACTTGTGGGTGGAGCACCTGATCAGCACCAGCAACCACCAGGAGTGGCGATCCACGGTCTCCGTGGAGTGCACGGAAACGATCCCAGGGTCGTGGGCCGAGAAGGTCGAGATCTCCAAGGCTATCCGCTGCTTTGCCGTGGAAAACAACGCCAGACTGGTGGACGTCAAAGAGGATGATGTCAGGAACTCCGAGCTCGGAGTGGCCGGGTATGCCGCTCTGTTTGACAAAACACCGGCGGCAGCGCCGAAAGCGGGAGGGGACGGTAGCAATGCCAGAGGAGGCAAGGGTAAGAGGACCACGCCGGTGGAGGATGCCGGTGCTGGTTTGGCGGACGGGGAGCCTGCAGCAGGGACGAATGGTGGGGAGGAGCCCAAGGCCAAGAAGGCACGCAACGGAGCCAACGTTCTTTCCTCGAAGAAGGAAAAGGAAGTGAAAGAGCTCCTGGCACAGGAGCAAAGCTCGGACAATACCATGTCCGTGCTGACGGTGCAAATGGGCAAGGGCGACGCCTCTTCATGGGCTTGGGCAAGTGGGTTCGTGAAGAACTACAAGGATTGCCGGATGCAGGTGCTCCAGCTCTACGCCGATAATCCCTTCTTCCAATCCATGAAAGTGGCCGTGCTTTCCTCTAAGGAGCTGCAGAAAGTCAAGAAGGATTACAAGGATCTATATGTCCCGAAGTTGTGCGATTTCGTGAGCATGCTAGGCCCTAAAATCCTTGCTATGGCAGAGGCTAGTGCCCAAATCCAGTTGATGGCTGAAGCCAAGCAGAATGCTTCCGAGTCAGCCAAAGCTACCCCTGGACCCAAATCTAAGGCTAAGTCCAACAAGGGCCCCAAACGAGCGGCCTCGCAGGCGAGCCTTGCTTCCGCTTAGAAGGCCCACGCCTTGGGTTTTCGATTCAAATCTTCAAGTTTCGAGCTTGCCGGGTAGTGCCACAAGCGGAACATGTGGATCGCGGGCTCAAGTTTGGGATAAGCTGTTCTTTTTTAGGGCTCGGGTTTAGGATAAGGTGTTCGTGTTTAGGGCCTGGGTTCGGGGATTAGGATAAGCTCTTGGGCTCGAGGGTTAGGGCTCGCCGTCCGGAATGGGATAAGCTGTTTTTTTTTAGGGCTCACGGTCCTGGGTTGGGATAAGCTACTGTATTTTAGGGCATAAGTTCGGGTCGTTTCACGCTTAACGCCTTGTGGTCAAAGGTTCCCTTCTAGTCTAGGGGTTTCCAATTAAGCCTAGTTTATTGCAACTGATCCCATGTGCTGCTTGTGTGGCTTGGGTCTCGTGTACAGTGTCGTCTCACACAAAACAGCTTGTGCTGAGCTTCTTGGAGCAACGAGCAGCAAAGGTGCGGGGAAATACGCCTCGAAAGTTTAGCTGCCGATGCAACAACATGATCGCTTCGAGTTTGGGCCATGCAGACGCCTAGAGGATTGCTTCGAGTTTGGCTCACGTACGAGCGACCCGTGTATGTATGTGTGATAGAAACATATGCATGGTAAAGGTATTCCTTTGCATGGGATCTAGTCGTATGCTCCTTTATATAATCACAGGATCTAGACTTCTGTACATACTGTCTGCACACTGTGTGTACTTTTCGCTAGGGCCAGGCCAATCACTTACTGCTGCAGCTCGTTTATTCTTGTATCTACGTAAGTGAGACCGACCATAGACCATGATGGCATGTGTGTCGCATGAGCTTCAAACGTGCTCGTGCTGCAGAGCAAAGCAGGGGTTCCAGTTTTGCCGTGCCCGATGCATTTCAAGACCCCTTGGTTGATGAAGGTTCGAATTCCGAGGCTGCTCAGAAATTCCGACGTCTGCTGATTGAAAAATATTTGGATGGGTCTGCCACGGCAACGGATACCTGCCAGCTTGCTTACTGGCACAACGAATCAGGAGGCGAAGGTGCTGAGGATCTGGCTTTGAACCCTCGGACTGCTACACGCCATGCAGCTGAACATTTGAGGTTGGGGCCTTTAGCAATAAGTGCTGTATTTCTGCAAAACTTGATTGTATGGGTGCCCCAATAAAATGCTAGCCTAAACCCTCGACCCATCATTACACCATTGAGTTCCCAATTTGGCTCTCGTACTCTGCCCCAGGTGTCATTTGGCTAAAGAGTTCCCGGAACCTGATGTGGAGATGGTTTCTGTTCCGATGTATTTGAAGAAAGCCGTGGGGAGGACCATCGTGCAGCACCCCACACGTGTCGCTTCGATCATGATACGCAATGAACTAAAAGGTCTGGGTATCCTTGGGTCTGACGCTGAGCTGTCTTCCGCTGCTGTGCAAGACTTTCTAAAATCCGACGAAGAATTAGGGGATCTGTACGAACGCCATTGCATCACAATCGAAGCCCTTCGCCAGGGTTTCAAACGAGAACACATTGTGCCGCTGTCCGTGTACTTTGACGGAGTCCAGTATTCCAAGAATGAGAATTTTTTGGGATTCTATATCACCAATCTACGTACAAAAAAGCAAAGGTTGGTTTGGCTGCTGAGTACCTCGACAGCAGGCAGAAACCTGTACGTGTTATTTAGGTAAGTTAAGTATGCTTGTATGTTGTGCATGCATGTTTAGTATGTATATGTATATCCATGTCTAGGTTTTTGTACGTGTCTGGGTCATATGTAGGTAGAATAGGTGTAGGTTAGGTGCATGTGCATGCGAATGTTTATGTACTAGATGTATGTACGTGGAGGTAGATTGGATGGATATATATACATATAAATAGATGTACGGTGTGTATGTGTGTGTATATATATATATTGTGAGAACGAGCAAAGCAGGATTATCGGAGCTTTGTGGCTGTGGCTGCCGTGGCTGGTGTTCCGTGTTTCCACTGTTGGATTCATTCAGGCGAGATTTGACTGAAAAGCATGCCGACTTGAGATTAGCGGTCATAGACTTCAAAGCTGATTGGGCTGCACTGGTCGAGATAGCTGCTTTGAGAACATGGTCACACAACTTGCACGCCTGCCCTTGTTGTTTGGCCAAGAAAAGCGAGATGGACAACCTCGACGGCTTCAGTGCAACAACGTCTGCATTCACGCCGTTCGATAAGGACCAGTACGAAGCGACTTTGGTCAACAATTTCAAGGACCTTTGATTCCGAATAACCTTCTCCGCTAAACCTTAAGGAAGCTTGTATGTCTTGATGCTTGCGGTTATGTTATCGTGCTTGCTACTGCTGGATTTATTGAAGATTCTAGGTTCTAGACAATGTCACACCGGCATAGACAAAGATGTGTCTGTAGTTGGAAGGAAGTCACGGTTCCTGATGAACATGTTCGACGGCAGCTGGCGAAACTTCTGTGTTTTCGAAATAAGAAAGGCCGTGGACGATGTTTGCAGGCGGCTTTCCCTCAGCTGGGTCTTCCGAAAATGGCAAGATTGGAGCCTTCGACAAGATTACCTGATGTGGGGTCGTTCGAATATCAAGAGTGTCCATTTGATTGCATTTTTTTCGTGGGTGGCCAGCACGCCCGTGTCTTGCACATGTCTCCTCTGTTACAAATCCCCGGGGTCACTTTGGCTTCTTGGTCTATCGACCTCTTGCATTCCTGGCACTATGGACCTCTTTCTACATATCTGACATTCGTTCTTCGTGCTTTGTTGTCCACAGAGATATACAAACCCGGAAACACAGCGATTCTGGACAAGGAAGAAAACGACAAATTGTGTTTGATGGCACTGAAAGCAGAGCTGTGGGTGTACTACAAGCAAAGACGTGCTAGCGATCCCGAATGGAGCAGGAAAGGTTCGGAGGTGGGGTAGCAAACGACCAATAGAACAATATTGTTTTTTGGTAAGAATCTAATCCATGACCTATATCCATAGCTACCGTATATACAACTGTTAAAAGCTTAAGCTGTTTTGTACAGCTGGGTGGATTCTATTGTCCCCTAGACCGCTAATGCTCATATACTTCGTTTGGCTGCAGGTCTGGAACTTAAGCCTCACGATGCTTGCCGAGAAAGCATTGAAGTGCAAAGCTGCCGAGACACATGGATTACTTCGCTTTGTTGTTTTGACACTGGACAAATACAAGACAATCCTGCAGGGCTGTGAGCAGTCGTCCATGTTCGATCTGCTGCTTCGGGCGGGAAAGGCAGCTGAAGCTTTCGATAAGGTTATGGCTGATCACACTCGGGTGCTTCCTGGAAGTGCATGCGATGCTTTGCATGCAAACTATCATCGCTTCATATGGCTTTGCTCAAGGGCTGGTGTGCCTCTGCTACCGAAAGCACATCTTATGTTCCACCTCGTGGCTCAGGCCCGTTTGCGAGGCAATCCCCGGTGCTACTCAACCTACATCGATGAGAGCTACAATGGTACCATTGCGAAAGTGTGCCGTTCAGTTCATAGGCGAAACTGGGCTATGGCGGTTTACAGGAAGCTGGAAATGCTCGAGAGCATGCTTGCTGAAGAGTTCTGAATTGCAGACGTGTCGCTTACACAGGTTGCAGCTTCGCCGCATTATTCCCGCAGCTCTGCAATCCTCGAAATGCAACAGACCCGATGGTTTCCTGTTAAATCGGCATCCCCGTAGATTTCAGGCGGTTTTGTCAAACAAGTTCCTATATAATGATGAACGATAACCGGCCCGAGGCATGGATGGGTGCGATCGAACCCTTCTGGCCGAGCTTCTCGGTTATGCTTTCAGTCCTAGGTTTAGGGGCTTGGTGTTCAAGCGAAGGATGACCACACGCTTTGCTTTTTTGAAGACAAATTTAGGGTTTAGGGTCGGGGGTGTAGGGTTTAAGGTCTCGGGGTGTGAAGTTTAGTTTAGGGGTTTGGGCTCCAGGGCTTGGAAACAAGATTCTGGGAACAGGTTTCCGGCTTGGGGTTTTAAGGGTTAGGGTTTCGGATTCAGGGCTTTAGATTTAGGTGACCAACCCTGACCCAACAAACCTGAACGGTCTGAAGCTCCAAAACCTCGAACCCCACCTTTGATCTTAGTTCTACACCAACAAAGGACCGTGGTTTTGGTGGTCGGATGGGCCGAACAAACAAAACACGAGTCTTGGTGGTTTCCTAGTATTTTTTTGAGATTTGACGGGCACTGCTGGGTCGGCTTAGCTCGTCTATAGGCTTGTCGCTCTGATTCCCGCAAACCACAAACAATTAAGGAGATGCTGGATTCTCGATGGTGCAGATGCCGCTTCACTTAGTGTACAGTACATCTCCCACAGAGCAGAGCTTTCGAACTTTCGTAATCTATAATCATATAATCTATTCGTGGGTGGACTCTTCTCAAAAGTCTGTAACCCATGTCACTTAAATAAAGCTCAAAGAGCCCTGCCAAGAGTCGAGATCGTCGCGGATCACCGATGACCGGAAAGAGCCGGGAGGGTTGGAAGGTTTAGTTAAGGGTGTCGGATTACAGGGATTAGGGTTTAAGGTTTACGGGTCTTGGTGATATTTAGAGTTAAGGTTATGGTTTAAGGATTCGGGCTTCGGGATGTTTAGGGTTAAGGGTTAAGGGAAGAGCTTAGGGTCGGAGGTTTAGGGTTTAGGGGTGTTTAAGGGTGTAGGTTTAAGGTTTCGGGTATTCTGGCAATGGAAATCCCAAAGTCCCAAACCTTCTGTCGTCACGTCGAATATCCTCAAGCCCAAAGCTTCTGCAGTAATAAATCCAACACATATGTCTAGCTGACCCAAGCTTTTGCCCCCAAAGGCCCAACTCACAAGAAAATATCAACAAGTCATAATCTGATGGGGGTCTGAGGCATTCAACTCAATCCTCGCGCTTTAGTCCGGAAGTCGGTATGCAACAGGGTTCGCAGGGTTCCCTCAACCCCCAAAACCCGATAGATATAGAGAAGCACCTAAAATCACCTAAAGCCTTTCAAAGCCAACACACCCGAACCCCAACCATGAGCTCGACCTCACATACAGTCATACAGACGAGGGGAGAGTAAGGAGAGACTAAACATTTTGGCTCAAATTCGGCTCAACCACCATGAGCATCAGACTTTCAGCGATATTCAACTATCGCCGTGCCAAAGTCACCGAACTATGTGAAAATAACGATGATGAACCGTGCAAGTAGTACCAACTGCCTGCCGTCGCCACCTTTTGGACTACAAACCAGAAGAATGTGCTGAGTGGTACATATCCCGGTTAAATTTCTGCACGTTTGCTTTTTTTGCTCAAGTTGTAGGTTTCGCTGTTTCACCAAAAAATGGTCGCGGATCCACTTTTAGTGGAGTGGTTCCACTTCGGACACACAAATGGCGGATCTACTTTTTGGATCCGTCCGGGGGTCTGGGTTTGCGGCCGCTGAACGACTGGGGCTCAGGTGTCGGAGATGTTTTGAGGCTGAGGGCTGAGGAGCCCGGCAAAGAGGTGGGTGAGCCGAGGGTGTGGCAGTAAAGCAACGAGGCCAAGCCGCAGCAGAAGCAACATGCACTGGTTTTTCCGGGCAGCTGTAAAGCAGGCTGGAGCATTGATACAGGTAGGAAGCATCCTGCGAAAGCCCGCGCTCACCGCTTCAAACTCTCTCGCACGGCCCGGAGCTTGAAGCACCTCAATTTGCCCAAGCTTCATCAAGACATTGCGCGCATGTGTCTCATAGTGACATACCACCGCCTGGCAAAAAAACATTTACATGGACCCCTGGACCCCATCCTTGAAAACAGGAACCCTTCTGATATTCTGCTGCGCATTCCGGAACATCTAAATTTCAAGCCCAGCATCTACAGCAGTGGAGTTCGCTGATCGTGTTTTCCAACCTGGCATGCGACAACATGAAGCGCAGATATGCGCTAGACTCCGAAAACTGCTCTTGCATCGACGAGCTCATCGCTGGCAATACGGAGCGCGGAAATCGTGCTTGGACACAGAGCCCCCGCAAGCCTGCAAACTGCCCACCGCAGTGAGTTGTTCTCGCACTCGATCCTTGAAGCACGCTGAATTTGACTGTTGGTATGATTCACGTGTCTCTTATTAAGCTTTGGGCTCGTCCATCTCAACCTCAGTCTGAACGAAAGCGTCGTGTGCAAGTGAAGTATCAGAGGCACGCCTGGTACTGCTTCTTCTTTGTAATTGCTTCCTCCACACCAGTGTAACTGGAATGCTCAAAACCAGCTCAAATATGTCGCCCACATGCGCACATGACATGGTTGTCCCAGGTTACTGAGCCCAACGAACCTTCAACAGGGTCCACAGAATGGCACTTGGGTGTTTGTGGATGTCCGTACAGTGTGCCAGTGCACCATTTTGTCTATCCAAGCCCTGCCAAGGAATCGCAGCCCGAAGTCCCCACGAGTTCATCTTGGGTTCAGTTTCAGCGCAGCCACACCACTTGACCGGCGAACAAGCGCAGTCTCCGACGACATGACACAACCTATTGCCAAACCTTCGGAAACATCAGCCCCAGCCCCAATAAGTGACCGATGAGTAGTGAGAAAACACAAACGAGCATCACTTCATCCTTGACGTCCATCGCAAGCTTTGCGTTGGCCCTCTTGTACTCCTCGGAGCACAAAGTTTGTTCAAGTTCAATCTCACCAGGTGCCTGTTGTGCGTTCGTTTTTCTCGTCACAGCAAGTCCGCCTCGATTTCCAGAATCGCATCAACCATGCCCATGAGCACCTGAGCAGCCCAATATCAGACTCCACATCGGAAGCCCTGCGTTTGCGCTGCAGTCGTGCATTGCGCTCGGAGTTTGCAACTTGCAACACCACATGGCGAACCCGCCTGCCGCTCGGTTGTAGCCTGACAGGGATTCAACTAAATATTGTAATCAGCCGCATTCGCCGCCGTCGCATAATGAGGAGGTGGGACCGTGAAAAAGCTCCACAGCCAGAAACACCAGTCCTGGTCACAATCGGACTGCATATAAGCTCATTTGCTGACGTGAATGCTGTCGCCACCTCTCGCTCACGCTTGATCTGATTCATGACGCACTCGGGAGCCTCAACAGCGGGGATCCGATAGAAATGCCAACTCGGTTTGCTCCAAACCCATGTGCGAAAAGTACGTTGAGCATGAACGACACTCTGATGCGAGGTAGCGCGACCATGGTGATGAAGAAGGTCAACAACGGCACAACGACCACCATCACCGCCACTCTCACGACAACCGCTGTAAATAGAAGAATAACAACGACTGCGAGGACGACACAAAATGCAATAAGCAATGCAAGAACCACTCCAGGAAACAAAACGAGTAACTGCCCATCAATCAAGACATGGGCGGCTTCGAGGATCAACCAAGCGCTTGTAGCAGACACGCTGTGGTCGAACACATTCTTTGTTGAAGCTCCGTGCACAGCGCTAAAATCACGAAAACAAAGATCGGAGCCACATGCGAACTTGTCTAATCGCCTGAAATTTCGATAGCGAGACACCAAAACACTGCATGTGTGAAGGCAGCTGGGGTAACTGCAACAACAGACTACTGCGAACAGCAGCAATCTGGCTTTGCAGAGTCTCACTAATCGCCTGCAGTCGACCGGCGGCTTCCTCGAACAGGTCTGTGTCAGCATTCACAAGGAGATGCACCTTCAAGCCACAAAGAGCCTAATGTCCTTCATAACCTGAAAACATGTCAACACTCATCCCATCCAGGATTGCAGGCGCAAGCGCGCAGCGTCACGTGATTTCGCTTGCTGCGTGGACCTAGCTCTTGATGCCCTGACGTACTTCGCTCCCCCTGGTTTCTGAAAAACCTTCTTGTAATCTGAAACGTCTACAAAGCAAAGCCTGAACAACGACTGCAGTAAGGTCAGGGCCAGGGTCGCGTAGCTGTGTGAGTAGCTCGCCATGCTCCCCCCAGGAATCCGGAGGATGGCGACAGAAAGTCAAATTTGATCCTGTCGGTTTCCGCAACTTCTACTCGGTCTTCTTCTGCTGCTGCATCTACAACTACGACGACCTGATATTGTCCAGTCTTCACTGCAAAAGATTTCAGCACATGCATCCTGCACGGCTTCGGTCTGAGCGAAAGTGGCTGCCATGCAACAGTTTAGCAACAGTACGAAGTAAGCAGATGATAAGCAGATGATGACTTTTTCGTAAGGTGTTTTCAGCATCGCCTCTTGCGTATTTCACCCGCGCCAACTTTGCAAGCTTCAGGCTGTATTGTACAGTTTGCAGCTTTCAGCTGAGGGCTTGAGGGCGCCTGGACCAGTGCAAACAACAACAAACAAAAACAAAAAGAACAAAATTTGAAAGCACAAGCCAACACATGCGCGCGCTCAGTCCAAGTTGGCCTGGCAGGCTACGGCTAAAGCTGAGGTGTTTCCCCCGGCTAAAAATCGCGAGATCTGCAGTGGCGCGCAACCCCATTCGCCAGACTCTTCCCGCAAGTCCGTGAATGGAGCTAAACAACCCTACCAGCCGAAACCACAACGAATCCTACAATCGAAACACTTTCCTCAGAAGCTTTTTTGGGGCCGAATTTGAAGCCCTGATCCGTCCCAAGTGCATGCCAGAAGCTTTCCTTGGGCCGAGTTTGAAGCCCGGATCCGTCCCAAGTGCCTGCCAGAAGCTAGTTTGAAGGCCGGATCCGTCTCAAGTGCCTGCCAGAAGCTGTTGGGCCGAGTTTGAAGCCCGCATCCGTCCCAAGTGCATGCCAGAAGCCTTCCTTGGGCCGAGTTTGAAGCCCGGATCCGTTCTAAGTGCCTGCCAGAAGCTTTGTTCCCAAGTGCATGCCAGAAGCTTTCCTTGGGCCCGGATCCGTCTCAAGTGCCTGCCATAAGCTTTTGTTGGGCCGAGTTTGAAGCCTTGATCCGTCCCAACTGCATGCCAGAAGCTTTCCTGGGCCGAGTTTGAAGCCCTGATCCGTCCCAAGTGCCTGCCAGAAGCTGTTGTTGGGCCGAGTTTGAAGCCCTGATCCGTCCCAAGTGCATGCCAGCAGCTTTCCTTGGGCCGAGTTTGAAGCCTTGATCCGTCCCAAGTGCATGCCAGAAGCTTTCCTTGGGCCGAGTTTGAAGCCCGCATCCGTCCCAAGTGCCTGCCAGAAGCTTTCCTGGGGCGGAGTTTGAAGGCCGGATCCGTCTCAAGTGCCTGCCAAAAGCTTTTGTTGGGCTGAGTTTGAAGCCCTGATCCGTCCCAAGTGCATGCCAGAAGTGCAAGTGCCTGCCCGAATCCGGGCCGATTTTGAAGCCCGGATCCGTTCGAAGTGCCTGCCAGAAGCTCTCCTTGGGCCGAGTTTGAAGCCCGGATCCGTCCCAAGTCCTGCCTTGGGCGGAGTTTGAAGGCCGGATCCGTCTCAAGTGCCTGCCAGAAGCTTTTGTTGGGCCGAGTTTGAAACCCTGATCCGTCCCAAGTGCATGCCATAACTGCACGCCGGAAGCTTTCCTTGGTCGGAGTTTGAAGGCCGGATCCGTCCCAAGTGCCTGCCAGAAGCTTTCCTTGAGCGAAGTTTGTAGCCCGGATCCGCCTCAAGTGCCTGCCAGAAGCTTTTGTTGGGCCGAGTTTGAAGCCCTGATCCGTCCCAAGTGCATGCCAGAAGCTTTCCTGGGGCGGAGTTTGAAGTTTGGATCCGTCTCAAGTGCCTGGCAGAATCGCCCTGATCCGATGCCAGAAGCTTTCCTTGGGCCGACTTTGAAGCCCGGATCCGTCCCAAGTGCCTGCCAGAAGCTGTTGGGCCGAGTTTGAAGCCCGCATCCGTGGCCGGATCCGTCTCAAGTGCATGCCAGAAGCCTTCCTTGGGCCGAGTTTGAAGCCCTGATCCGTCCCAAGTGCATGCCAGAATCTTTCCTTTTTGAAGGCCGGATCCGTCCCAAGTGCCTGCCAGAAGCTTTCCTTGGGCAGAGTTTGAAGGTCGGAGGGGTCTCAAGTGCCTGCCAGAAGCTTTTGTTGGGCCGAGTTTGAAGCCTTGATCCGTCCCAAGTGCATGCCAGAAGCTTTCCTTGGGCCGAGTTTGAATCATCCGTCCCAAGTGCATACCAGGAGCTTTCCTTGGGCTGACTTTGAAGCCCTGATCCGTGCCAAGTGCATGCCAGGAGCTTTCCTTGGGCCGTTCTTTGGCCGAGTTTGAAGCCCGGATCCGTCCCAAGTGCCTGCCAAAAGCTTTCCTTGGGCTGAGTTTGAAGGCCGGATCCGTCTCAAGCGCCTGTCCCAAGTGCATGCCAGAAGCTTTCCTTGGGCCGAGTTTGAAGCCCGGATCCGTCCCAAGTGCCTGCCAGAAGCTTTCCTTGGGCGCAGTTTGAAGGCCGGATCCGTCTCAAGTGCCTGCCAGAAGCTGTTGGGCCGAGTTTGAAGCCAGAAGCTTTCCGGGCCGAGTTTGAATTGAAGCCCGGATCCGTTCTAAGTGCCTGCCAGAAGCTTTTGTTGGGCAGAGTTTGAAGCCTTGATCCGTCCCAAGTGCATGCCAGAAGCTTTCCTTGGGCCCGGATCCGTCTCAAGTGCCTGCCAGAAGCTTTTGTTGGGCCGAGTTTGAAGCCTTGATCCGTCCCAAGTGCATGCCAGAACTTTCCTTGGGCCGAGTTTGAATGATCCGTCCCAAGTGCATACCAGGAGCTTTCCTTGGGCTGACTTTGAAGCCCTGATCCGTGCCAAGTGCATGCCAGGAGCTTTCCTTGGGCCGAGTTTGAAGCCCTGGTCCGTCCCAAGTGCGTGCCAGAAGCTTTCCTTGGGCCGAGTTTGAAGCCCGGATCCCAAGTGCTTGCCAGAAGCTTTCCTGCCAGAAGCTTTCCGTGGGCGGAGTTTGAAGGCCGGATCCGTTTCAAGTGCCTGCCAGAAGCTTTTGTTGGGCCGAGTTTGAAGCCCTTGGGCGGAGTCTCCCTGACCCGATGCCAGAAGCTTTCCTTGGGCCGAGTTTGAAGCCCGGATCCGTCCCAAGTGCCTGCTAGAAGCTTTTCTTGGGCGGAGTTTGGAGGCCGGATCCGTCTCAAGTGCCTGTCAGAAGTCTTTGCTGGGCCGAATTTGAAGCCCTGATCCGTTTCAAGTGCATGCCAGAAGCTTTCCTTGGGCCGAGTTTGAAGCCCGGATCCGTCCCAAGTGCAGGCTTTTCTTGGGCAGAGTTTGAAGCCGTTGGGCAGAGTTTGAAGCCTTGATCCGTCCCAAGTGCATGCCAGAAGCTTTCCTTGGGCCGAGTTTGAAGCCCGGATCCGTCCCAAGTGCATGCCAGAAGCTTTTCTTGGGCAGAGTTTGAAGCCGTTGGGCAGAGTTTGAAGCCTTGATCCGTCCCAAGTGCATGCCAGAAGCTTTCCTTGGGCGGAGTTTGAAGGCCGGACCCGTCTTCAAGTGCCTGCCAGAAGCTTTTGTTGGGCCGAGTTTGAAGCCCTGATTCGTCCCAAGTGCATGCCGGAAGCTTTTGTTGGGCCGAGTTTGAAGGCGAGGCCTCCACGACTACTTGTTTAAGGCTGCTCTACCTCCTGGACGAGTGTACGGACACGAGAAGCCCAAGCTTTGCAAGTTTCTCTCGAAGCCCATTCCTCCTGGAAAGATTTCACGTGGCGTTCTTTCGACTTCGCAGGTGAAGAGCAAAGCAGCGACGGGCTCCAGCTTTGGCAAGATACATCCCCCCCAAACGGCCCGCCACCCTGCCCAAGGCCCCCGGCCTCATCCGTTCCGGTTCCTCGTGCTCCCCCCCTAGGAACGCCAAAGTGGTAGGTTACAGTTACAACATCAACAAAGCCAAACTCGATCTGCAACATCATAAACTCAGGGATGCTGTTTGTGCACACACACACACACACACTCCAGATATTCAAGATGTGCTGCCAGTGCAATGCATGAACTCGATCTACATTCTACATGTCTGCATGGACATGCATGGGTTGCAGGTCGTGTGTAGGATAGTTTTGGCGCCGAATTTGTAGCCCTGATCCGTTTCAACTGCATGCCAGAAGCTTTCCTTGGGCCGAGTTTGCAGCCCTGATCCGTCCCAAGCTTGCCTTGGGCCGAGTTTGAAGCCTTGAACCGTCCCAAGTGCCTGCCAGAAGCTTTCCTTGGGCGGAGTTTGAAGGCCGGATCCGTCTGAAGTGCCTGCCAGAAGCTTTTTGTTGGGCCGAGTTTGAAGCCTTGATCCGTCCCAACTCCATGCCACAAGCCTTCCTTGGGCGGAGTTTGAAGGCCGGATCCGTCCTGCCAGAAGCTTTCGTTGGGCGAAGTTTGAAGCCCGGATCCGTCTCAAGTGCCTGCCAGAAGCTGTTGTTGGACCGAGTTTGAAGCCCTGATCCGTCCCAAGTGCAGGCTTCCCTTGGGCGGAAGCTGAAGTTTGGATCCTTGGGCCGAGTTTGCAGCATGCCAGAAGCTTTCCTTGGGCCGAGTTTGAAGCCCGGATCCGTCCCAAGTGCCTGCCAGAAGCTGTTGTTGGGCGGAGTTTGAGGGCCTGATCCGTCTCAAGTGCCTGCCAGAAGCTTTTGTTGGGCCGAGTTTGAAGCCCGCATCCGTCCCAAGTGCATGCCAGAAGCTTTCCTTGGGCGGAGTTTGAAGGCCGGATCCGTCCCAAGTGCCTGCCAGAAGCTTTCCTTGAGCGAAGTTTGTAGCCCGGATCCGCCTCAAGTGGTTGCCAGAAGCTTTTGTTGGGCCGAGTTTACAGCCTTGATCCGTCCCAAGTGCCTGCCAGAAGCTTTCTTTGGGCGGAGTTTGAAGGCCGGATCCGTCTCAAGTGCCCGCCAGAAGCTTTTGTTGGGGCGAGTTTGAAGACTGATTCGTCCCAAGTGCATGCCAGAAGCTTTCCTTGGGCAGAGTTTGAAGCCCGGATCCGTTCTAAGTGCCTGCCAGAAGCTTTTGTTGGGCCGAGTTTGAAAAGTGCCTGCCAGAAGCTTTTGTTGGGCCGAGTTTGAAGCCCTGATCCGGCCCAAGTGTCTGCCAGAAGCTTTTCTGGCGGAGTGTGAAGCCCGCCCGGATCCGTTCTAAGTGCCTGCCAGAAGCTTTTGTTGGGCAGAGTTTGAAGCCTTGAACCGTCCCAAGTGCCTGCCAGAAGCTTTCCTTGGGCGGAGTTTGAAGGCCGGATCCGTCTGAAGTGCCTGCCAGAAGCTTTTTGTTGGGCCGAGTTTGAAGCCTTGATCCGTCCCAAATTCATGCCACCCGGATCCGCCCCAAGTGCCTGCCAGAAGCTTTCCTTGGGCGGAGTTTGAAGGCCGGATCCGTCTCAAGTGCATGCTTGGGTCGAGTTTGAAGGCCTGATCCGTCCCAAGTGCATGCCAGAAGCTTTCCTGGCCGAGTTTGAAGCCCGGATCCGTTCTAAGTGCCTGCCAGAAGCTTTTGTTGGGCAGAGTTTGAAGCCTTGAACCGTCCCAAGTGCATGCCAGAAGCTTTCCTTGGGCCCGGATCCGTCTCAAGTGCCTGCCAGAAGCTTTTGTTGGGCCGAGTCTGAAGCCTTGATCCGTCCCAATTGCATGCCAGAAGCTTTCCTGAACCGAGTTGGGCCGAGTTTGAAGCCCGGATCCGTCCCAAGTGCATGCCAGGAGCCGAGTTTGCAGCCCTGGTCCGTCCCAAGTGCATGCCAGAAGCTTTCCTTGGGCCGAGTTTGAAGCCCGGATCCGTCCCAAGTGCCTGCCAGAAGCTTTCCTTGGGCGGAGTTTGAAGGCCGCATCCGTCTCAAGTGCCTGCCAGAAGCTTTTGTTGGGCCGAGTTTGAAGCCCTGATCCGTCCCAAGTGCATGCCAGAAGTGCAAGCGCCTGCCCGAAGCTCCTTGGGCGAAGTTTGAAGGCCGGGTCCGTCTTAAGTGCCTGCCAGAAGCTTCTGCTGGGCCGAGTTTGAAGCCCTGATCCGTCCTAAGTGCTTGCCAGAAGCTGTTGTTGGGCCGAGTTTGAAGCCCTGATCCGTCCCAAGTGCATGCCAGAAGCTTTCCTTGGGCGGAGTTTGAAGTTTGGATCCGTCTCAAGTGCCTGCCAGAAGCGCCCTGAGCCGATGCCAGAAGCTTTCCTTGGGCCGAGCTTGAAGCCCGGATCCGTCCCAAGTACCTGCCAGAAGCTTTCCTTGTGCGGAGTTTGAATGCCGGATCCGTCTCAAGTGTTTGTCAGAAGCTTTTGTTGGGCCGAATTTGAAGCCCTGTTCAGGTGCATGCCAGAAGCTTTCCGTGAGCCGAGTTTGAAGCCCTGATCCGTCCCAAGTGCACGCCAGAAACTCAAGTGCCTGCCAGAAGCTTTCCTTGGACAGAGTTTGAAGGCCGGATCCGTCTCAAGTGCCTGCCAGAAGCTTTTGGGCCGAGTTTGAAGCCCGCATCCGTCCCAAGTGCATGCCAGAAGCTTCCGGGCCGATTTTGAAGCCCGGATCCGTTCGAAGAGCCTGCCACAACCTCTCCTTGGGCCGAGTTTGAAGCCCGGATCCGTCCCAAATGCCTGCCAGAAGCTTTCCTTGGGCGGAGTTTGAAGGCCGGATCCGTCTCAAGTGCCTGCCAGAAGCTTTTGTTGGGCCGAGTTTGAAACCCTGATCCGTCCCAAGCGCATGCCAGAAGTGCATGCCGGAAGCTTTCCTTGGGCGGAGTTTGAAGGCCGGATCCGTCCCAAGTGCCTGCCAGAAGCTTTCCTTGAGCGAAGTTTGTAGCCCGGATCCGCCTCAAGTGCCTGCCAGAAGCTTTTGTTGGGCCGAGTTTGAAGCCCTGATCCGTCCTACGTGCCTGCCAGAAGCTGTTGTTTGGGCCGAGTTTGAAGCCCTGTTCCTTGGGCGGAGTTTGAAGTTTGGATCCGTCGCAAGTGCCTGCCAGAACCGCCCTGATCCGATGCCAGAAGCTTTCCTTGGGCCGAGTTTGAAGCCCATCCGTCCCAAGTGCCTGCCAGAAGCTGTTGGGCCGAGTTTGAAGCCCGCATCAGTCCCAAGTGCCGGATCCGTCTCAAGTGCATGCCAGTGTTTGAAGCCCTGATCCGTCCCAAGTGCATGCCAGAATCTTTCCTTTTTGAAGCCCGGATCCGTCCCAGTGCCTGCCAGAAGCTTTCCTTGGGCGGAGTTTGAAGGCCGGAGGGGTCTCAAGTGCCTGCCAGAAGCTTTTGTTGGGCCGAGTTTGAAGCCTTGATCCGTCCCAAGTGCATGCCAGAACTTTCCTTGGGCCGAGTTTGAATGATCCGTCCCAAGTCCATACCAGGAGCTTTCCTTGCTGACTTTGAAGCCCTGATCCGTGCCAAGGGCATGCCAGGAGCTTTCCTTGGGCCGAGTTTGAAGCCCTGGTCCGTCCCATGTCGTGCCAGAAGCTTTCCTTGGGCCGAGTTTGAAGCCCGGATCCGTCCCAAGTGCATGCCAGAAGCTTCCCTGCGAGACGCTTTCCGTGGGCGGAGTTTGAAGGCCGGGTCCGTCTCAAGTGCCTGCCAGAAGCTGTTGTTGGGCCGAGTTTGAAGCCCCGATCCGTCCCAAGTGCATGCCAGAAGTGCCTGCCAGAAGCTTTTGTTGGGCCGAGTTTGAAGCCCTTGGGCGGAGTTTGAGCCAGAAGCGCCCTGATCCGATGCCAGAAGCTTTCCTTGGGCCGAGCTTGAAGCCCGGATCCGTCCCAAGTGCCTGCCAGAAGCTTTCCTTGGGCGGAGTTTGAAGGCCGGATCCGTCTCAAGTGCCTGTCAGAAGCCTTTGTTGGGCCGAATTTGAAGCCCTGATCCGTTTCAAGTGCATGCCAGAAGCTTTCCTTGGGCCGAGTTTGAAGCCCGGATCCGTCCCAAGTGCATGCCAGAAGCTTTTCTTGGGCAGAGTTTGAAGCCGTTGGGCAGAGTTTGAAGCCTTGATCCGTCCCAAGTGCATGTGTTAAAGAACGGGCTTCACTAAGCTTCCTACTCTCAAACTGAAGCGGTCACTTTTCCTTGTGGGTCACTGTGTCCGCTGGTCTCGAGCCTTGCACGTCGCGTGTGCGTGACGGCTGTTCCTGTACATTAACTGCACTGCACTAACTGTGTTACTGTTCCTGGCAAGATGTTTAACACCCCGCCTTCGGAGTTAGCGAAAGTTCCTCGACTGAGGTGACTCCGACTTTTCCTGTCAACAGTAAACACACTGCAGTTCCTTTTCACTTGCAAAACAAACACTCTGCCTCATCGCAAACATATGTTCCTATGTTCACTCGCAATCCTCTCCAAGGTTGCTCGACTGTACAAAAGACGTTCCTTTACTATACTTAGATCACCACAGAAACAAAAAGGGCTGTGCCACGGTTCCTGTGTCCTGCTGCTTCTTTCCTCGGCTCTCTGGCCTCAGTACTGCTCGCTGTTCCTTTGCTTCACTGGAAGGTCACTTCGCCGTCGTCGACCTTGTAGACTTTTACTCCTTCTTCTTCGTTGCTGACTTCTTTCTGTTCCTTGAGTTCTTGCTCTAGCCACTCTGCACGCTGCCTTGCTTGTGCCATGCACTTCTCTTTTCCTTGCTTGTCTCTTGATCCTGCTTTCCAACCTGTTTCCTTTGATCCGGAATACCAGTACCACTGCGTCTTGACTTCGTTCCACTTCCACTGGTAGTTCCTGTTCTGGAAACCGTAGACTGCAAACCAGTTTCCTTCAAACTCTCCTTTTCCTTTGCCCTTCATGAACGATTCTTCGTTCACTGGTCCTTTGGCGGAAAGTTCTGGGTCGTCCTTTCCTCCTTTCCTTTGCTGCTGCTGTGTGACACTCGGTGGCTCCTTTCCTGTTCCTTTTCCTTCTGGCTTCTCCTCTTCTTTTGCTGGTGTTGCTGGTGCTGTGTCTGGTTCCGTGGGTGCCTGCGACCCGGCTGCTGATCCTCTGCTCTCAAGCTCCTGTGTAAGGCTTGCAATTCTTTCTTTATCCTCTTTGCGTTCCTTCATCATCTCCTTCATCATTTCTTCAAGCTTCTGGATCCTGTCTGCTTCTCCTGATCCTGTTGCTGTTGATGCTGCTGCCTTCTTCTCTGCTTCCTTCTTGGCAATGTACGCTGACGATGCCTTTTGATCCTCCTCTCTCTTCTTCCTGGCTTCCTTCTCCTTTCTTTTCTTCTCCTGTTCCTTTCTTTCCTTTTCCTCTTTGGCTGCTGCGGCTGCTGCTTCTGTCTCCTCCTTTTCCTTTGCCTCTCTCTCTGCTTTTGCTTTGGCTGCCGCTTCTACCTCTCGCCTTCTCTCGGCGGCTGCTGCGGCTTCTGCTTTTGCCTGCTCTCTGTCTCGCTTTTCCTGCTCTTCTGCTGCTTCTTCCAAAATCCTTCTTGCTTTGGCAATCTGCTCTTCCTTTGCCTTCTTCTCCTCTTCTGCTTTGGCTTTCGCTTCCTTCTGCTCCTTTGAGATCTTGTCCTGTTCGTTCCAATATTTGCGATCATCTTCATCTCGAGGTCGAAATCCTGTGCTTTCTGCTCTTGCCTTTGGCTTTCCTTTTCCTTTTCCTTCCTTCTTTCCTTTTGTTCCCTTCTCGTGCTTGTACGTGTAGTCCTTGTCGATGTGGATCTTTTCTCCTGTGACTCTGTGCTGCTTGTAGATCTCGCCGTTCTCGGAGTATTCCTTCCATTCGCTGCTGTAGTCGTAGGGGTACGGAAACTGCTTCTTTTCCTCTTCTTTCTCCTTTAGCCTTTGCTTGCTTTTGGCGTTGATCTCCGCGATCTTCTTCTTCCTTCTTTCTTCCTTTGCTTCCTCGCTTTCTTCTTCCTCTGCTGCTGCTGTTCCTTCTTCTGCTTTGGCTTCTTCGGGGTACTCCCCGGGATCTTCTCCTCCAACGTAGCTGTCCACGTAGGCCTCGTTCTCGTTCTCGCCGAAGTAGTCCTGGCTTTCTTCCTGTTCTTGGAGTCCTTCGAAGTAGCTCCTGTCTGACCAGTTCCTTATATCGTCTTCTCCTTTGTGTTCCTGGGAGGTAGGTGACGTAGCTCTCGAAGGTGCTGTTCCTTGTCCGTGTCCTTCACGACGTAGTTCACCTTCTAGTTCTCGGTCCTTGGCTTCTCTTTTCCTTTGTTCCTCTTCGTCTTCTTCTTCTTCTTGCTGTTGTTCGTAGAAGTCCTGCATCATCTGGTTCAGCTGTTCCTTCACGGAATCACATGTACCTAGGACGAAGTTCATGTGTTCCTTGACCTGCTTCCGGTCTCTTTCGTTCTCTTCGGCCATTTCCTGAACCTGGTGCTTCACGCTGTAGATTTGGGATGTCAAACTTTCCACACATCCTGCAACGTGTTCCTGACTTTTGCGCAAACGCGCAGCTTCCTCTGTGTTCTTCCTGATCGACTCCGCGATCAAGTTCCTTTCTTCTGTAGCAGTCTTCAACGTGACTGCCGCTTCTTTCAAGGTCTGAAGTTCCTTGACGATCTCTTCTGAGCTTTTGCTTGAACTCGCGCTCGCTTCCATGGCTGCTGAGGTTCCTGGTAAGGTGCCTTGACCTGCTACTGGGCGTACTAGTTCCTGGATACCTGAGCGTTCTGCGAGTGTTCCGCAGAGTTCCTTGAGCTGCGAAAGCATCTCACTACATGTTGTTCCATGCGCTGTTCCTGCAAACGTTCCTAGCTCACATGCACTCGTGTCACTGCATATGCCGTCCTGCTCGCATGCACTTGCACAGCAGAAAACATGTTCCTGAAAGTCTGCCTGAAACTCTTCTTCTTGAACACAACTCTCAAAACACTGTTCCTTGAAACTCTGAATCTGAAGACTGTCCGAAATACCTGAAATTCCTGCAAACAACAAAGCTGCAAAAGACAAAGTTCCTGGGCTCTTGATCATCCTTACAACTGCTTTAGCTTGTGTTTGGGCCTTGTGTTCCTTGAGCTCTTCTCTACCTACTGGTTCGTTCTCGCTGGTCTGAAAACCTAGCCAGTGTAACAACAGTCTGATACGCTTCGCTGAAAGGGGCTTGGTTCCTATATCAGCTGTGTTTTCCTTGGTTCCTACTGGGTGAACACTAATTGTTCCTTCTTTGTGGAGGTCTTGAAGAAAAAGGGTCCTGATCTGCAAATGCTTGACTCTACCTACACCTTGCCTTGTAATAATTCCTCTAGCTGCAGAAGAATCCATGTACAAGTGTACCTTGCATTGTTTCCTGGTCAAGAATTCCACTGCTTCCTTCAACAAGATAGAATCTGACGCTGCTGACGCTCCTGCGTAGTACTCTGCTTCACCACTGCTCAAGCTAACCGACTTCTGGTTCCTAGAAAAAGAGTAAATGCACTGACCGTCTAAGCAAACAATTCCTGAAGATGTTGAGCGCCTTGTGTCCTTCTTTCCTGCCCAATCTGAATCACTGAAGACTTCCAAAAGGTGGTGTTCCTTGGGCCTTGTTCCTGTAAAGTCGTAGTTACCATTCCTAATGGATTCATTGAGATTACTGAGTCCTCTGGGTGTCTTCCTGTACACTAGATGGTATCCTTCAGTTCTCGACATGTACTGCACTAGGTGGACTAAGTGCTTCCAAGAACCATGTGTTGGTTCCGACATCTTGGAGGCTAAACCTCTCACGGCAAACTGCACGTCAGGGCGGTCCTGACTGACATACAAGAGTATGCCAACGCTCTTCCTGAACGATGCTGCTTGTTCCTGGTTCAAGGTCTGAGTGTTGTCCTGTTCCTGCGACTCTTGGGTGCACGGAGTTGGCTTTGAGGCTTTGCTGGTAAGCTTCAGTTCTTCCTTAAGCTTCACAAGATACTTCGGGTCACTCGTGATGTGGAGCTCGTGATTGTGGTAGCTGAATTTCCTTTTAAGGAATCGGATTGTCTGGTGTGACTCTCCTACTTCAAGTTCCTGCTCTGTCAAGAAGGGGCCTTCAACCTTTAGCTCGTAGGTTTCTCTTAGCTTTCCTAGCTTGGGCTCTAGGTGCCTTGTTTTCCCTGCTGCCTGAATGTCATCTACATGCACAACAAGTATGCTGTTCCTGTCGTCACGAAACAAAGTAGGGCATGCTTTGCTCCTATCAAAGTTCTGCTCTTTGAGGGTTCCTGCAAAATGATCACTCCATAGTAGTGCTGCATCTCGCTGTCCTGGAAGTACTCTTAGCAGTAACAAACCTTCGTTCCTACAACTAGGGTCCTGGTCGCCAAACAGATCCACATATTCCTTTGGGAATTGACATGCACATCGGGTCCTTTGTGGTACCTGCAAGAATGCGTCCTTGACATCAATGGAGTACAAGGCGTGTTCCTGTTGTAGTCCCAAAATAGGGATAAGTCTCACCAACGATGCGCTTGTTGCTGGGCTGAATGTGTCATTCCTTACTTCTGCTGCTTTGAACTCTCTCGCGACTAGCCTAGCTCTCCTTGTCCATCGGCCGTTCCTGAATCGCCAATCGAAGACGAATTTCGTCGTCAACCACTTTGTTCCTTGGTTGCTCTCTTCTTCTTCTGTCTCTCTCTCCTCTTCTCTCTCGAGTTCTTGCAAGGGTTTCCTTGCCAATGCCTTCATCTCGGTGAGTCTGTTGATCTCTGTGAGCATTGCCTCACGATCCAGTTCCTGCAACTGGGCTTCTGCAACTTCTGGAGGTCCAGAATCTTCGCTCTTGAAGATGTCTTGTTCCTCGTCGGAATCGCCAATGTCCGAATACGAATCTTCCCAGAAAATGTCCTCTGTACCTGGTTCTGCTTCAGGTAATTCTTCATCATTGTGCTCAAATACTCTTCCTACGTTGAACGGAGGGTACTTCTTCTTGGGAGAATCAATCTTTGGGATCTTGGAACCTGTTCCTACATCATCAAATTCCATTTTCCTAAGAGGTGCTGGTCCTCTAGCTGAAAGAAGTTCACTTGCCATTGCACTGTCTGGAATGAGTTCTTCTTCTGAGGCTGCGTCCATTTCCTTACTGCTGCTACTAGAAGACGTTGGGTCTGAAGCTGCTTCGTCGTGTTTGTTTTGGTCGTATTCCTGCTCAAGTTCTTCTTCTGCTTTTCTCTTGCTCTGTGCCTGCTTCGCTTTGCTCTCTAGGTAGGTTGTCCTAGTAGGTCCTGACTTCCCTGCAGAGTCCCCGCCTTGGATGACAATCGGTCCTGCGATCGGTCCTGAAGGTGCTGAAGGTGCCGAGTCCTCAACCGACTGTTCCTGAGTTGTTCCATCCACGACAGGTGGCGCCTCTGCAATTGGTCCTGGAATGTTCTTCCTGGGAATGTTCCTTGTTGCCAGTGTAGTGTGCTTCACTTCCCAAGTATGAATTCCTACACTGCTGATTCCTTTCACGTCGAAGTGTTCCACACAACGTTTTGCGCTACGGCTCGTCTTGATGCCGTCCATGTGCCACGTAATGAAAAGGTTGTTGTCTGTTTTTCCTAAAAAACACTCCTCTCAACCAAATAGGGTCACCTTTCCTATTGCCACGAGTTCCTGAACGATTGGTCAAAACCAAAAGTGATTCGCCAAATTCGGCGAGCTGGCCCTCGTAAGGCCTTCCTGCCATGAACTCATACGGAGTCATTCCTGTGGAGGAATGGCGATGGTACCTGTTCAAGGTCCATGCCGAGTGCCTGAAAGCCCAACTGAAGATTGGATGTGTATGAGCAATATATGTTCCTGTTCTGTGTTCAAGGTGCCTAATCAAGGTTGTTCCTTGTCTCCTAATGGTTTGGATTGCTCTCTCTGCCATGCCGTTGGTTTCCTTCTGGCCACTGACTGCGTCCTGCAAGACTGTTCCTAGACCTAAAGCTGCTCTCTGCTTCTGGATGACTTGCTTCAGCTTCATCATTGTTCCTTCGTTGTCTGCCTTCAAGTTGATAGTTCCGTATCCAAGTTGAGTACTCAAGTAGGTCACTCCTTCGCAAAGGTGCTCTACAAGATCTTTTCCTTTAGATGCTGTCGGGATACAGACCATGTTCCTACTCCAAGAATCAACACACACAAGACATACTGCCGCTGGTGCCTCATCATGACTTGTTCCTGTAAAACAGAAATCCATACAGAAAGTTGGTCTCGAAGATCTTTCCTTCTCTGGGTTCTCACGAAGGTGTGGAGACTCTTTTCCTTTGCATGCTACACACGTCGGACACCAAGATGCATAAGGTAAGTGTGTGAGATTATGCACTGCAACTTCCTCCGGCTTTGGCTGTTTGGGTACCTTCAGAGGTTCAGCTTCTAGAAACTCCTTGTACTTCTTCTGGCCTGAAACAAGTTCCATGTGCCTTTCTGCTTCCATGATGGATCTACTGAGCCTTCTGAGGATTTCTTGCTTAGATCCAGCTTTTGAAACTCCTAGTTCCTTGCACAGTTCTCTCAGGGCCTTGAGGCTGTTCTGCTGGTTGTACTCATGACCATTGAATGTAAACGACAGTTCTCCTGCAAGTTCGTGCCTGTGCGCTGGTGCTTGGGCCTCTGAGGTCTCTTCCTGTTCTTCTTCCTGTTCTGGAATCGTGTCCAGTTGGTGAACCTTCTGTTTTGGTCTTCTGGCCTTGGGGTTCACTGGTTCGATGAGTTCGAATACACTGCGTCCTGTCCAGGATAAACCTCCTAGTGGTTCTGGGTCTCTGTGAGGCTCATCCAAAGTCCAGAACTTGTCATCCTCAAAGAAATCCTTGTTGATCGGTTCTTCTCCATACGTGTACCTGTCTGGTTTGAGGTTTCCTATGTCCACTGGAATGTCATTGGTATCTCGAGGATTGAACAAAGTCTTCCTCAACGAGTTATGGTACCTCGTGAGTGTGGTGCCATCCATGCTGATTGACCATGCATCCTCAGTGTACTCTTCAAACATCTTTCGATCTTCATCTTCCTTGGGGTGCCTATGAGGTTCAGCGGAAATTCCTTGAGCGATACTAGCGTAAGTGTGCGATACTCCTTGCTACCATCGAAGATTGTTCCAAACGGTTCTTCAAGTTCCTCAAACATGATGCTGTGATGCAACAAATACCACTGATCATCATCCTCAATAAGCACTGCTCGATATGCGAACTTTCCTGGTGGAAACATCAAGTAAGTATCAACGTGTTCTGAGGTTCCTAGGCTGAAGTGGACTTGGTAAGGGTCTCGCCAGTTGGTCCAACCAACACGCTGTTCTTCAATGAGTTCCTTCAAGTTCTCGCACAAGTACATAGGGATAGGTTTTGCTTCTGCTTCCCAGTTGACTGCTCTCACAAAGGCTTTTGTTGTAAGTGAGTTGTTGTTGTAGTTCACTGCGATCTTGGTTGTTCCTTCTGTTAGGAAAGTGCCTGTTGCTGTTCCATCTCTGAACTCCCAGCCTTTCTTCAACAGTTTACCTACTGCCAAAAGAGGGTGCACAACCGATGAAATCAAGAACACTTCTTCAACCTTCACAATGTTTCCTTGAATATCCCGAAACTCAACTTCAATAATCCTTTGGTCTGAAACCTTAATTCGGGATCCTTGCGCATCTCGCAAAACTACCTTGGTAGTGTTGGGTGCTTTCCTTCCGTACTTCTTCATCCACATTGGTGCCAACGAAATGTCGGCTCCTGAATCCAGCACAACCTCGATCTCTCGAGTTCTCGTGTTCCTCGCTGCACGCGCAAACCTGGTAATGGTCCTTGAGGGTGCTGTTCTCTCTACTCTATTCCTTCTAGGAGGATGGTGACATCCGTTCTCACATTCCTGCATGTCTGGGTGCCACGGTGTTTCATGACATCCATTGGGACACTCAAAGTAGTATCCACGGTCCTGAGTTCCTATCAGAGTTCCTTCTAGGTGCCATTGCAACCATGCATCATCACTCACCTCATCACAGTCCTGAAACTCATCATCTTCATCACCAATCCAAAACTCTTCTGTCTCACTTCTCTCTTCCTGAACTTCTTCACCAACAAACCGCAAAACTCTTCCGAAGTACTCAATCTCTATCTCATCAGAGTTCTCACTCATCTCGAATTCCTCCGGAAAGCTTGTGGGCTCGTCTCCCATGTGGTACATGGAGACCATCCTAATCACTGGTCTTTGGGTTCCTTGGCTTGCTTGGCTTTGGCTTGTTGGGGTCTTGTTGGCTGAAGAAGGGGCCTGAGTCGAAGTACCTGTAGTGCTCGCTTGCTCGCTCTGGTTTTCAAGGTCAACGTTCCTTGCCTGATAACCCATGTCACGCATCTTCTGCCTACACTGTGCTTCGAAATGTCCATACTTATGGCAGTAGTGACACACTCCTGTAGCTGCTTGGGCTTTTCCTTTACCTTTTCCCTTGTGTCTGAAGAAACCTCTTCCTCGACCTTTGCCTTTTCCTTTGTAACCTCTGAAACCTCTACCTCGGCCTTTCCAGTTGCCTCGACCTCTGCCTTTGCCAAAACCTCCGAAACCTTTACCTTTACCTTTGCCTTTGCTGTCAAAGCCGAAACCTTTTCCGAAGTCCTTTCCACCTTTCTTGCCTTTTCCTTTACCTTTGCCTTTATGGTGAACATAACCTTTGCCATAGCCTTTCTTTCCTTTGTACCATGCTTGGTTGATATCCATTGCTGCAAGACCACCCTGGTCATCACCTTTGTCGATCAAGTCTGTTGTGGTTCGGTGAGGTGTTCCTTGCTGGGCTGCTAAAGAGTTAGTCCAACGCTCGGTTGACTCATAGTTCACAAGGTACTGACGAAGAGTATTGTACTGTGTCTTCTCATCCATGTTGAGCAACAAGTGCCTTTTCACATCAGGTTTCATACCTTGGATAAGAGTAGATACTTTCAAATTCTCCTGTACCTTTTCTCCAGTCGCCTTCTCGTACTTCTCGATGTGTTCCTCATATTCGAGGATACTCTCAGCAATTCCTTTGTTGTGAGCAAATTTGTAGTTGAGAATGTTGTGAAACAACTCCAACGATCTCGCACGATTCGTTGGTTGATATTCCTTGAGTAGCATACGGTAAGCTTCCATACCGTGTTCCTCAGCTACATGCTTTACAACTCGGTACGGCCTTCCTTTAGTGTACGAACAAAGAACACTGTACAGGCGTCGGCTTGTTTCCTTTGCTTCTGCAGACATCTCAGCCATCTTCACTTGTTTATCATCTTTTAGATTCCTTTCTGCGATGTCCATGATCTTCACCATGTTGGAATCCACTGCTCCAAGCCAGATCCGAATCCTGTTCCTGAACTCTGTCCATCCACTCTTCTCTTCTTGACATGTTCCTGGGGAAAATGCTTCGGGGCTTTTAATCAGCTTGTGCAACTCCACTTCTCCAGGCTTTCTTTGTTCCTTTACTGCTTTCTCCAGAGATGCTCCTATCTCCTCAAGTGTCGTTGCTGCGTTCGTGTGGGCGTCTGCCAACGCTGTTTGTGATGTCTTCTGTTGTTCCTGAACTGCTGTCAGGGTTTCCTGGAATGCTTGTGTGAGTCCTGCTTCTCTTTGACTTCCTGAAGCTGCTGAGTTCCTGATCTCCTCTGCTAGTGTCTGTATTCCTTGTAAGGTCTGTGCATTGATCTCGGCAAGTGCCTTCAATGCATCATCCATTCCTTTTGCTGCTTCAAGGTTGCTGTACACTAGTGCTGCTAAAAGTAGTGACTTGCACTGTTTCCTGCTCACTGCTTGTGCTCTCCTTTCTCCTCTTGTCTTCCTTTGGTGCTTCGAGCGGTTGCTTGCTCTTGCGAAAAACAAACTAGAATAGTACGACAGGGTGATCCCAGTAATCAGTCCCATTGGGGTTCCTAAGAACACTGCTATGCGAATTCCTTGAAATACAACTCTGTTGGAAATGACTTCCTGAACTATCACATGCACGACGTCGTGAAACTTCTTTCCTACGATTGCTAGCTTTTCTACGAAACTGTGAACATGTTCCTGTACAACTTTCCTCAGTACTTCTCGCTGTTGTTTTACTAGTTACCTAGGGGCGTAGCCTGACTCAAGGCTCTCACTCTCCTGGTTCTCGGTGTTCTGGTCCCCGTTCCTGTTCTCTTCCGTGTAGTACTCGCCGGTCACGCTAACGACGCTGTAGAGCTCGTTCATCACTTGGTTCGCGCACAACAAAGCGTACGGTACCATGACTTTTCCTATCTCCACATAGTCCTTAATCGTGTACGCGTTCGTGTTCCTGATCGTGTTCACGTTGGTGCCGTCGGGGTTCACGCTGCCCTCGTTGTAGCCTTGCTGGTAGTACTCGCCGTACACGTCATAGTTCCTGTAGCGGTTCCGGTGCGTATTGGGGTGCGTATTGGGCTTCCTTCTGCTCGACCACACTGCCATGAGCTCGCTCTCGTCACTCTCAACGTACGGTAGTTCCTTTCTCCCACGGCTCGCTTCCTTGGAGGATAAGGCGTCTCCAAGGGCAAGTTCTTCCTTCGTCTCCACTTTGTTGCCAAGGGCCTGCCACGGTCTCACCGCCATACTTCCTGCTCCTGGGACCAAGATCATCCCGCACAAAGTTGCGAGGCTTCCCAGTGCGAAACCACCCAGCAGCACCATGCATGCTGCCAAACCGTAGCACTTCATGTTCCTTTTCTCTTTCTCTTCCACCAACACTCGGTCGGGGTAGCAATCGCTGCAAGCGTCAAAGTCTCGCGCATTTCCTGCTGTCACATTGTGGTTACGAAGGTGTCCACAACCTCTGCGGTGGTACTTTGTTCCTGAACGGACTGCGATCCTGAGCGTGGGCATGTTGAGCACTGTCTCTGTCTTCTTGGTGATCTGCTCATTCGCGCGCATTTGCTTCCATCCGGCAACGAGGCAAACTGCCATGGCGCCGAGCATCATGGTTCCTATGGCTACGAGTAGCATCATCGCTGCCAAGGAAGTTCCTAGCATCATCGCTGCCAAGGAGGTTCCTGGAGGCAGCTCCGCTACCATGTTAAAGAACGGGCTTCACTAAGCTTCCTACACTCAAACTGAAGCGGTCACTTTTCCTTGTGGGTCACTGTGTCCGCTGGTCTCGAGCCTTGCACGTCGCGTGTGCGTGACGGCTGTTCCTGTACATTAACTGCACTGCACTAACTGTGTTACTGTTCCTGGCAAGATGTTTAACA
>CAJNDT010000738.1:35000-148392 GCA_905221615.1 Symbiodinium sp. CCMP2592 | reverse complement strand
ATTATAAATTATAATTTATAGAAAATTAATAAATTACAATTATAATCGAATTTGAAAAATAGTAATAATATATTGCTATAGATATTATGAATGAATCTCATCCAAATCTAATTATTCTTCTAATTAAATATCCGATTTCCGAATTACCTATTCAACATATATAATATTAATATCTACGCATTCGATAATAGATCATTCTTCCTACGCATATTCAAAATATATCGCCCTCTCCCTCCCCGATTTCCGTATCAAATTAAACGATACCCGATCGTTAATTTCAATATCAAAGAGAAGAAAGATATCTTCTTAGGTGATATCATGATCATCTCATATGAAATCCCTCCCATCTTCCTCCATATCGATATCATAAAAAATCCAAATAATGAACACAAACGGCAGCCACCCAGACAATATGTAGATAATACGACAAATATTTCCTGTCCCGATATAATATATATATATATATATATATATATATAAAATCGATTCTCAATAAACTAAATCAATCCCCTAGTACCAAAAAGTATCAATAAATTTCGAACCCGACAATTCATCTAATTCCAAGAATATTGGACAACTACCTCTCATCTTTCCGGAAATATTTGAGACTACCCTATACAGGGCTTACGAAAGAGCTTGCCGCAAGGCCAAAACGCACCCTGACATGCACCCAATTATAGGGATATTCATATACCTGTATATATATATATATATATACAAAGAAAGAACTTTTCCTTTCTATATTGAATAATTCGATGAGCTGTTCATTAGAATCTATACTTTGAAATATTGAAACATGTCATTATTAAGTTAGAATAGAGCATGTCTCTAAAACAGGTCTATCTTAAATCGAAAAGTCTCGATTAATCTAGTTGCAAGTCTCAATAGTCAGTGATTCCAAACAGTCCTGTATAGCAAAGATCAGCATGCACAGGTCCCACCCGCAGAGGTCACATGCCAAAAGCACCAGCAGGCGGTTCGATCTTCGAAGGATGCCTTGCGTGTGAAAGAAAGGGGTTTTTGAGTTCCAGGCGATTGGGCTTGAGGTTTCAGCGGTGTCTAAGGCAACGTCTGACAAGGATCGGATCGGGGATCTATGATCTACGCCTCATGAATCTAAGCTTGCACCATGACGGTCATGCAGAGTCCCTCAACAACCAGAAAGTAAACGTACAAGAACAAGAGTTTGATGCTACAAAACAAGAACACTCCCCTCAAAAGGGTGCCGAGCATTGTCCAACAGCGAAGGCGCAATGTCGTAGATGCTAAACAGCCCGGCTTTCGAGCTCGATACCCTGAAGCAAACACCGGAAGCTAGACCAAGACATGGCGGCCAAAGCCTCCCCCCAATCCGAGTTTGCGCGGCCTTTTTGCCATTTGCCAATAAATCCTGAAGTGACGATAGCAACAAAAAGCCGGAACCGCAAGGTCTGAGCGCCAACGACCTCATGGAATCACTGCTGAACCCGAGGTCCACGAAGGAAGGGAAGACGAAAAGATCTGATGATTGCGGGACCAGATGACACTAAGCAGAGGCTGTAACCCCATATAAACCCCACTGTTTTGGGGGAGTTCGAACCCCAATATTCAATAACTCCTTAGCCACGCTCCTACAATGCAACCTGTAGACTCCACACCCCTGGAAACATAAATCCTATCAAATTCTGAACCATTCAGGTCTGAAGAAACTAGGAGTTAGGTCTGAAGCCCATCTTCGAGAAATCCTACACACATCACCCTCCGACTTTGGACTCTTGCCAAAACTGCTCCTTGACCCCACCCTCAAGCCTAAACCCACAACGCTGTAGCAAAGCACATGAAGTCTGAGGGATTGAATGTGGCGGGGTGGGCTTGAATATGTGGGAGTATACATTGGGAGTATACTACAGTAGAACAGTGTAGATATCATGGGGGACCCTACTCAGGAATAGCAGTGCTAAGTATTCAGTCGTCTTTGTTGCCCCGAGAAGACTGGGGCCGAAAGCAAGAAGCACACAACTGCTAAACCCGCTGGTTTTCGGGAGTTTAGGGATTTGGGGCTTACGGACTTTAGGGTTTAGGGCTTACTGTAGTTTCGGGTGTAAGGAGTTTAGGGTTTAAGGGCCCTCACTACTTGAGTGAAGCTCACGTGGGGTTCGAAAGCAGACCCGGTCCCCCAAATATGCCGTAGGTCCGAGGCCACTCTTCGGAATCTCTCGTTTTTCGCCCCGGCCCTCGGCCCTACTTGAGAGCAGCCCCGCTTGCCATGTGATGTCTGGTGCTTCGTAGGGAATGGTTCCTTATAGTAGTCCCTTGTTGATCCTTTAAAGAGGACTGTAAGGGCTACTGTAAAGGGATCTATAGAGTCCCCCAGTAGTAGTCTCCATCTTCCATTACATCCCATTACCTACTAAGCACCAGACAGTAGAATAGCTGACCAGCCCCTGCCATCCCGAGAACTCCTGCAGGCTGTGAAAAGAAGCCTAGGGTTCAAGAATCTCCCTTCGATCCGGGGTGCGGAGTGTGGCCTAGCCGAGCACACCAAAGGTGGTGCTCCAGAAAGACACCTGGGCTCCAACTGCTTGCTCCGAGATACTGCTCTCGGAAGGACGCCACTAAAACTCCTCCGTAGGTAATGTCCTCTAGGATTCTACGTAGGCCATGCAGAATAACACAAATTCTGCCCCAACTACCAAGCACGAGTTTTCTCGAGCTTGTTACCACTCGAAGAAGCCGATATGCAACACCCTCAACTCTGACAAAGCCTGAAGTCTACCAGCACACCTTTAGGCCGTAGTAAAGCATCCTCCGTAGTTACACAAACCCCTGAACCCTAAGCCCCAAAGTGCCAATCACCCTAAGCCAGCCTGCACCCAAAGCATTCGACCCTACACAATCTCTTATACCCTGTACAGGCGAGACATGATGATTGGGTTTCTAGACAAGCTCCTAGAGTGAAGACCCCAGCATATTAAGTAGCCTTAAACCCTAAGACTCCACAACACCCAAGCAAGGAAGCCCACCCTGTTTGAGAGCTAAGCACCGTAATCGAAACTCCGGGAGTCTGCAAAGAAACCCTGAACCCAAGAATGACATGCGAAGAGATGCACGGGAAATGCCGAAGATTTGCAGGTTGAATGTGCCACTAATTCCCTTATTGTTCAAGGGTAGGGAATGTAGAGTATGGTTTCGGAAACTCAGGGCCCCGAAAGCTTCTGAATGGTCTGCCTAAACATCTCTCCATCCCATGCATCCAGTCTGACGGAACGCTGAGATGGCGGCTAGATCTCTATCTCCTTCTTCGGAACCGGGAGCTGGTCAAACAAAGCTCGCGCTGCGGCTTCGTCGCCTCGGGTCTCACGGCTCAGCTTGGTGTTCAGCTTCGGGACACGACCGCAGATGCGAGGGCTTGTGGTTCGATAACGAAACAGCAGCACCAGGTGCTCGGATTTTGATGCGCCTCCTGTCCCGTCGACTCAATTGCAGAGCTGCGCCTGTTGGATCTTCGAAGAGAGTTCTCGCCTCCAACTGCGGCTCCCGAGTTGGGCTGCTGTCACTTGTCAACAACGAAACCCATGAAATGTTGGTAAGTTTTGGCCATGCCTGAGCAGGCCCGAGCTCTCCGAGCCGGAGCTTGCAGCACAAAATCCCCAAATGGCCCCTTCAAGGGAAGAGTGCGCGCAATCAGCCCATGCCTCAGGGTTTTCTCTCACTGGGCCCTCGGGCCGATTGTGTTCTCGGACAGAAACAGCGTGAGCTCCTCCAGCTTCTCCATCTTCGACAATCCTTCGGAGAGCTGCTGGCAGCCGTCATCACCTCGGCGATGTTCAGATGGGAAGACGTTTCTCACGGAAGCCGCTGCTGCCTTTGCCTTTCCAGCTCCTGCAACCCTTTACCGTGTACGCATGATGGGAGGCCGGCCAGCCAGTTCATACCCGCAGACCGGAAGCATCCGGAGGCCTAAAAAAAGTCTATCAGCCTTCACCCCATGATTCCATACCAGCTATTGTTCCAGTGCGCGCGATGGGAAGCGCAACCAAGAGGGTTATGGAAAAGTGTTATCTGGCATCGCGTTTTTTGCCAACCCCCGCGTGCTTTCGTAGAACTCTGAAGTTTCCACACGTTATAAGTTTTCAGTGGAGACTCGCATGGATGACACTGCAGTGCGAATAACTAGCCGACTCTGGCCGCTACGAGGCAGCCCCTACATTCCGATGCTCAGCATGTGCCGGCAGCAACACTCCGATCTCCGGGGCACCGGGCCATGTATACCAAGACAGTGAATGATGCCTGCTTCTTGAAACGGTGGGGGGTTGACGAATTCAGAGCTCCGTCTCAGCCTTGTCCGGGGCTCCTAAGCCTGCGGCCGGCAGAAGATTCTGCACCGAACACAACTCTACAACCCCCAGCTCCGATCCATTCGTAAGCCCTCTGAGAGGATCAGGGAAGCTCACCTTGGCCCTCCGAATCTGCATCGGACTGGGCAGCGGCATTGCAGCCGCAAGGTTTGACAAGTCTTCTTGTGCTGATCCCGGCTCCAAAACACTTCTTGCCTCCAGCCACGGCTTCCGAGCTGACCCCTATACAGCTATGGCTAGAGTCTAGAGCTGGCCCAACTTTAAACCTGCATGCCCGAAGTGACGAACAGCCGGGAGATCCCCTCGAACTGCAGCTTGCCCTCACGAACAGCCAACATGCCCCCTTCCAGGCAAGAGCGGGCCTTGCTCTCACTGGGCCCCCGAGCCGATTGAGTTTCCTTGCAGGTACAGCGTGAGCTCCTCGAGCTTCTCCAGCTTCACCAATCCTTCGGAGAGCTGCTGGCAGCCGTCTGCGCCTCAGCGATGTTCGGATGGGGACAACACTTTCTCTGCCATTCTGGAAGCTCCCACAGCCCTTGTATGAGGATGCCAAGACGGCCTAATTCGGATACTCGGTTTATACTCGCAGACCAATAGCCTCAGAGGCCCAACACAGTCCTTCAGATTCCACCTCCTGACTCCATTCCACGTACTGCTCCAGCGCGGGAGATGGGAAACGGTACCATAAGAGTTGCGTTTTTGAACAGTGCGACCCATGCGCCCCCTCTCGTACTGATTTCTTAGAACTCTTCAGTTTCTATGCACGAAAGTCATTCGTTGCAAAGCTGCATGGGTGACTTTGGAGTGCCAAAGGCCAGCTCTGCCCGCTACGAGGCAGCCCCCTACATTCCGATGCTCGGCATGTGCCGGCAGCAAACATCTGATCTCCGGTGCAGGAGCTGGGGCGCCGGGCCAATTCCATTGCTGTTTAACCAGAGCCCCAACTTCTTCATCTTCTGCATTTGCGCCAGACACACCGCCAGGCCGCTGCAGCCTTTGTCGCCTCGGCGCAATTCTCCGGGCTGGTATCCTATCCAAGCAGCCCAGAATATTGTAGCATAGAAACACAAACATGAAACAAGATTTTCAGACTCGGACCGAACCGACCAAACACGAATGTATCGATTCTTACCAGTATAGCCAGATCTTTTCGATTTTATGCCTACTTCTCCAGATCGGGAGCGAAATTCAGAGGGCTCCGCCTCAGCCTTGCGAAGACTCCGAAACTCCTACGCCTGCGGCCCTCAGAAAAACTCTGCACCGAGGACAAGCGTACAAAACCCGAGGACACCTCTACAAGTTGAACCCTCAAGCTGCGAAAAAGCCTTTTGAGAGGATCAGGGAAGCTCACCCTGGCCCTCCGCATCTGCATCGGGCTGAGCAGCAGCATTGCAGCCGCAAGGTGGGAACAGAAGCCTCAAAATCCCCAAGACCCCAAGTCTTCTTTGGCTTTTCACGCCTCCAAAACACTCCTTGCCTCCAGCCACAGCTCCCAATCTAACCTACACCTTTGGCAAAACTTCTTAAAGCCCCATACAGCCTATACAGCCGTAGGTGACCCTACGTTACACCTGCAGGCCTGAAGCGGCGAACAGCCGAGAGATACCCTCGAACTGGAGCTTCCCCTCACGAACAGCCAACATGCCCCCGTCAAGGGAGGAGCGGCCTTTCTGTCACTGGGCCCCCGAGCCGATTGAGTTGTTGTACAGGTTCAGCGTGAGCTCCTCCAGCTTCTGCATCTTCGTCAATCCTTCGGAGAGCTGCTGGCAGCCGCCATCACCTCAGCGATGTTCAAATGGGGACAACACTTTCTCTGCCATTCTAGAAGCTCCCACAGCCCTTGTATGAGGATGCCAAGACGGCCTAATTCGGATACTCAGTTTACACTCGCAGACCAATAGCCTCAGAGGCCCAACACAGTCCTTCAGATTCCACCTCCTGACTCCATTCCACGTACTGCTCCAGCGCGGGAGATGGGAAGCGATACCATAAGAGTTACGCTTTTGAACAGTGCGACCCATGCCAACCCTCGCGCTGATTTCTTAGAACTCTTCAGTTTCTATGCACGAAAGTCATTCGTTGCAAAGCTGCATGGGTGACTTTGGAGTGCCAAAGGCCAGCTTTACCCGCTACGAGGCAGCCCCCTACATTCCGATGCTCGGCATGTGCCGGCAGCAAACATCTGATCTCCGGGCGCAGGAGCTGGGGCGCCGGGCCAACTCCGTTGCTGCGTAAGTCGAGCTCCATCTTTTGGATCTTCTGCATTTGCGCCAGACACACCGCCAGGCCGCTGCAGCCTTTGTCGCCTCGGCGCAATTCTCCGGACTGGTATCCTACCCAAGCAGCCCAGAAAGTTGTATCATAGAAATTTGCAAGATGAAACAAGATTTTCAGACTCCCGACCACACGCGGATGTATCGATTCTTACCAGATCTTACCAGCATACCCAGATCTTCGATTTTCTGCCTACTTTTCCAGATCTGGAGCGAAATTCAGAGGGCTCCGCCTCAGCCTTGCGAAGACTCCGGGGCTCCTACGCCTGCGGCCCTCAGAAAAACTCTGCACCGAGGACAAGCGTACAAAACCCGAGGACACCTCTACAAGTTGAACCCTCAAGCTGCGAAAAAGCCTTTTGAGAGGATCAGGGAAGCTCAGCCATTGCAGCCGCAAAGTGGGAAAAGAAGTCTGAAACATCCCCAAGACCCATTTTTTCTTTGCTTCTCCCGCCTCCAAAACAGTCCTTGCCTCCAGCCGCAGCTCCCAATCTAACCTACACCTTCAGCCCCATACAGCCTATACAGCCGTAGGTGACCCTACGTTACACCTGCAGGCCTGAAGCGGCGAACAGCCGAGAGATACCCCCGAACTGGAGCTTCCCCTAACGAACAGCCAACATGCCCCCTTACAGGGAAGAGTGGGCCTTTATCACTGAGCCCCCGGGCGGATGTAGTTGTCGCCCAGGTCCAGCTTGAGCTCCTCCAGCTTCTGCATCTTCGTCAATCCTTCGGAGAGCTGCTGGCAGCCGCCTTCGCCTCAGCGATGTTCGGATGGGGACAACACTTTCTCTGCCAGTCTAGAAGCTCCCACAGCCCTTGTATGAGGATGCCAAGACGGCATAATTCGGATACTCAGTTTATACACGCAGACCAAAAGCCTCGGAAGCCCAACAAAGTCTTTCAGATTCCACCTCCTGACTCCATTCCACGTGTTGCTCCAGCGCAGGAGATGGGAAACGATACCCTAAGAGTTACGCTTTTGAACAGTGCGACCCATGCGCCCCCTCTCGTACTGATTTCTTAGAACTCTTCAGTTTTTATGCACGAAAGTCTTTCGTTGCAAAGTTGAACGTTGAACGGGTGACCTTGGAGTGCAAAAGGCCAGCTCTGCCCGCTACGAGGCAGCCCCCGACATTCCGATGCTCGGCAAGTGCCGGCAGCAACACTCTGATCTCCGGTGCAGGAGCTGGGGCGCCGGGCCGATTATTTCGTTGACCGCTAAGCCGAGCTCCAACTTCTTCATCTCCTGCATTTGCGCCAGACACACCGCCAGGCCGCTGCAGCCTTTCTCGCCTGGGCGCGATTCTCCGGGCTGGCCTCCAGCCCAAGCAACCCAGAAAGTTGTATCATAGAAACTTGCAAGATGAAACAAGATTTTCAGACTCGGAGCGAGCCGACCACACGCGGATGTATCGATTCTTACCAGATCTTACCAGCATACCCAGATCTTCGATTTTCTGCCTACTTTTCCAGATCTGGAGCGAAATTCAGAGGGCTCCGCCTCAGCCTTGCGAAGACTCCGGGGCTCCTACGCCTGCGGCCCTCAGAAAAAACTCTGCACCGAGGACAAGCGTACAAAACCCGAGGACACCTCTACAAGTTGAACCCTCAAGCTGCGAAAAAGCCTTTTGAGAGGATCAGGGAAGCTCACCCTGGCCCTCCGCATCTGCATCGGGCTGAGCAGCAGCATTGCAGCCGCAAAGTGGGAAAAGAAGTCTGAAACTCCCCAAGGCCCGAGGCTTCTTTTGCTTTTCCTGCCTCCAAAACAGTCCTTGCCTCCAGCCGCAGCTCCCAATCTAACCTACACCTTCAGCCCCATACAGCCTATACAGCCGTAGGTGACCCTACGTTACACCTGCAGGCCTGAAGCGGCGAACAGCCGAGAGATACCCTCGAACTGGAGCTTCCCCTCACGAACAGCCAACATGCCCCCGTCAAGGGAGGAGCGGCCTTTCTGTCACTGGGCCCCCGAGCCGATTGAGTTGTTGTACAGGTACAGCGTGAGCTCCTCCAGCTTCTGCATCTTCGTCAATCCTTCGGAGAGCTGCTGGCAGCCGCCATCACCTCAGCGATGTTCAAATGGGGACAACACTTTCTCTGCCATTCTAGAAGCTCCCACAGCCCTTGTATGAGGATGCCAAGACGGCCTAATTCGGATACTCAGTTTACACTCGCAGACCAATAGCCTCGGAAGCCCAACAAGGCCTTTCAGATTCCACCTCCTGACTCCATTCCACGTACTGCTCCAGCGCGGGAGATGGGAAGCGATACCATAAGAGTTACGCTTTTGAACAGTGCGACCCATGCCAACCCTCGCGCTGATTTCTTAGAACTCTTCAGTTTCTATGCACGAAAGTCATTCGTTGCAAAGTTGCATGGGTGACTTTGGAGTGCAAAAGGCCAGCTCTGCCCGCTACGAGGCAGCCCCCTACATTCCGATGCTCGGCATGTGCCGGAAGCAACAATCTGATCTCCGGTGCAGGAGCTGGGGCGCCGGGCCAATTCCGTTGCTGCTTAACCAGAGCCCCAACTTCTTCATCTTCTGCATTTGCGCCAGACACACCGCCAGGCCGCTGCAGCCTTTGTCGCCTCGGCGCAATTCTCCGGGCTGGTATCCTACCCAAGCAGCCCAGAAAGTTGTATCATAGAAATTTGCAAGATGAAACAAGATTTTCAGACTCCCGACCACACGCGGATGTATCGATTCTTACCAGATCTTACCAGTATACCCAGATGTTCGATGATGCCTACTTCTCCAGATCGGGAGCGAAATTCAGAGGGCTCCGCCTCAGCCTTGCGAAGACTCCGGGGCTCCTACGCCTGCGGCCCTCAGAAAAACCCGAGGACACCTCTACAAGTTGGACCCTCAAGCTGTGAAAAAGCCTTTTGAGAGGATCAGGGAAGCTCAGCCATTGCAGCCGCAAAGTGGGAAAAGAAGTCTGAAACATCCCCAAGACCCATTTTTTCTTTGCTTCTCCCGCCTCCAAAACAGTCCTTGCCTCCAGCCGCAGCTCCCAATCTAACCTACACCTTCAGCCCCATACAGCCTATACAGCCGTAGGTGACCCTACGTTACACCTGCAGGCCTGAAGCGGCGAACAGCCGAGAGATACCCTCGAACTGGAGCTTCCCCTCACGAACAGCCAACATGCCCCCGTCAAGGGAGGAGTGGCCTTTCTGTCACTGGGCCCCCGGACCGATTGAGTTGTTGTACAGGTTCAGCGTGAGCTCCTCCAGCTTCTGCATCTTCGTCAATCCTTCGGAGAGCTGCTGCCAGCCGTCATCACCTCAGCGATGTTCAAATGGGGACAACACTTTCTCTGCCATTCTAGAAGCTCCCACAGCCCTTGTACGAGGATGTCAGGACAGCCTAATTCGGATACTGCCGCCAGCAACAATCTGATCTCCGGTGCAGGAGCTGGGGCGCCGGGCCAATTCCGTTGCTGCTTAACCAGAGCCCCAACTTCTTCATCTTCTGCATTTGCGCCAGACACACCGCCAGGCCGCTGCAGCCTTTGTCGCCTCGGCGCAATTCTCCGGACTGGTATCCTACCCAAGCAGCCCAGAATATTGTAGCATAGAAACTTGCAAGATGAAGCAAGATTTTTAGACTCCCGACCACACGCGGATGTATCGATTCTTACCAGATCTTACCAGTATACCCAGATGTTCGATGATGCCTACTTCTCCAGATCGGGAGCGAAATTCAGAGGGCTCCGCCTCAGCCTTGCGAAGACTCCGGGGCTCCTACGCCTGCGGCCCTCAGAAAAACTCTGCACCGAGGACAAGCGTAAAAAACCCGAGGACACCTCTACAAGTTGGACCCTCAAGCTGCGAAAAAGCCTTTTGAGAGGATCAGGGAAGCTCACCCTGGCCCTCCGCATCTGCATCGGGCTGAGCAGCAGCATTGCCGCCGCAAAGTGGGAAAAGAAGTCTGAAACATCCCCAAGACCCATTTTTTCTTTGCTTCTCCCGCCTCCAAAACAGTCCTTGCCTCCAGCCGCAGCTCCCAATCTAACCTACACCTTCAGCCCCATACAGCCTATACAGCCATAGGTGACCCTACGTTACACCTGCAGGCCTGAAGCGGCTCGAACTGGAGCTTCCCCTCACGAACAGCCAACATGCCCCCGTCAAGGGAGGAGCGGCCTTTCTGTCACTGGGCCCCCGGACCGATTGAGTTGTTGTACAGGTCCAGCGTGAGCTCCTCCAGCTTCTCCAGCTTCGTCAATCCTTCGGAGAGCTGCTGGCAGCCGCCTGCGCCTCGGCGATGTTCAGATGGGGACACATTCTAGAAGCTCCCACAGCTCCTGTATGAGGATGTCAGGACGGCCTCATTCGGATGATCAGTTTATACTCGCAGACCAAAAGCCTCGGAAGCCCAAAAAGTCTTTCAGATTCCACCTCCTGACTCCATTCCACGTATTTCTCCAGCGCTGGAGATGGGAAGCGATGCCATAAGAGCTACGTGTTTTGAGCACTGCGACCCATGCCAACCCTCGTGCTGATTTCTTAGAACTCTTCAGTTTCTATGCGCGAAAGTCATTCGTTGCAAAGCTGCATGGGTGACTTTGGAGTGCCAAAGGCCAGCTTTACCCGCTACGAGGCAGCCCCCCACATTCCGATGCTCGGCATGTGCCGGCAGCAACAATCTGATCTCCGGGCGCAGGAGCTGGGGCGCCGGGCCGATTTTGTTGCTGCATAAGTCGAGCTCCATCTTTTGGATCTTCTGCATTTGCGCCAGACACACCGCCAGGCCGCTGCAGCCTTTGTCGCCTCGGCGCAATTCTCCGGACTGGTATCCTACCCAAGCAGCCCAGAATATTGTAGCATAGAAACACAAACATGAAACAAGATTTTCAGACTCGGACCGAACCGACCAAACACGAATGTATCGATTCTTACCAGTATAGCCAGATCTTTTCGATTTTATGCCTACTTCTCCCCGATCGGGAGCGAAATTCAGAGGGCTCCGCCTCAGCTTGCGAAGACTCCGAAACTCCTACGCCTGCGGCCCTCAGAAAAAACTCTGCACCGAGGACAAGCGTGAAGAAACCGAGGACACCTCTACAAGTTGAACCCTGCCGCTGCGAAAAGCCTTTTGAGAGGATCAGGGAAGCTCACCCTGGCCCTCCGCATCTGCATCGGGCTGAGCAGCAGCATTGCAGCCGCAAGGTCGGAAAAGAAGTCTGAAACATCCCCAAGACCCCAAGTCTTCTTTGGCTTTTCCCGCCTCCAAAATACTCCTTGCCTCCAGCCACAGCTCCCAATCTAACCTACACCTTCGGCAAAACTTCTCAAAACCCCATACAGCCTATACAGCCGCAACTGCTCCTGCGTTACACCTGCAAGCCTGAAGGGGCGACCAGCCGAGAGATACCCTCGAACTGCAGCTTGCCCATCAGGAACAGCCAACATGCCCCCGTCAAGGGAGGAGCGGCCTTTCTGTCACTGGGCCCCCGAGCCGATTGAGTTCTCGGCCAGGTACAGCACGAGCTCCTCCAGCTTCGCCATCTTCGTCAATGCTTCGGAGAGCTGCTTGCAGCCGCCTGCGCCTCAGCGATGTTCGGATGGGGACAACACTTTCTCTGCCATTCTAGAAGCTCCCACAGCCCTTGTATGAGGATGCCAAGACGGCCTAATTCGGATACTCAGTTTACACTCGCAGACCAATAGCCTCGGAAGCCCAACAAGGCCTTTCAGATTCCACCTGCTGACTCCATTCCACGTACTGCTCCAGCGCGGGAGATGGGAAGCGATACCATAAGAGTTACGCTTTTGAACAGTGCGACCCATGCCAACCCTCGCGCTGATTTCTTAGAACTCTTCAGTTTCTATGCACGAAAGTCATTCGTTGCAAAGTTACATGGGTGACTTTGGAGTGCAAAAGGCCAGCTCTGCCCGCTACGAGGCAGCCCCCTACATTCCGATGCTCGGCATGTGCCGGAAGCAACAATCTGATCTCCGGGCGCAGGAGCTGGGGCGCCGGGCCGATTTTGTTGCTGCGTAAGTCGAGCTCCATCTTTTGGATCTTCTGCATTTGCGCTAGACACACCGCCAGGCCGCTGCAGCCTTTGTCGCCTCAGCACAACTCTCCGGGCTGGCCTCCAGCCCAAGCAACCCAGAAAGCTGTATCATAGAAACTTGCAAGATAAAACAGGATTTTCAGACTCGGACCGAGCCGACTAAACACGGATGCATCGATTCTTACCAGATCTTACCAGTATACCCAGATATTCGATGATGCCTACTTCTCCAGATCGGGAGCGATATTCAGAGGGCTCCGCCTCAGCCTGGCGAAGACTCCGAAACTCCTAAGCCTGCGGCCCTCAGAAAAACTCTGCACCGAGGACAAGCGTGAAAAACCGAGGACACCTCTACAAGTTGAATCCTGCCGCTGCGAAAAGCCTTTTGAGAGGATCAGGGAAGCTCACCCTGGCCCTCCGCATCTGCATCGGGCTGAGCAGCAGCATTGCAGCCGCAAGGTGGGAAAAGAAGCCTGAAAAGCCCCCTACTTCTTGCCTCCAGCCAGCCAAACCTCTCAAAACCCTATACAGCTACCTCACGAACAGCCACCATGCCCCCTTACAGGGAAGAGCGGGCCTTTCTGTCACTGGGCCCCCGGACCGATTGAGTTGTTGTACAGGTACAGCGAGAGCTTCTCCAGTGTCTCCATCTTCGCTTGAGCTTCGGAGAGCTGCTGGCAGACGTCATCACCTCAGCGATGTTCAGATGGGGACAACGTTTCTCACGGAAGCTGCCGCTATATACACGCTCCCACAGCCATTTTCAGTGTACGGACACAGCCTTGCAGCCTTTCAAGACTTCTTCAGCATGAGAGATCGATCCGGAGCCTCATCCCCGAAATCCAAACTGACCTAAACCCTGCAACTACTTACCTCCTCCGCCCGTCCCGAGGCATCAATGGACGGATATACGTCCATGCAAGAGGCAAAACTCGGAAGGGTCACGCCCAGCCGACCCGAGAGCTGTGGAACCGCCTCTGAGCCTCTCAAGCTTGGGCCCCGGCCGATCTTGCTTCCTTCAAGCTGCAAGCCCAGTTCATCGAGGTAAGGCATGGCTGCAATCGCAGCCGAGGCCTCTTGAGCCGTGGCAGCTCTCAACTCGCCCGAGAAGCGAAGCTCGAAGGGCTGTTGGCCCTGTTGCGCTCGGGCCCGAGCCGCCCGTCTGGCGGCCTCCGCCTCTGGCACAGTCAGCTTCGGGTTCCGCAGCACCAGCCTGGAGGCCGGAGCCCTGAGCAGCCACTGGAGGTCTGTGGGAGTGGCTTCCTTCACCATGATCTCCGCTTCAGACTCTTCCATCAGATCCACACTCTGCCCCTCAACTTCGGTGCGATAGGTGACATGCATTTCCTGGCCGTCGGCCCTGGCCTTCTGGAGTGCCTCCACGGCTCTTCGCACAACCCTGGGGCGTAGGGCGGCCTCCACCTGGTCCAGGTCGGGAGGTTTGATCTCCAGCGCCGTCGCTCGGAGCTTGACGGGCCCCAGCCGAGCCAGGCCCAGCAGAGTGCTTGCGCGCAGGTTGGCCCCCGCGAAGCTGATCTCGATTGGGTTCTCGTTGGGTTGGACCCGGCGGAGGCTTTCGTTGAGCTCTTGCTGCGTGTCCGAATCCTTGCTTTCGACAGACAGCGAATGCAGTGCCGGAAGGACACCAAGCACCGTCTTCGTAGTATTGCACGACGAGGCTTGGGGCCTCTGGGGCCAACTTGCTGATGGCCTCCCCCAATAATTTCCATGCTTTCCAGCTAAGGCTGTTCGAGCTGCTGAAGCCCAGACGTGTCAGCTGCACGCACCTGAGAAGCAAAACGGGGTGAGGAGACAAGCCCACAACTTCCTTGCTCAAAGCCGTCACGGACCGCATCCCGCCTAGGCAACATCTGGCAGATCTGCTCCACATGGTCCTCCGTCAATGCGCCTGAAGTAGTCAAAGGCAGCTACGCACCTTCTCAGGACCTGCCCCACCTTCGCTGCCGTAGTCAACTTCCGGCTTGATCTTGAGCACGTGGAGTAGCGGTGCCTGTGCGGAAGGCGGAAACTTTGCGGACAGTTGAGACGCCATGGATGCAGGCAAAAGTTTCGAAAGCCGGCGATTTGGGATGCTGTAATTTTGGAGCTCCTACGCAGCTACCAGCCATCTGCTGTGACAGTGCACGTGGCTCTAAACCCCAGCAATTGGACAACCGGAAGATGCAAATCCCAACTGCGCAATTCGCACCGATGAGACGTCAAACCAGACGCGGTGGCAAACATGCTGGCGCGCCCTGCGGTTCAGGCCCACCAAGAGGAGATCCAGCAGGCATTCGCCAAAAGTCATCTCTTGGGCTCCTGTCTAAGCACTGTGGAAGTTCCAGGAATGTTTGGCGTACAGACCTTCAGTCGAGCTCGATCGGGAGTCATACTTCGCCTAGGATTCCAATTCTGCAGAGCTTCCTGATGGGGGTTTTGCTGAGACAAGCTCTGACCACTCTGAAAGTTCGATTTCCAAACGACAAGTAGCCTCGATCCTGGCACAGCTTACGTTCAGTGTTTGGCTTGGATCATAAGCTTACACCCGAACAGCGTACGAACACCCATACGGCTCGGGCTGAAAACATCCAGCCCTCAGAACGGCGCACCTGCCGTGTCGGCGATGTCTTTGAGAGTCAGGCCCAGGCACAGCACGGAGGTGCTGATCGAGAAGGCCAGCGTGGCCAACTTACGTGTGCTGAAGTCGGTCCTTCCAGACGAGGGGAGTAGAGGCAGAAGAGGTGGCTGCCAAGGCGGCTGACGAGAAGCGAGGAAGGCTACAATAGAAAGCTTAACGATCTTAATGGGCCTTCTGCCGATCTGCATCAAGAGACAGCAGGTGGGCCCTTTCTCAGATCTGGTCCTGTGGGTTGCGACCTTCACATAGAGGATACGGCTCTGCAGCAAAGCCTGGGCCGGTGACCTCGGCATAGCGACACACGCCCGACAAACGCACCCCATGCAGTGTCGTGGCCTACGGTCGGAATCTACAGCCATCTACAGCCGCCCAAGCACCAAACATGTTGAATCCTCTATAAGACTATAAGACGGAAGTTTCGAAGGATGGCGCCTTCCCTTGCACGGAGACCTTTACACCATTGCACAATGCCCGATGTGACAATCCGACCTGAGCCGCAACCTCCCGAGCCCTTTCTGATTGAGCAGGTCCAAGTGGCTCCAGCATGGTCTCCGTGACGATTCGAAGCCTCTGCAAGCGGGTAAAGCCCGGGTCTGTTGAGGCGCATTGGCTTGGCACAACACAAAGCTTCGAGCGCATTATCCAAGAGATCTCCCTCTAGGCCACCATCCGATGCCTCTGCAGGTTCATCAGCCACCCCTGCCGCGGCTGTGAGCAAGGCCAGATGACGATGAACGCCGGATCCGCGAGAACCAAGGCCGGGAGGCCTGGCCGCAAGCTTTTGTTTTGGCAAAGGGATGATAGGAGCACAACCGGCGGGCCACCCACCAAAGACCACAGAATCGTCGTCAGGATGCCAGCGCCCGGAAATTTCGCTTGGAGCGCCTTAGGGAGCGGCGAAGGCAGGTCTTGAGGGTGGCAGTTTTGGGAGCTTCAGGCTTCAAAAGCTTCAAACGCACCTGGGTCATGATGGGGAAGGAGAGGCAAAACCAGAGCACGTAGGTGGCGGTGATGATGCTCACGCTAATCCGCCCCCACCACACATCGGAGCTCCAGACGAGCCTTGCTGGCAGGGTCTCAGTCCCAGGGCCCCTCGAGGATCATAAGATGCTGCACTTGTGTTACAGACCTCATGCACAGATGCATGCCATGCTGCAGCCTGGAACCTGCCTCAAAACACACTGGGGGCCGACTTGGGTCGCGGCCCGTCTTCGGAGCAAAGTGGCCAGCCTTCCTTCCCGAAGGCCACTAGCAGATCCAGTCCTGTGTCTTGAATGGGAAGCCACCTCTCCATCAGCAAAATGCCCGGAGGGGACATCTTGAAGCTTCGGTAGAGCTCAGATGCCGAAGTGGCGGTTTGAGTCATGCATTGGCCGACCCTTGAGTTTTTGGCCGACTTCAGGCAGGAGCGCAAACATTTCAGCAGCATTTCGCAAGTCTCTCCGTCGTCTACTGGCGCTTCTTCCCACTGAGGCTTTGCCTGCACTGGCTCCTTCAGCGATGCATCCGAGAGAAGGGCGGCTTCTTCCCCCACATCGTAGAGGCTTTTTAAGCCTTGCTCAGGGTCTGTGCTTTCATCCTGTGGCTCTAGCAGAGGCTGTATCTCGTAGTCTGAGGGAGGCTCGGTCTCGGCGGCGATGACTTTGATCAGCGCACGAGACTTCGATAGGCAACACCCCATGGCGCTCCGGAAAGCCGGAGTCAGCTACACGCCGTTCGACAGGTCTTGAACTTCTCGACTCGCCTAAACCTTTTTGAACCCAAAACTGTGACCTAAACCCCAAACTTTAATCCGAATCGACCCCCTAAACTCTGGACATGAGCCCTAACCCCAAACCCGGGAACTTCTGACTGCGGAGGTCTTCTCCGCTCGCTCGCAGGGGCGACTCGCCTAGGGCGAGGGACCCCTTGAGGCTGTCAGAGCTTCACTCCTGGAAGCGTGAGGCTCCTTGAACTTAAGGCTTCGGAGGGGTCAGGAGCTCGGCTGTGGAGTTGGTGCGGAGTTGTTTCAGAGGGAAGTCGTAGTCTTCCCTAGTCGCCATGTCCTTTCATGCCCCTCGTGAATACGGCTAGGCTGGGACGCCGGCCTCGTGTCCTAGCCGGAGGCCTCCTCGCTTCTTTGTAAGGCCTTGCCTTCCCTCCCCCCTTCGCCTTCCGTAGTTTGGGGCCCTAATCTTCCATCCACGGATCCGGGTGGGAGAGTCGGCGTGCAAGCTAATTAAATTGTGCGAGGCGCAGTTCTCAGGACAGTCCTTTAAATTAAAGGCCCCTCAGGGTGCTCGATGGGTTACTTCGCGAGGCCCGGGCGGATTCCACCAACTTTGCCAGAAGTCACATCCGATTATTCCTTGGTGGCCTTGTAGCTATGTTTGTACAAGAGCACCTAATCCCTCTGCGTAGATCAGAAGGAACCCCATCCTCACTCACCACCGTAGATGCACTGGCCCAGCTTCGACCGTATGGGCTCGATTTAATGCAACATCATGTCTTCATACCGTTGTTGCTGCAAGAAACATAGCGACGCACTTGGCAATCCGCAGGCGACGGCTGTTTTTCTCTCACAGTGTCTCACAGGCACGGCTGCAACGACTCGGCAGGAAGATCGAATCGCGAAGCGTAGAGCCTTCAGCAGGCTTGCAACTTGCAACAGTGGGATTCTGTCCTGTGCGGTTCCAGATTCGTGCCAGCGGATCCTCGACATTGAAGAAACCAGAACTCTCCAGCACTTCGTGCTTTCCAACACAATTTTTATGAAGGCAAAGCCCTAAAAGAAACGGGAGTGAGCGCCGCTGCAAACCAGGATCCCATGGAAATCCGAAGCCGAAGCCCGGTCTCCTTCCGAAAGATGCGGAAAAAACCCTGAGGAGATTCTGAAGGACCTGAAGCCCCGGATGCTCCCTCCTACTTGGTGGTTCATGGGTAGTTATACGTAGGGTTATAAGTAGGGTAACTATACTTATAACCCACTTATAACTACCCTGAACCTGCAAGTATGGTTTAAGCTCCCCAAACAGCAGCAAAGCTCCGACCAGACCTCATCGTGACCACCGAAACCCCAAAATGATTTCAAGCCCTCAAACTGTAAGCTTGCGCCGAAGCTTAAACGCAAGTAAAACCAGCCTCGATCTCGTGATCCTCCACTCTCTACCAACACAGACACCAAAATTGCGCAGTGGAGATGACATAAGACTACGAACAACAATAGCAGTAATAGTCGCAATAATAACCGTAATAATCGTAAGAGCAATAAAAGTAATTAATAACAGTAGCTATGCTGGTGGGAAGTCGTGCACTAAACCCTAAACCGCATCAGTTCCAGCCTCATGCTTCTCCTTGGTAGCGGCGCTTCTGCCAGCTTTGGTGCAGCTCCTGGAGGCTCCATGCGTGTGGAACTTCGATCTTCTACGTCAAGAGCTGTAATAAAGTTTTGGGTTTTGGGGTTTTGGGGTTAGGAATTCGGGGGAGTAGCTGAATAGACCGTCGAGTTTTTGGTTTAGGGACATCTCCCCGTCACGGCCAGAAGGCAAAGCTGGCTTGCATTGAAACTCACTTTACCCGAAAGAGTGTAGGGTTTAGGGTTTAGGTGTTTAGGGTTCAGGGTTCAGGCGATAAGAATTTAGGGTTTAGGACTTCTTAGGTTCACTGTTCTGGTTGGTGCAGGCGCGAGACACGGGCATCTCGAGGTGATTGGTACATGCACCAATTAGCACCGATCATTTTTAGTATTATTCTTATCACTAGTACTATTCTTCCTCTTCTTCTTGTTCTCATTCGTGTTGCTTAAAACACCACGCGCTGTCTTTGTGCGGGCCATGCAGAGCCTGAAGGCCCCCCGAGCCCTCGGAGAGGTCCCCCGTCCCTGTAAGGTTTAGGGGTTCTTGCAATGCTTCGGGCTGAAAGCGAACATGTAAGCAGATTTACGAAGCAAGCCGGAGGTTCACCTTAAGAGAATCCCAACCTGTGCCCCTAATAATGTACCAAGTAGCCACGTACCCTTTCACCCTGTTTATTTCGAGCCTTTAACATGGTCTAGAGAAACCCCATCAGCCTTAACCCTCAACCCTGAATCCCGAGCCCTCACGCTGCAGTCCTTGAACATGGATCTTAGCGGCTCCCGGAGAGTGGCGTAAAGGCCCTGGAGGACTCACCACATATGAGACCCTTTCAGGGTTCAGGGGCTCAAGAGTACCTAGTTCCAGATCCGAACTTCGGGGTTCGAAGCTTCAGGGGTTTTTGGACCCGGGTTCGATAATTTTTGATTTAAATCACTTAAGGGAGGTTTGGGGTTTGATGCTGAAGCGTGAGGCTTTCGAGCGATTCCTTTCGCGACACATCCTCCGAAAGTCCAAAAACTCAAACGCTTGAGGGCAAAAACATGCGAGCAAAGGGGGTTTAGGGCTTGGGTACCGAGGTATCGTTGTAAGTTTCAAGAAAATGGAGCGGCGGCCCGCTGCGAGAGAAACGAAGAACAAGTGATTAGAGTCCCATGTCCTCGGAAGAGTACGACAATCTGATGATAGCCCAACGCCCCATACCCCGAAAAGCACCGACCCCCTTTCTTCAGATCCCCAAAATCACCAGCAGGCAGGGCCTGCAGGAGGTTCTCGGCACCTTTGACCGAGTTCCTTGGGCCACTCTGGCGGTAAAGGGTTAAAGTTCTGGGTGTCCAAAAAAACGGCGAAGCCGCATGCCTCCAAACTAAGACGTGCTTGAGTGTTGCGCTCTGCAGACGTGGCCAAACCTGCTTCAATCCTGTACATGCTCCACACCCAGAACCCTCAAAATTGACCCAAACCCTAAATCCTGAGCCTCAAATCAGAAACCCCTGTACCTGAAGCAGCTCCAGTTTCGCAACGAAAACTCGCCGAGCCACAGCAAAGAGCTTTGGCCCTCCTGAAGAATAGATACCTGGGCTGTGATCGAGCTGTTTCTGTTGCGGGACGGCTTCAGGAGCATTTGAAAGACTTTGGGGTTCTCGGTCGGCCTACGGTTTCTTCTTGAAAGTCTGAAGCTTTGCGATGCCAGGGCTTCAGGTGCAGGTTTCAGGAAGTTGGGTTGTGGGCTGTGGATCAAGAGGCTTGGGGCTTCGGGGGATGTTGTGCAATGTAAGTATAGCAACCATGACTTGCAGCCCAAGCTTTTGTACTTATCACCCTGCCTTGTTCTATGCATGAGCGAAAGCTGCAAGCCCAAAAAAGCCCGCGGTCCGAAATCGCAAACCCAACCGTTCGAAAGATGCTCCTAAACCCTGCGGCCTACATGCCACGCCCTAAATCCTCAGCGCCACAGATAATGAAAATAGCGTGGTTTGGAATGCCAATTTTTAGACCCCGACCTCAAAACCACTTGACTTGCTTTCTAACGAACTGGGAACCTTAGACTGGCCTCAGGAGTCTCAGTCTTAAGCCAGTGCCATCTCCGTAGGACCCACCCCAAGTCAGTAGACAACTCCGGCATCTTCGAGGCTTAATACTTCGATCGTGACGGTCTCAACCACAAAAACTCGAAGCTCGCTGTGCTGCAGGGCCTACTGCAACCCGACAAGCTTTGCATACTCCATGACCACACCTGCTCCCCATATCCCAAATACATCTTAAATTTAAATACTGCGCCACTCCCTACATTACGCAAACTGCAAACTCAAACCCTGAAGCTCCCCAGTCCAGCGCCCTCCAATCCGAGTCCTCAAAACCCCACTGCCACAAAACGCTGGAAGTTCCTAGCCCAAGTCCGACCTTAACCCTGAAGAACCTACCTTTTCAGGGTTCCTTATTATGATTTCTTTATATAAGTCCTTAAAAAGGTAGGTTCTTCAGGGTTAAGGGAAACCCTGAGCCCTCAGCCCTAACCCTAAAGTACCATACTCGGCAAGGCTGCTGCTTCCTTCCACTTTGCGGCTTCCTCGTCACCTGGAGAGCATGCTGCAGCTTAGGCAAGCCCTGAGCCGTAAACTCTGAGCCCTGAGCCCTTGACTCTGCCTTCAGCGCGAAAGACATATGTTTTTTTGGGTATTCTGAATTCTGTAAAGGTCTTGCAGGTTGTGGTAGGGTTTCATAAGGGTTCTACAAAGCAGTCATGAGGGTTCTACCTGTGATGAAGGATTTGACGGAAACCGCTCTGGTAGGGTGTCTTCAACGTTATGGGAGCCGAAATCTTAGATGCTTGAGGACTGAACTGTGTGGTTCAGTTCGGACTACAAGAGCAAAGGGGAAAGAAGGCCCGGCTTCGGGGCCATGGCTGCAACACATGAAGTCTTGCATAAATGAACTTTGGATTCAAGGCTGAGTGCAGGAATCTCAAACCCAGGCAAGGGCATGAACCGGTCAAACGGTCAGAATCATACCAAATTACCGGCACACCTCAAGATTGACTGAGGCCACCCGCGAGCAGCACCGACGCGTCGCGCTGCAGCCTGAAAACTCGAGGTGGGCACTGGGATACAGGCGAGGGCTTTATTTGCCAAAGCCTCGCAAGATTTGCATGGGGTTTTGGGCTAGAAGGATATGGGGATGCAAAGCATGTTCACGGTTTTGGCTTGGGTTGTCCTGCCCATCGCGCGGTAACCATATAACTATCAAGTTGCAGCGTGTTGCTGGTGCAACACTTGCTACCGGAGGAGAGCGTAGCCAACGACAGAGATTTTTCTGACAACGACACCTGGCGCCCACAGGTAAAGACACGCCGCAATGGTTGCGGTCAAACCCAGCATAGCTGCCACGTCTGCGAAATGGGATAGAGTAAGTGTGAGTTTGTGGGGGCTGTGGAGTGAGTTTTGGGTGAACTGGTATAAACATGACATGTAGATCTGTCTCTTCAACACGGAACTGCAATCCTTCGTCAAGCCCCTCCGAAGCTGCACACATGCAACTCCCGTTTGGAGTAAGGTCTGTATGCAAACGCATGGAAGTCCCGAAACAAGAATCAAACACATAACTTCAGCTAGCTCTTCTGATCCTAGCATCCTGGAGCCTAAACCCAGAACCCCAGAGACCAATATCCCAAAGCCCTGCACCGACACAGCTGCTTTGATCCGCAGCCTCCACACCGGCAAAGTGACGCTCGCAGGAAAGTGCATGTGCGATCAAGGGCAATGCGAAGCCTGGACGGCAGGCTTCGGTTTGGGGTAGTCGCTTTTCGCGTTCAAGCGTCTTTTCATTTCAGTTTCGGGCTTGCGCCTCGGAGCTGTAAAGCTTGAGGGTCTGTTGTCGAGAGGACGCAGCGTGTATCGTGGGCACCAAACTGCGGCGGGACTGCACTGACTACACTGCAGGCATCCGTGACCTGACATAACGCAGAAGAGTAAATGCCGAAGCCCCTTGGTTGCTTTGTCCCTCTGTCTACGTGCATTGTCGTAGCGCCTGGAACGCACTAAGTGCCGGGCCCATGGTGGCTCGCTGCACTCGCGCCTGGAAGGTGGTATGGCCTCTGCGTGCAGAGCTCAACCGGGGTGGGCCCTCTGCACCCTAAGCAGATCCTAAACCCCAACCGCTAAACCCGAAGCCCTAGACACATCGCAGCCGAAAAAGGAATCGGTATCGAGTCATGCGAGCTGGCTAAGGTCCCGGAGCCACAGTGCATGGGCTATTGCCCCTATCGAGCACATACTTGCGCGGGCTCGGGAACCTTTACGCGGGAGCACCCTTGTTGCAATTTGTTCGAGTGCCACTCTTCCGCCTTCAACACGTCCTGGCGCGGCAGCTCCAAGCGGTGCGATGCTGGCGCTGCCTTCGCCATGGCCCAAACCAGTTCCTGCAACTCTTAAGTGCCTCCAAACCCCAAACCCTTAAATCACGACCACTGAGACCCCCAAGGCCCTAAATTCCTCAATCTCCGCATCCACACCGCCGGACCCCTGAACAACTGAACCCGACCGAACCCCGAAGCCCCAAACCCCCTAAGCCCCTGCAGCTCCATAACCAAAATCCCCAAAACCCTGACCCTTAAACCTTTACAAAACCCTGAACCCGCCCGAAACTCTAAACCCCAAACCCTAAACCCTACAGAACCCCAAGCCCCTAAAATCTACACCCCTGAACCCAAAACCCTTTAAGCAACCCTAAACCCTTTAACAACCCCTAAACCCTCAACCCTCTAAGAAACCCTAAACCCTAAACCCTTTAAGAAACCTTACTAACCGTCTAAGAAATCCTAAACCCTGGAAACCCTAAGCTGCAAAACCCAAAAGCCCGCCCCAAGGCCCAAGGCCTGATCGCCCAGCAGAGGCCGCTGTGGAGCGACTTCCGCCCTCCCGGAGCTCAGAGCTCGCGATGGGGCTTCGGGCATTTATGGTCCTAGTTTAGGGTTTTTACGGTTTCTTAAAGGGTCTGGGGCTTTGGGGGTTTTAGGGATTTTGTTTTTTGAAGGCCTTTTCTAGGGCTTTAGGGTTTCTTGAAGATTTTATGGTGTCTTAAAGGGTTTAGGGTATCTCTGGGGTTCCAGGGTTTAGGCTTTACCAAGGATTAGGGTTTAGGTTCTTTTGTATCTTTAGGGCCTGGCTCAATAGGTTCAGGGTTCAGTGGTTTGGGGCTCAGATTGGTGTGTATTTCAGGCTTTCGGGTCCCATCCTCTGAATACCTGTGTGGCAAGGTCGAGGGTTCAGTGCCTGAAGGCTCGGAACAAGGGGGTTTCACTCTTCAAACGAGTTTAGCGCTTACGGAGTGTATGTTCTGGGGGCTTGAAATGGGCTGCGAGTTTAGGAGCATTCGCCGGCCGCAGTCAACTCAACGCTGAAACTTGATTGGAATCTTGTAGAAGCCTTGTAGAACCCCTATAAACCCCATAAAGGGCCCTGTACAATAATGAAGCCATATCGTTTTAAAGATTTGAATCAGTCTTCCACGAAACTGTGCAGCCGCGGTTTAGGGTCTGAAGGTGGGGGTGCAGGAGGTAGGGCTTAGGTTGCAGGGTCAAGCAATCGATTTCCAGATTAGGGATACCCAACTTCTGCATGTGCGATGCAGCGGTGCAAGAAAAACTCCAACTTGCCCACCTGACTCAGAACCTCCCAAAGTCGGGTCACATCCCCGGCGGCTTGCACAGCAGCCGTGCCTTAAGAGGCTTTTCACAGAGGGTTTCGACCGCGTTGCAGGGGCTAATGAAGGGTTTTGGGAGGGTGTCGGATTTGGCTTTGAGTGGTTCTGAGTCTTTGGGTTTGGGGTCTTATGCCTTCGACTGTTGCGTTTTTGGCTTACAGGTCGGTTTGTGTATTTGGGGAGGAGAACCTGCAATTCAGGCTCAGGTTGGCTCCGACATCCGAAACTGAATCTCTCTTAGAATCCTAAACACCCTTTCGTTGAGACCTAGGGTCTAGGGTGCAGAGGTTTGCGCCTTCATCCGTCGAAGCACAGAACCCAAGCAAGAAGCCCACGGGCCATATGGGAGTTTCCGAAAATTCGGGGTACCGTATTTTGGGGTCCGTAGAATAAGGATCCTACTATTTAGGGTGCTGTTTTAGGGTCCCCATTTTCGGAAACTCCCATATGGTAGTTTCCGAAGATAGGGGACCCTAACATAATACCCCAAATAGTAGGATCCTTATTATAAGGACCCCAAATAAGGTACCCCTAATTTTCGGAAACTCCCAAAAACATGGCAGGTACCGACTTTCCGGGCCGCATCGGAAGCCTTTGAGTGAATCCCAAGTCCTTCATTCTGCCTTTAAGGTAAAAGCCAGAAAGTTGAAATATGATTATCCTAAACCCTTTATAAGGTATCCTACCCTGAAACCATATTCCAACTTTCTGGAGTTCCCTTTAGGTGTCTAGGGAATCGCTGTTCAGGGTTTAGGGCCCTTCATTCTGCTCTCGAGGGATCCGCTTGTAGGCCCGAGGCCGCACCTGAAATCAGCTTCAAGCAGCTTGGAACCAAAGACCCTGAACATATGCCGTCAAGGAGCCGTTGGGTGCAGCGTAAACTGCTTCCAACATTGGCCTCACGACTTCGGCATCATGAGCTATGTATGCATCCTAAACCATGCCGTAAGCTCCCTGGACTCTGCGCCAAAATCCTAAACGGGCGAAGAATTTTGGTTCGGTAGGGCAGGTATTGTGGATGAAACATTTATTGGCTCCGGCATTCCGAGTGCTGCCTCAATCCAAGCTGCGGGGAAGGAGTTTGGGGCCTGCAGGAAACTCAACTTCACTGCGCTGGAGTGGTTATGTGCCTGTGTAAGCACGTATGCGTGCATGCACGTTTGCAAGTGAGCATAAGTAAGGACATACATACACTTGTTGGGGTTGCACGGCTTACGGGAATCACGATTCCGATCGTAAGGGTTCCACCAGGGACGTAGGGGAAACAACTTATCCTTCTGCATCATCTCGCCAGGCCTTCTGCGACAGTACTATTAAGTGCTTTTCTGGATCCCTACACCCCGAAAAGTGCGATGTGAAATTCATGGAGTACTCCTCAGAGGGCAGATACGCCCTAAACGCTACACCAAACTCCAAGTGCACGTTGACCATGCGAAAAGGTTTAGGCCCTCAGCCTTTTCTTATGGTCAGGCTGCTTCGCGATTACGTCTTGCCCTGTGCAAATGGTCATGGCTACGGCTCGCCTAAGGATTTGGAACAGGTTTTCGTGGTATACCTGTAATAATCTCTGTATTGCGAGGATTATACATGGAACGTCTGTAAGGGGATATTATCTTTGTTGTCCAAGCTTCAAGAGGCTTCGATAGTAGGCCAGCGAAACGCCCAGAACCACCCCCGAAAGCCTAGACCGTAGACCCGCCCGGAGACCCCAAAACTTTACAGCTTGAAAACGCCAAAACCCAACACTCCCAACACCCAAACCACCGGCCAAAACCTCCAAATCACCAGATCGCCAACCCTACATGGGTAGTTGTCAAAATTAAGGTCCCACCCTAAATATTAGGTGCCGTATTATGTTAGAGACTCAAAAAGGGACCATAATTTCGACAACCACCCACATGATGAAAACCCAGAACATGCGATCCTGAAGGCTTCCGCAAGCAAATGCGGCCTCTCCTCGGAATGAAGGTTGCAGATGTCGGGGGTGTGAAGGTTTGGGTTGCGCTAGTTTTTAAAGCTCCTGAGCAAGGCCTTATAGGTTTAGGGTTTAGGGTTTAGGGAGGCTTCGTAGAACCCTATGGAACCTCAAGAGAACCCTCATAGAACCGTTACAGAAGCTTTGTTCCTTAGTAGAACCTTGATAAAGCCCTTATAGAACCTTATCAGCCCTCTGAAACGACTTACCCAACTCCGACTTTCTGAGGCGTCAAGGAACCAATTAACAGGTATGCCTTAAGGGTGTAGGCGTTTGGGGGTTTAGGGCTTAAAGGTTCGAGCTTCGGGGTTTAGATTTTGGATCTTACAGCTTGTAGGGTGTAGTGTAGGATTTTAGAAGTTTCGATCAGGTCGCTTGAGTCATTCTTCGGTTGTTTCGGAGATTGTTTTCGAACATGCCCGACTCAGGAAACCTGCGTAGTTCAGACAAAATTATTCGCCTATGTCGGGTTCAAAGCGGAACGTTCAGCTTTAAAACTTCATGGTTTGCGGTGCAGCTCAAAAGCTAGAGTGTGGGCTTACGGATTTTCCGGTTGCGGGCTCATTTCCCAGCTTGAAACGTCAAGGTCAAAGATCACGCAGCCTAGACCCTAAACGGTGTGGACTCCAACAGAGGAGGCTCAGTCCCACACCTAAATCCTGAAGTGCTGATCTTCAAGCAACCCGCTCGCAATTCTTGAGAAACCTGTATCTAGCTTGTCCATGGATGCCAAGGGGCCGTCCATGCGGGGAGGCGCACCCCCTGAGAACAACACTGTGCCTTAAAACCACAAAAGGGCTCCTGAATTGAAACTAGAAGCCGTCTGCAACTGAAGTTCGGGGCCTCATTCTGAGAACAGGGTTTGGGGACATATTATATTCTAACTATACTAGTGTCTTAATATGGGGGCACCTATTGCTACGTCTTCAGACCCAGATACTATTATGCGACCGGGCTTGGGGTTGGGCCTTCGCTTGTGGTTTTACGGTTTAGGGCCTAGGATTCGTCAGTTGCTGATTAGGGTCCCGTGCCTCATGTTGTCGCTTTGCTCTTGTGGGAAGAGAAACCCGAAACCTGACAAGCAACAAGCCTCTGAGTTACACAGCCCTGGCGATCCTAATCTTCCATGCGAACCCCGCTAGCCGTTCTTGCAGTCAGCCCTTTCAAAAAGTCGCAAGCTCCCCCAACGCGCAATCCTCACAGCCTGAGCCCTAAACCCCAGCTCTGTGAGCTCAAAATAATGCTGTGCAGTGTTTGGTAAATGAAAAGGAGCCACAATAAAACTTCGAAGCCCGAGACCCTGCACTCCAAACCCTGCCAGCCCTAAGCCCTGTGCCCTCAACCCTAAACCCCAAGCCCAAAACCTGAGTGCACAAACGCAGCAGCAAAAGCACTCGAGGAGCTTGGCCTCTGAAGGAACAGCCGCGAAGATGGCCTGTCGAGCATCGCCACGAAAGCTTAGAGGCAGTTTTCGGTTCAAGGGGTTTAGGGGTTAGGGTTTGGGGATTAGACTTTCGGGGTTTGTTGTTTAGGATTTTAGGGTTCGGATTTTGCTTAAGGGCTCAGAAATTGAAGAAATTCCCATATCATGGCATCCTCAAACATTGCCAAGCTCTACGCGCCTTACAAGGAAAGACCCGGATGAAAGCAACCCGTCGCCCAAGAAAGGAACAAACTAAACGACGTACCCAAGAGCTGTGTAAGAGACCCGTAGGAAGCCACAATGTAGGGGCCTTGGTCATGGGAACAGGGTTTGGGGGGCTCATTATACTATAAATATAATATGGAACCCCCGCAAGACGAGGGGTTAGAACTAAGGCCACTACATTACAGAAACGCTAAGCCCAAAATCTTCATTATTAGAGCCCCGATAGTAGAAAGCCAAATTCCAGGCAGCCCGGGCCTTGAGGAGAGAGTTGGCTGCAACTTGCAGGACCGCAAAGGCACTGGCCCTGGGCCGTCTTCGAGGTTGGGCTTGCTATTTAGATACTGCTTTTAGGGTAGTTTGAAACATCAGGGACCGGGAAGGTAAGCAGTACTTCGAACAAAGGTCTTGGGTTTGGGTTCCGTATTCCTCAAATCCAGCCCAAGAGCTCTAAACCCTACACACACTCCAAGAAAAGCCCTAGAATCCCTTCCCCAATGGCCATGCCAGTGGCCAACGGTTCGAGTTTAACACAGGAGCCATGAGAATAATGCAGGGGCCTTATTAATTAGAATAGCATTATTTTACAAGTGAAACAAGGAATACCCAAAAAGCATTGGTAATTCTTCAGGCCCCTAGAATACCTGCTCTTCGGGCAGCCGGTACATGGTGGAGGGCTGCAAGGACTTGGGCTGCAGATTCTTTCTGCTTCGGGGCCTCGGGCGGCCAGGGGTTTCGTGCATGGTCTAGGGCCCCCGGAGAATGTGTTGAGAGTTGGAAGTTTTCTGCGAAAAGCTTCCTATAAAATTTGCTAAACCGCGAAGACTTCCTCATTCCTCCAGGGATACCAAGAAGCCCTCGAACTGCAAGCAAGCTGAACCGCGAACCCTGCTGCCAGCGTCGGGGAGTTGTCCCAAAGCAGTTGTACATGGGTTGTACACATTGGGGTTCCCAAAATGCCTCTGGTTTCAATCATTTCAGCTGATCCGAGGATGCCCAACATGATAAAACACCAGATGGAAACTCCACGAGCGCACTGCTTGGGGTTTAGGGCTTTAGGGGTTTAGGGCTTTAGGGCTTAGGGCTTTAGGGCTTTAGGGTTTAGGGCTTAGGGCTTTAGGGCTTTAGGGTTTAGGGCTTTAGGGCTTAGGGCCTCAGGGTTTAGGGACCTCAGGCCAGCACCCGGCCGGCGTGGAGTCTGCAGGGAAACCTGCAGGCTCCAGGCAGGTATGTGGGGGCTGCTATACTGTAAGAAGACTATGAGTTCTGGTGGCAATAATAGAAAGTCTACCAGTACTAGTACCATAATGCCATAATATGACTCATACTGACAAGAACTAAATGACTAAAAGATGTGTTTTTACATATTTACAGACACACAAATAATTTTCTAGCAGTTAAAGTTACAGTCATGACATGGATGATAATAGCCACTTGTGGAGCTAGTGTTGTTTTCGACTCTTTTGGTTTGGGACGTGGTTTGGGCTTTCAGCTGTCTGTAGAGGGTTGCGAAAACTCTGTGGAGGCCCAATGTGGGCTGAGAGCTCAAACCCTCAACTGAGCGGGGAACCCCAAGTAATAGTAATTATTTTTAGAACCCTGAACCCCTAAACCCCTAAACCCTAACCTCTAAACCCCTAAACCCCCTAACCCCTAAACCCTCTTAGTCGACGTCGAAACGAAGACTACTTGACTCCTTGGTTTCCCAGGCTTTTGGGTTTAGGGTTTCAGTTTTCATCGTCGGTCCTGCATCCTACACCTCTGGCGAAGGCTTTCGATCGTGAGGACCAGGGTTTAAGCCCTCCAAACCGGGCTCCCTATAGCGCCTTGATAATTAAAACCGAGTTCTGGGATCTATATATATATATATATATATATATATATATATATATATATATATATATATATATATATATATATATATATATATATACATATATATATATATATATATATACCGTGGCTGTGGTTTAACTCATATTAAACCTTGAAGATTTGTTCTTGCCCTACAGTAGAGATTGCACGGCTTGCCCCGATGCTCCGACCTCGTGCGACTGCAGCCCGCGCGGTGCATGCGGCGGTCTGCAGAGACGGGTTTTCGGTGAGGGGCTCAGGGAATTTGCTCATATTGACCGCTACAGTTGTTTTGACAAACCTGAACCCTAAACCCCAAACCCTCAGCCCAAACGGCCGCTACAGTTCTTGTGACGGCTCCGTCGACAAGTGTGTACCGCGAAGATCATGACTCTTAGCCCTCCATGCCTTCTCACAGGTGCAGGACTTGCTGGTGGCATCACTGTGGGTTTAGGGTTCAGGGGTTTACGGGATTACGGGTTGAGGGTTTAAGGGTTTACGATTTGGGGTTTGGGGGTTTAGCAAATACCGAGATACGGTGGGGTATTGATGTGAAGCACGCCGGTGTCTTCGGGTGCAGGTGATGCTCGGATACTACCGACGTTTACTGATATAGCTCTGCGCACTCAGCTTTAAACACTAAACGAGGCATGTTACCAAATACGGAGCCCCCGTCCTTCTACAGCCACATGGAGAGCAACACACTGCTAACCGGAACTACTTGCAAACCAATCTATTATGGTCTAAGCTAGTCTCAATATTATTGTTGTCCATGCTGTTCTCGTTTTCTTGTTAGTCTCATTGGAACACTCGGCGACATTGCTACACTGTTAACACATTCATGTTCTCCTCACTCCTAACTAAACCCTAAACCTTAAACCCTAAACCCTAACCCCTAAACCCCAAACCCCACTGCTAGTTTGCTTGTTGCTTGTACTCTGGGGCGGGCCTCCAGAAGTTGTCCTTCCAGATCGGCCAAATGCCTCTGCCATGACAGGGTTTAGGGCTTAGGGTAGAGGGTTTAGGGCAGAGGGTTTAGGGTTTACGGGTTTAGGGCTTAGGGTAGAGGGTTAGGGTGTAGGGATTAGGGTTTAGGGATTAGGGTGTAGGGATTAGGGTTTAGGGTGTCGGGATGAGGGTCAGGAGTCAGGTTTTGTAGGGTCGTTAAGGGCTCGGTAAGGGCTCTACTAGTTCTACTGCAAGCTCTATAGGGGCTGCATTCCGGGTTAGGGCTTTAAGGTTGAAGGCTTCTTGGGCCGAGGGTCGCAGGTTTTTGGGCCTTTGAAGGGTTCAAGAAGGGCCTAGGGTTCGGCGTAGTCGAAGAGCTTTAGCAAAGCTGGAACATGGCCAAAGATGATTGGGTGATGGGATGCTTTCAAGCTTAACTTGAGGGAGGGAGGATAATCCTGCTCCAACTTTCTGGCTACTTTCAGTAGAGTTGGGGCTTGAGTGTGTTAGGGTTTAGATGCGAAGGGCATCTAGGAGCCTCAACCCTACATAGTAGGATCCTAGGGCCCTAGGAGAAATCTCGAGCTACGTCTTGGCATTCCTTTTTATAGAAGGCGCCGGTTGGCCCGGAACGGACATGAGTCTTGGCATGAAGTTCAGCGTGACTGTGGTGTTCAAGGCGAGCAATGTGATGAAGACCCAAAAGCTAAGGACGGGATCGCATGAAAGGCTTGATTTGATCGATATGAAGCCTGAACCCCGAGCCCCTCACACTAGAAGCTCTAAGCCCCTCAAACCCCAATCGCTTTCTAAACCCTGGAACCCGTGAAGGCCCAAACCCTTAAGTCCCTGAGCCGCTGTGCCATGGTTGAGCGAGAGCTTGCTGCCGAGGAACTTGTGCGGAAGTCGGCGGTGACCTGTCTGAGGCTCGCAGTACCCAGAGAGATCCGAAAAAGCCCATACCGTAAATCACAAGGCTTATTTCGATATGAAGTAGAATGCAGGTTTGAAGCTCTGCGCTCTTCGAGTACACATCTTCACAAGGTTTCTTTACCAAGGATCTCTCTGTTAAAGGAGGAGATGTGGAGGGTCAGTGAGTCTTCGGTTTGCACGGTTTGCAGGTTTCCCTCCGCGTTCAGCGCTCCAAGTCCACCTGTGCCCTGCCCTGCTGGCTTGAGCCGTCCGCAACGGCCTTTTGGGTTCCGAGTCGTGTCACTCCACGAAAGGGAAGGGCGGGTGAACTATAGCATTGCCAGAGGGGTAGGGGGAAGAGGGGAAGGGGGAGGGGGCACCGTGTGAATGCTTGCACATGTATCAGGGTTGAAAATTCTTTGAAAGTCCAACTTCTGTCGCAGTGCCATCAAACTCTTGTATGGGTATCTGGAAAGCCGGGCTCAAGTAGGCCCCTTCAACCTTTTACCAGGGTTAAAGGTTTCGGTTCTGAGAGGTTTTTAGGTTTTAGGGTTCGGGCTTGGGTTGAAGGCTCTGGGTTGGTGGCGGAAGACTTCTCACTTAGCATCCAAGGTTCAAGTCATACTAGTACTCCTGCTATGAACCCAGGAAGATAATGGGATCCTTGCTGTCAGGACGCCTAAGTAACCCTAAACCCTAAACCCTCAAGCAAGCTACCCCGAATACAAGAAATCTCCACGACTTTGGACCCGAGCATCGAAGATTGAAACCTGGAGACGGAACTGGGCTCCACACGCCCCGAAGCCATCAAAGGGGACGCCAAATGAACGTAAAGTGCCTGAGGGTCGGTTTCGGGCCGGTAGGGCTTTGGGCTTGGGGACTAGAGTGTTTTTTTGAGCTCCTTTTTACACCCGCACAAGGTGCCAGCTAGAAGGGGGCTAGAGTTTCAAGTTTCGGGGTTATAGCAGTAACAACGCTAAAAAATGCCCTTTGAACTGCCTGCCCTGAATCCTCCAGCTCTCACGCCTGGACCCTGTGTGGATGCCGCCCCAAGCTTCGTTTAGGGTTTAGTAGCCGACAGAAACAGGTCCCCGAACTCAGAACAACCCTGCACCGTGAACTCTTACCCTCTAGCCCTGAACGCACCAGTGCAGCGGACGTCAAGATCTGATGGGCTTAGGTGTACAGTTCAGGTGCTGCTTACCCTAGTCTGCAAGAGGCCTTTCCGAGGCTCGCCTCTGGGGTGTAGACACGAGGCTTGGGTTTCGGGCATTGCGCTCAGGCTTGTGGGGTCTAGTTTGCTGGTCCAAGACAAAACCTGGCCAAAACATCGCATGCCGAGCCCCTTCCAAAGCCTCAGGCACCCACTTCTGGGCCCTTGGTCTGCGCAGCTTCGAACAGCCCCTGAACTTTAAAGAAGTTCCCTGTAACCTACGGGGCGGTTTATCCAGTGTCAAGAATCCTCCCTCCTCCATTCAGAACTACTACATTCACCTCATGTTGGACATGACGACCACTGACTCGCATACCCATGCTACTGCGAGCACTGTCATGACGGGCCAAAGTACATGAACACAATCGGGTTTCTGTTTCTCATACGCTGATCTCATGGCTGTATTGCTCATCCAGACCCCGGATCATCGAGTCTCGAGGTTTCGGACCTGTCCCTCAACCTGAAAGCCCAAACCAAAATCTTGAGATACAAACCTTAAGTGGCACTCCAAACCCTGGAACTCCAAAGCCCCAACCCGAACCCGATATTGAAACCCTCGCAGGTCCTTTCTGGGCACCCCGGCTCGCGTCATCTTCGAGGCAGAGACATGGAGAGCGGTGCAGTGCCTTTCGCATGAATGCGTGTTGCGGGGATGTAAGAACGGTCTAATCTTGTGGCTCAGAGTGTGGGGTAATACTTCCCGTATAAGTTGTTCTGAAACTTTGAGATTGAGGGGTTAGGGCATTAATACGTACGTTAATGCCATATGTTACAATAGAGTATAATGTGCCAATGTGCTGTACTGTGATACAACGTATGACAGCATAAACTGGTGCAAGACGATGCAATACACCATTGTACTACATCATATTGTGTGCTAGATCATACGATGTATTGTATAGTATCATGGTACATGGTATTGCATTGTATGCTATAACATGACTATGATCGGCTGTTTCGCTTTACTACGCTACGGTATAGCGTATTACTTTACCTGGAAACTTTGGGAGAACCCAGCGAGGAGAGACAGTTGTGGTATGCAGCTGATATAATGAGGGCCTTAATAACTAGAATAGGGTTCCTTTGAAGGGCTCCTTTAAAACTGGTTTATAAGGGATCTAGAAGAAGGGTCTATGATATAGAACAGGGTGTTGGGGCCCATTCTACTATAACTACAATAAAGAAACCCCCCCCCCCCCCCCCCCGTGCACCCCCCCGCCAAACAAAAATAGTACAGGTAATTATTGAGGCCTCTATAGTGTCCCTGCTCATGCAGCGGGCTATGCGATCCGAAACCCTAAACTCTTAACGGCTCCCGACAAAGAGCTTTTCAATGTACATTCAACTGTTACCTGCTTCGACGTATGCCATTCCTTGCAGTGCCGAACAGGACTGCCGCTGCTCCGACGATGAGTACTATTCGGCACATTCTTGCTCCTTCTGCTTACTTGGTCTGTGGTTCTGTGGTCAGCGTCGCATTGGCTGCTGTTTTGTTTCACTGTTTCACTGCGACCACTATCAATCAGAATCAAGTGCCAGCCAAGAGACGCTTTTGGCACGAACTGCTAAACTGTCAAGGTCAGATGCCAGATGCGGGTCACTACCTACAATTTCCTGCTGCGCAGCCTCATCAGACGGAGTGATGCGTGTCCCCATCTGAGTGCTACAATCACAGATTAGGGTTTGGGGTTTAGGGTTTCCAATGATCAGAACTTGCAGCAATAAGTTGCTCGAAATTACGAGGTGGAACTGAAAGGGAGTAGTGACTGCTTAAAGCCTTTGGCGATGAGCGCCTTAGCCCAAAACAGGTTAAGCTTTTCAATTATGTTAGGATTATGTACACCCAAAAGGTTAAAGGTTACCTACAGTACCCTAAACCCTAAACCCCAAAAAGGTTAAAGGTTACCTACCCAGCTACTAAGATGCAGCTTAGTCACTCTGCTGGCGCACCCGGCTCCTTCATCGAAGGAGCTTTGGCTTGAGTTTCGTCTTCTGTAGGTCTCCGCACCCCTACAGGGTTCAGGGTGTGGGGTTTAGGGGTTTAGGGTTTACGGTTTAGGGGTGAAGGGTTTACACGAGGGTTTACGGTTTTGGGGTTTAGGTTCAGGGTCTACCCTCAACTGCCGAAACCCCGACAACGTTTTGAGTTCTTTGTACTCGAAAGCTACCAGGATTCCCTTCTCATAGCAACCTCACTAGCTAATACTGTGCGCTGCTCGAAGAATAGTCATGAAACCCAATGCCAACCTCTCGAGCACGACCCGGTAAATAGCACCCTTACGGAAGCCTCAAACAGGAACCTTACTATAGGGGTAGAATTAAGGTGGGTTTTTGGGGTGTGTTCTACCACAATTAGAAATAAGGAACCCCCAGACTAGTACAGGCAATTCTTAAGGCCCTTATACTACGTTTAAGGCTTCGGGGCCACTGAGAGTGAAGCCTCAGCGGAGCCCAGGAGACGCCGCGCCGCGGCGGCCGCATCCCCGATCACGGCGTCCGGGAGAGCTGGCGTCCTCCAGTCTTTCAAGGGGCTGAATACATGTTGAGAGCGGTGCAGGGGTTGCTATAAGGGTACTGTGGCTCTAGGGCCGGTAAGGATTTTGGATGGTTGGCAAAGGGGGCTGTAACTAAGGTTGAGGGTGTGCTTGATGCTTTCAAAGGGATAGAAAGGGGTCCCTTCACAGTAAGGAGGGCGATCCTAAGGGTTCCATGGGGATTCTATATAGGTACTGTCAGGCTACTACAAAGCTACCATAAGGTTGGACGCCGTTGATTAGGTAATGGGGTGTAGGATCCAGAGGCCTTCGGGAATTTCAGCAGATACCAGGGACCCAAATGTTGATCTCTATAGAAAGACCGCAGATTAAGATGTCAAGAAACCGTAAAAACCCAAAGCCCTAAGCCCTAAGTCATGAGGACCCGCAGACTGGATGTGCCTGACAGCCCAAAGTGCTGTACCTTCTGTGGTCTGGCGGGATTTGGGATGTAGGCTCCACACCCTATATGTGTGCAGGTGCGAATGGCCCTCTACTTGGAGGTTCAGGGGTAGTTACAAGTAGGGTTATAAAAGTAGGGTAAGCAATGTAGCTTTTTGTATAACCCATATTTATCGGACTTGTAACCTCACTTATAACTACCCCTGAACCTCCAAGCAGGTTGTAGCTGTGCACTTAGGGTTGAAGTTTGGTGGGGCTCTCGTTTCCTACAAGATCTGCAACGCGTGCTCTCAGGCTTACGGTTTGAGGTAACCCCAATAAGCCTCTATAGAGCCAGTATGAAAGTCCTGATCAAACCCCCCTAAACCTTCAAAAACTTATGAAATTGGGACTAAGCCGTAAACCCTTAACTCCTAAGCCCTTGAACCGAAACCTAAAACCTCAAGCCCAGCCCACCCCAACCCCACCGGAAACCCCTAAACTGCCCTGCCTCGGCAGCCCAGAGAGAAGTGCAGCGGCTGCAGAGCCCAGGGTGGCCAGGGCGGGGCCCTCTTTGGCAGACCGAGAACTGATACGAAAGCAGATCCTGGCCGGCTTTCGGGGGTTTAGGGTTTAGGACTAGATCCTAGAAGTCCTTCAACTTAATATAGGGGCCGAAATAATTACCAATACTATTTTGGGGGTTCCTTATTGCAATTGGAGTATAACATACACCCAAACCCTGTTCTAATTATTAAGGCTCCTACAGTAGATATCCGAAATTGTGAGAGTTTCAAGCTGCCCTCAAAGTAGCGTAAGCAAACATGTAGAACCCTGAGAAGGAGCACTTACGACAGTTCGACCCCAACCCCTAAACCCCTAACCCCTAAACCATCCTAAACCCCCAAGCCCTAAACCATCCTAAACCCGCTTCTAGCCAGCAGAGTCAGCAGCGATTTCGGCAGGCGACATCTCTCGGAATCTGTCGAAATCTGGCGAAACCCTCCCCTCTCTCGTCTGGCGAAATCTCTCGGAATCTGGCGAAATCTGGCGATCCCCTCCCCTCTCTCGTCTGGCGAAATCTGGCGAAATCTAGCGAGCCCCTCCTCTCTGTCTGCCAAATCTGGCGAAGTCTGGCGAAACCCTCCCCTCCATCTGTCGAAGTCACGAGTCTGGCGAAATCTGGCGGAGTCTGGCGAAAATCTGTCACGAGTCTAGCGAAATCTGTCACGAATCTGGCGAGTCTGGCGAACCTCCCCCCACTCATCTGCCGAAATCCCTCCCCACTCGTCTGCTGAGTCTGCTGGTGAACCGCCCCCCATTCGTCTGCCGAAATCTGGCGAAGTCTGGCGACAATCTGTCACAGCCTGGCGAGTTTGGCGCGAACCCCAGCAACCACGTGTTTTGTACTTCCTGGCCTGGACGTCGAAGTCCCTCACGTCACGGAGTCGCAGAAACTCCGGGTGTACGGGAAGCAGGTCCAAATCCAGTAAGGATTTCAACTGGCCAGGCATGAGGAGTCGGCCCCCTGGGATGTCATCGAACTGCCGTAGTTGCTGTTCGATCGCCGTCGGCAGTCGAACCATGTCCGAGGCTGCCACTTGCCCGTAGGTAGGCGAGCTCTTCCCTAAACTTATGGCTGAGCACCTTAGCCCCAAACAGGCTAACCTTTTCAATTATGTTAGGGTTGTATAAGCCCGAAAACAAGGTAAAGGTTACCTACCCAGCTACGAAGTAAACCCTAAACCTCCAGTTTGATGATGTGCGGAAGATGCAGCATGGCCAATGCCTTCCCCACAACGATTCCTCCCTGATGCCTGAGCAATCCCCAACCAACAGCTCCGTAGAGAACCCCAAGAACCTGCACAGGACCTGGAGGGCGTGAACAAATGACTAAACTGGGGGCGTTGGTACTCCGAGTATGTTCAGGGCACCATCAGAAGCGCGATTCAATAAGTATCAAGCCTGAACAAGCCGCCGGAGAAAGTAATAAAACCCTGCGAAACACGGTTAAAGGAACTTCTCACGAACTCTGCACGCCAGACTCTGACCCTGAACCTCTAATATCCCCTAAACCCTGCACCCCCAAAGGAAATTTAACCAGCCCTGCACGCCAGAATTTCCACCTATTAAAGTGCCACAGGAAATTCACAGAATTCCTAAACCCTAAGCTTAAACCCGGAACCCTTTCAGGAACCCTACAAACTTCCCTTCATGGCCGCCTCTGCAGCAAATCCTCGGCAGACCCCCCCGGCGCCTGTCGGACGTATCAGAAAGGGCCTCAACCCTGAAGAAAGGGCTCTACAGTAGGGCTCCTGCAGGGTGCTATGCGTTTTTTCTTTAGGGGCTCAGGGTGCTGAGTGTGTTGAAGGTTTTTCGTGCTTTGGGGTTGCTGAGTTGTCCTTGCTTGCAGGGTTTCAGTGCATTACAGTGAGCACTATGCCAGTGGAAGGTTTGAAAAGTAATCCTAGGCCGTACGACCTCAACTAGGTTTTAAGGCTTTTGGCCCGTCGCCACACGATGTTCGCCCAATAGGCTCTTTATCATGTTAAAAGCTTTGGCTTTGCTGTATCCCCAAACCGTACAACCTCAGCAAGGGTTGAACAGTATCAAGTTTCAGGCCATTCATAATGCTTTTGATCACAGTGTGGCGGATGACCTTACAACCCTTACTCGTTCATCGTGCCCTAGACTTCTTGTGCAGTACCCTGCCGTCTGCCGTGTGAATTCAAAACTCAAGTTTCACCAGGCCTCGCACAAAGCCCGCCAAAAGGAGTTGAGAAACTGAGTGGCAACATAAACAGACTTATGTCTTGTTGCCTACCATAGAAAACCATCACAGAACACTCTTTAACCCGAAGCCAATCTCATTCCTCGTGATCTGTCATGCCACAGGCCTTGGCAAGTGCTTTGAAGCTCTCAGCACCTTTCGTGGTGCACCAACCCAGCTTCCCAAACGTCAAATGGTGGTTTGGGGTTCGGGACTCAGGATCTGGGAAACCAAGACATCCAACATATAGAAGGTTGCGATGTGGGAGTTTCCGAAAATAGGAGACCCTAATATAGTACCCTATATAGTAGGATCTTTATTGTATATAAGGACCCCAAAATAAGGTACCCCTAATTTCCCGAAACTCCCATGTAGGTGACTATGCTTGAATTTTTTCGTTTCGGCACTTCTTGCAACATGTGAGATATTGAAACATGTGGTTTTGGTGTTTCAACAGGAGGCGTGCTGGTGCCGACATCGCACATGCTTACAGCCCCACACGCAAAATTCCAACCCTGCCAAGGTTTCACCGTTGGTGTTGTGACTGAATCTCAGAGTCCAGCAGCAAACTAGTTCTAGCCCTTTACTATCTGCACCCGGATGCCGGGCATTTCGACCAAAGTTTTGGCCCAGCGCCTGTTGGCTTGAAGATTGTGTAGCAGGGTTTCTATTTGGCAAGAGGGGGCACCCAACAGCTTGACCCACAGAATATTAGTTCATCTCAACACTCGAAGCTTAAAGATTTGCAATTGCCATAAACCCAATCTGATGTTACCTGCGATGGTCATGTCCCTGTGCACGCCTCCGGCAAGCCCCTCGTCTTCGAAGACCGCCGCTACATCAGCCTCCAAAAACCCTGCTGCGACAACCAATTTAGAGTTCCAAAAGAGGATCCTGAGATTTTTCGAAAACCCCCATGCAAAGCCGTGGCTGGAGACACTTCCTATTAGCGCTGAAACAATGGCGTGCCCCAAACACCATCAATGCACAAAAAATGAGCCTGAGAATTCGACTTCTGCGTTCTATCGCAACATTCAACGGTGTTTCGGGTCCCACTGCTCCTGTTCTCACATGTACTGGAAAATCACGGCACAAGGACGGGCATGGGTGGAACATGACTTTCACGGGCGCTCATCATCTCCGTGCTGGTCTTAAACTGCAATACAACATCCTTTCGCGAGCCCACCCACGACCCAATGCTATGTTTCGCGACGTTCGAGTGGGTTTCACATGTCATGCGATTGTGTTGGTTGGTGCATGCGCAGGCACAGCATCATCAAGGTACTGGCATACTGCATAGTTGACGGCAAAACAACACAAGCCACCGGGAATGAGTGGCTTCGTAACGATGGGGCGTTCCGAAGACTAGGAGCAAACCTCTGTGGGTCCGTGGACTTGTGATTAGGATTTAGCTGGTTTGGCTGTTCAAAGTCTGCTGGGGTCTTAGTGCAACTAACGTTTTTGCGTTACTCTCTCGGGAGGATTGCACAGAGCAGACAGGACTGCGGCACATCGTTTCCCCAGTAAATGCCACTTTGTGGTTTTCATTGTAGACCTCAAGCTCCCAGATAGCACAAACGCGGCGTTGCTCCGCCGTGGCCTCCTCGTGCAGGGCGCATTAACTTGACGGAGTTTCTCTCCCAGTTCCTTGACGCAACACAGTGAGTAGCGTTAGCATAATGTGGGGCATATAGGTTTGAAGGCAATGCTGCTTAACAGAACAGCAGTGATGAACTTGTCCAACCTTGAACTTTGTAGTACTGTGTAGCAGATACAACCACACTGTTATGTATGCACATACGTCTGTATGCATGCTTGTATGTATGAGTGAATTCATGAAGGTGTGTATGCATGTAAGGTCCATAGCCTGGACCCTTGTTCCCTCGTCCCTGCGGCGGGGTGCCTGCGATGGTCGCAGTTGGTTCGGGAGGGTAGGTTCGAACACCGGCCCTTTTGCCAAACTTAATTAGCATGTGTTGTAGCCGAACAGAAGTTGTGATCGTGGCAGTCTCATCGCATGCTTTAACAATTACACGCCCACCCGCTCTGGCTGCGGAGCAGCTAGCAAACTAGGGCAGGAGAGCACTGCGTTCGACAGACTGAAGTCTGGTTGCAGCTGCTTCTACACAGTTCTCTGCTACACGAGAGATGGTGTTGTTCCTCTTTTGGATGGTGCCCCTGTCCCTGCGGAGTAGCCTTCGCTGGCGCGGTCTCCTTCGCGCAGAACCAGTCACGTGGATAATTGCATTCCTACCCGGGCCTGGTCCAAAACCTGCGTGGTTTGGGTGGCGGGTTCTGTTTCGGTGTGAACCATATCCGCAACCTGGGCTAGCAGAAGCAACAATCATTCAAATCGCGACTACCTGCCTCTAATCACTGTTGCCATATTCGATATGCGAAGCTGTGACACCAACAGTTCCAATCCCAGGGACTCCTGGCATGTTTCTATCGAGGTGACCATCACATCCTTCGAGAACGATCATGATCGATCATGATCACGAGAATCGTGCACCCAACGGGCTCGATCCTTGTGATTGTTGTCGGCTGAGGACACGGGGATCATGCACGTACGTCTGTATGCACGGATGCACGAAATGACGGACGGAAGGAGGGAGGGAGGGATGCATGTATTGATACACAACAAGACGAAATAACACCATACAATTCATGTTACATGGCATGGGATTCCGGTTCATTCGGTAACTTGCAGTGGATCCCACACAAAGCTACTGCTGCACTTTCGATGACAACGACACTGCTAACTGCAACAATTTGTGGCAATCGTACTCCTAAGCAAATGAACTGCTGATATCTACGAACAAATCGAAATCCCCTCAATAGTAGCCCATGACCGACCGTTTGGCCACTTCGGGGTATAGGTACAAACACCCTAAACCCTAAACCGTAGGGATTACACCAAGTCCGAACATTTTGCGGACCTGCACGAAGGTGAAACAGCTCCTGAAACTGCCTAATAAACATATATGGGAGCTTCCGAAAATTAGGGGTACCTTAGGGGTCCTTGAAAGGGCTACTATCGAAGTTAGTATACGGGTTCCTTTAAAGGGCTCTATAAGGGTCTTGAGTTTCCGAAAACTAGGGGTATCTTATTTTGGGGTCCTTATAATGAGGATCCTACTATTCAGGGTACTATGTTAGGGTCCCCTATTTTCGGAAACTCCCATATCTCACCCTGTCGTGTTAGGTTGAGGGTGTCTGAGGTTGGCGTATAAACACCCTAAGCCCCGAACACCCAACATGGCGGAAGGATGCCGAATAGACGCCTAAACTGGCCCTATACACCCTCTGTGCTTTCAATCGCCTCTTGTTATATATTCTTTATACCATACTGTAGGGGCCTTAGGTCATCTTATACTATAACTATAATGAAGCACCCCCACAATAGTATAGGTATTTATTTCGGTCCCTACAATACACCAAAGCTTGTTGAAATTCTTAAAGCCTTGCAGGCTTGGCAGCCCAACGTCAGCGTCAACGTCTTGAACCCTCCTCGACCCCTGGGTTTAGGGTTTAGGTGGCTCAAGGAAAGGACAAAGGGTCTGAAGTAATCATACATACGGGTCTAGTTTAGGGTGAGGAAGCTTTTAAAGCTTACCCTTGCCCCGAGACCCACAACTCGCATCCGAAAAAGGCCTGAACCTCCAGCCCTAAACTTACGGCTTCAATGAGATTTTGGGCTTCAGGGCTTCAGGGTTATGGTTAATGTACGGGCCTGGATTATCAGAATAGGGTTTTGGGGCCCATATACGAAAATTATGATAAGGAACCCCCAAAACCCTATTCTAATTATTGAGGCCCATATATCAGAGAGCCTATTCTAGATCCGTTGTAGAGCCCTTTAGAGAACCCTTAGAGGAACCCAATTCTAATAATGAAAGCCGACATCCTATTATAGGCCCCTTTTAGAACCCTTTAACGACGAACTCTTAAAGGAACCCTATTCATATTATGAAGGCACCTACACTATAGTACACTTCTACATCCCTTTTGGTAGCCCCTGTAGACCCCTTTAAACAGGAACCCTATTCTAATTATTGTGGCCCTTAAATTATGTTTTATTGCTTAAAAACCCAAACCCTATTCCCAAACCCCTAAACCCGAAAACCCTAAGACCCTAAACCCTAAAACCCCCTCACTAAACCCTAAACCTCTTATTGTCTTGCCTAGGTTCAGGTTCTTGAGACCAACTCCCGGCCTGCCCTGCGAGGTACTCTGTCCATGAAAGCAGCAGTGCCGCCGTGTGGTCCCAAAGCTCGCGGTCGTCCCCCTGACATCGGTTTAGGGTTGAGGGTTTCGGTGGTTTGGGGAAAAGGGTAAAGGTTTTTAAGATTACCTACCCAGCTACTAAGTGTTAGGTTTCCATCCCCGGACCACAAATTGTACACGCCGGATCCAAAACCTCTTTACTGCTGGACTCGCAGAGACCCTCAATTCCAAACTCTAAGCTTAAATCTCAAGCCTACCAAAACCCATCCTAAAGATGCAAAAGACCAAATCCTTCAAGCCCCCAACCCTTACCCCTTGCAGAGCCCATAGAGAGCCCTTTGCTCGAACCCTGATGGAGCCCTTTGCAAAGTCTTAACCCCTCCTTTCTATGAAACCCTACACCCCCCGGCTCCACCCTGCACACCCCACATCCGATACCCTAAATTCTTAAATCCTAAACCCCAAACCCCTAAATTCTTAAATCCTAAACCCCAAACCCCTAAATCCTTAAATCCTAAACCCTAACCCCCCTAAACCTTAAACCCTAAACCCCAAACCCCAAACCCCTAAATTCTTAAATCCTAAACCCCAAACCCCTAAATCCTTAAATCCTAAACCCCAAACCCCTAAATCCTTAAATCCTAAACCCTAAACCCCCTAAACCTTAAACCCTAAACCCCAAACCCCAAGCCCCTAAATTCTTAAATCCTAAACCCCAAACCCCTAAATCCTTAAATCCTAAACCCTAAACCCCCTAAACCTTAAACCCTAAACCCCAAACCCCAAGCCCCTAAATTCTTAAATCCTAAACCCCAAACCCCTAAATTCTTAAATCCTAAACCCCAAACCCCTAAATTCTTAAATCCTAAACCCCAAACCCCTAAATTCTTAAATCCTAAACCCTAAACCCCTAAATTCTTAAACCCTAAACCCCAAACCCCCTGAACCTTAAACCCTAAACCCTAAACTCCTAAATTCTTAAATCCTAAACCCTAAACCACGTTTCCCCGCGTCGCCTGGCCGAAGGCATCGCAAAGACGGCGAAGCAGCCGGGATGCCGCGAGCCGAAGCCGCAGCGTCGTCCCTAAAAAGGGGATTAGGGTTTAGGGGTTTTAGGGGTTTAGGGTTTAGGGTTTTAGGGTTTTAGGGGTTTAGGGTTTAGGGTTTTAGGGGTTTAGGGTTTAGGGTTTAGGGGTTTAGGGTTTAGGGTTTAGGGTTCAGAAGAGGACGCTGTGGGAACCTATGATCCCTAGGGTTTAGGGGTTTAGGGTTTAGGTTTTTTGTTGTTTTTTGAGCTCCTTTTTGATGTCTGCCAGGCAGTGGGTTTAGGGTTCAGGGTTTGGGTTTGTTGATTCCTAATTATTTGGGGTTTAGGGTTTATATAGGGTTTGAGTGCTAGGGATTTTATATGCCTATGCGCCTGGATGATTGGATCAGGGCATGAGGTGGGGGACATTGCACTGCAAATTTGCGCGGATTCGAAAGAACTTACCTTTGGTTAATACGGAATGGATGAATGGGGTACAATTATAACTACAATTACTACCATTTTTCCATTCCCTACTGACCAACGGTACGAGTAAGAGAAAAGTTATGACTCTGTATTCCGATCCGCTACACCAGCTCCAAAAGTTCGGGGAAAAAGGTTGTGTGGCTTCGAGTGAACGGGAGGGCTAAGAAGAATCCTGTCTAAATTCTATTTCCGACTGTTTGCGGGCTTTATATGGGAGTTTCCGAACACTAGGGGTACCTGATTTTGGGGTCCTGATAATATGGATTCTACTATTAAGGGTACTATATTAGGGTCCCCTATCTTACCTTAAACCCCAAAACCCAAAACCCTAAACTTCAAAACTCGGCCCGAGGACATCCTCTCCGGCTTGGGAATCGTCGCAGAGGTAACGGCAATTCTCCACAACAAGCCCAGAGGCTCCATATACTCCGTGTATATATACATATATATACATATGTATATGTATATATATATATATATATATAGTGCCATTACGGAGTTAAGCCCCAAACAACCATCCATACTATGGCTTTGGGTTCCATACTTGTACTGTATATGGAGCCTCTGGGACAATACTGGCAACCAGAATCATGGTCATGATGCTATTGATGATGATGCTCTTACTACTGGTGGTGATGTTGACGACGACATACAACGACTGTCACTATCATCACGATGATCTTCCTTGACTTCTCCAAGCCGATTGGAACTCTGACATACATTTTGACATTCAGCTGCGATTGTTCAAGCCGTTCCACTCCCAAAACCGTGTAAGCTGTACACAGTCTTGAGGTTTGGGCAACGGTGCAGGGCACCTTGATGTGGAAGAACTTGCTCCAAAGCGACGAGGATGGCCCTGAGGGAAGTATTTGAAGCCTAATACTTGTCCAGTCTTGTCGGTGCAGTTTGGGGCAGCGAAGCGTGCGATGTTGCGAGCCGAGTAAGCTTGAATACCGCATCCAAGATTCGAAATCCACACACAACAACAATTTGCAAGCACAGTGCCCTACTGTATACTCCAACAGCCAAATCCCTAAGCCCTAAATCCTAAACCCTGCAGCCATAAGCTCCTCAAGCCCCTTAAATGAAGGAAACCCCACTATAACATCGAAAAGCCTATATTTTTGATGACTTATATAGGGAAGTCATGTAAAGGAACCCTAAACAGGTAGGTAGGTAGGGCCCTAGACTCCTGACAACTTCTTTCCAACTTCCTCGAGTGTGGGCGTTCTCCAGAATAGGATCTTCTGCTAGGTTTCAGGGCGCTAAGGTTTGGTGTTCGGGTTTAGGGTTTAGGGCTTAGGTGGTTTCTTCCAGAAAGTATGCTGCACTCTTTTGGGGATGAAAACCTACAGGTCGCGATCCAGAGCACTACCCTAGTGTAGAAGCCGCTGTACTTGCAAACCCTGCTCTCTGAAGGGCTCTTAGGCTTTAGGCTTTCGAAGTTTATGGCTGTAGGGTTTAGTAGAGTTTCAGGGTTTAGAGTTTAGGGTGCAGGCTGTTGGAATGTTGGACAAAGGTTTTGAATCCGCCCCCCCCAACAGCCCGCTATGCCCCCCTCCCCCGTGTCGCTTGGAAAAACAAGCATAAAAAGCAAACCTGACGCCTCCGCTTCGAAGCGCTATCGGCTGCATGACGACCCAACCGCGTCAATCGGGACACCTCCTGCACGAAGGGTTAGGGGTGAGGATGCAGGAGCTCTTCAAGGCTTAAGCCGCCAGATTGAGGTTTTGTGATGGTTGTAGGATTTCTGCCGGGTTACATGGCGAGTCTTGTGCAAAAGGCTGCAGACGAAGGCGTTGCTGGCTTTCATTATGATTCTGGGTCTATCTGCAGGCTTACGATTCAAAGGTTGGGGATTCGGGCTATCATCTGTGGGGGGGGGGGGAAATGGGCTTTGCGGCGAATGTGCGTGAATCTGTCTAATCAGAATACCACCTGGGTTCGCTCTACTGATGTCGCGTGCTATTCCCAAAGCTGCCACTGATGCCGCTACGACAACTTCTCCTACTTGTCGGGTATCATGGGAACTAAATTTTGGTTATGTAGGGATCATATAGGGACTAGACTACTCAAAAACGGTTAAAGGTTACCTACTCTACTAATTACTCGGGTTCTACTGTTGCTTGAAGTCTGAGTACACCTTTGACTGTCTTACGAGAGGTCGAAACCCTAGACCGACACCCTCCACACCTAAACCCTACCTTTACCCTGAAGAACCTACCTTTTTAAGGACTTATATAAGGAAATCATAATAGGGAACCCTAAAAAGGTATGTTATTCAGGGTTACGGTAAACCCTAAACCCTTAAACCCCAAATTCCCTAACCCCCTAATTAAAGTCTAAAAATCCCTAAACCCAAAGGCCAACGCCCATGGGTCATGGAGCCTCTGCTAGAAGGGCCAGGGCCATCTCCAATCCCGACTTTGCATCTCCGCGCTCTGCATCCTCCCGGCTTCGGTATGCTTAGGGGCCTTCATTATTTGGGAATTTCCGAAAATAGGGGACCCTAATATAAGACCTGAAATAGTAGGAGCCTTATTATAAGGACCCCAAAATAAGGTACCCCTAATTTTCGGAAACTCCCATTTTGAAGGAAAGGGCTTCGTTAAAAGGGGTCTATAAGGGATCTAGAAGAGTTCTATGATATAGGGGCCTTCATAATTTGAAGAGGGTTCCCTTAGACGGATCCTTCAAAGGGGTCCATAAGGGATCTATGACAAGAGGGTTCTATAGTATAGGGGCCTTAATAATTCGACTAGGGTTTCTTTAAAGGGATCCTTTAAAGGGGTCTATTAAGAGTCTAGAGTAAGGGGAGGCCTTTTCAAATCCGGGAAGATGAAGTAGGCAAGGTTCAGGGTCGAGCCACGACTCAAGAAGTACTGGTCGGTTTAGGGTTTAGGGTTTTGGGTATGAGGCTGCATGCTCACGACATGTTTTCGTGCTAGCGGACAAGACATTTGGGCAGGTTCAGGTTCGACATTTCTGCTGTTCCTGAAGATACTTTCGTTGCTGAGGACGAAATCTGCTGTCAACATAGTCACTGTAAGGTCAACCCCAGGTGCTTAGGGTAATGATTCGAAACATCGCCTGGTTGACATCGCAGCCCGGATTCCTCGAAGAGGATTGGCAACAGGCAAATTTGAGTCCTTTGTTTGGGGCTTCAGGGTTCGGGAATTCGATGCCCTATGGCTTCAGGTTAACTTGCGGGCTGTAAGGGGCTAAGCCATCCCAGGACCCTTGTTTTTGGTGAGGCTGGGGGCTGGAGAAAGGTTGCGCATTGGCAGAGCGAGACGATAGTGTCGCGTCGTGCCCTTGCTTGGACGTTTGGCCGCTTGCTGATCGGCCGCGTGCGCCTCTTCTTGCTTGGCTGCGCGCACACACCCCAACACTAAAGTTGTCCCAGACAAGCTCCTCTCAAAATCCTCTTTCAAGATAACCCTAGAGAACCCAGACCAAAACTTGACTCTAAGAATGACTTTCTGCTCATGAGAAGTTTGAGTCCACCCGTACCCTGAAGCCCGAAATAATGAAAAACATAGATAATCACCAATATCTTTCCTGGGGTTCCTTATACTACTTGTATTATCCAGGGGCCCAAAAAACCTAGTCTAATTGCTATGAAAGCACCTACATTACAGACCCCTACTGTAGATCCCTTACGGAACCCTGAAAGGAACCCTGTTCAAATGCTACAGTACAATAGAACCCTAAACCCTAAACCTTAAGGAACCCTATTCAAATACTACTCTTAAAGAGAACCCACGGAGCCCTGCTGCCCTTCCTCGCGGATGGTGATCTCGATGCTGCGGTCCAATGGAGACGATTGCCTGACTGGAGTTCACTTAAAAGGGATTACAAGGCTTCCTTTAAAGGGGATCTATAATGGTACAAATAAGGGTACTATACGGGACGATTGCCTGACTGAAGTTTGCTGATTAGGGTTTAAGGTTTAGGGTTTTAGGGCTTAGGGTTTAGGGGTTCCTGAGTAGCCCCTTTATAATATGGGTACCTTTCTCAGTACTGTTTGGTTAAAAAGGGAGCACTAAAACAAAAAGTGTAAAGGGGTACTACTCGGGAACCTAGAAGGATTTGCGACCCAGAACTTAGGCCTTTTCGTCCCTCGAGAGGTTGGGGACCATGCCAGGTATGTAAAATCTTGCTTATGTATATCTTGTTCAACTACTATAGGGGCCTGAATAATTACCTCTACTATTTTGGTGGTTCCTCACTGCAATAAGGGTCTAATATGCCCAAAAACCTGATTCTAAATATGTATTTCGGAGCCTGCCTTGCTGCGCCACTGAACAAACTGTTTCCTGCACTCGGGGCCGATGGTGTTCAGGAGCTTCGTTGGCCCCCGTGACCAACCGGCCGAAACTCGTCATGTCAAGCAGTGAACAAAGTTTTGTCTAGAGTCTAGAGTCTATTGAGGTTTAGGGTTTAGGGTTCAGGGTATTGCAGGTCCTAGGTTGAAGGCAAGACAAGTGCCAGCCTGCGCCCTCAGGAACATATCTAGCAGACGCTGCAGAGTCATTGCAGCCTTTACCATCCAAGAACGCACATCGTGCCTCTAAACTCCGAATCCCTTCACCCCAAGACCCTAAACCTAAACCCCCAACGAAGTTTGACATGGGAAGCCCTTAAAAGCACATCTCGGCACCACTCTACAGCTTCGTAGTACCTCCTGAACCCTAAACTCCTAGCCGCCCAACTCCTAAACCCCTAAACCCACAATTTTCCCCTAACCCCCACTGTCTTTGCAGCATCGTCACCTGGAGCCCTCGGCAAGGAAGGCTTCGAAGAGCTGCAGTCGCTTCGGAAGGGAGCCTTGGGGGTTCAAGCTACGACCACCATACGGGCGACTATGAAGGTTAGCGCAATGGCTTTCCTTTTCTTAGGTTTAGGGGGTTTAGGATAAGGGCTTTCCTTTTTTAAGGGTTTGGGGGGTTTAGGATAAGGGGCTTTCCATTTTAGGGTTTAAGGGTTCAGGAGTGTCGGAGCCTACGAAATCAGGGGCTTCCCGAGGGTCTAAACAGGTCGTGCAAGGGGCTTTGACCTAGGCCAGTATGTAGGGTTTAGGGTTTGCTTCTTTTTGGCTACTATTCTCGCCTAACTTGTCTGTTCGTTGTCATTGCTACTGGAACCTACGCCAATGCTGCAAGATGAAGAGTATCACCTCATTCTAGCGCACCCCAAGCTCTACCGCTACGCTAGCAGAACCTCCACTTCTGACATCAAACAGGTGATGCACAGGAAAGCAGGAGCAGAATAAACTTTGAGCTAGGGACTTCTGACTGAGTCACTGTGGCTTCATATAGGTGTGTTGCTAGGTATACAGTACTGTTGTCATATATGGGAGTTTCCGAAAGTAGGGGACCCTAATATAGTACCCTAAATAGTAGGATCCTTATTGTAAGGACCCCGAAATGAGGTACCCCTAATTTTCGGAAACTCATATATCGTAAAACCGCAGCTGCATCGGCTCAAGGGTTAAATCAAACATGACTTTCACGGGCTGCATAAACAACTGTCAGTTCCCAAGTGTTTAGGCAGACTGAGGAAGTGCGAGCACTTGCTTAGCACTTTGACGATACCGTGCTTCGCAAGGGCACAGCTTCCACCATAGTCTTGATCATGATGATAACGGTGATGAAGAAGAAGATGGAAATGAAGATGAATATGACGATGAATAAGTATAACACTATGATGATGATGGCGGTAGTTAGTGGAGGCCCTTGCGAAGACAGCAGTGACAGGAACAGGGCATGAATCGAATCACGAACATCACCTATGCCCCATGCGAGTACATGTCCGTGCAATCCTACAGCCGCAGACACAAAGCCTTCAGTCCTACACACCAAGATGGACACCCCTTTTGGGACCCTTGCCCCTGGTTCTTAAACTTCCAAAGATCTAAACCCAGAGCCCCCCACCCCTTGCAACAAAAACACACCAAAACCTTCACTCCCGAACCACCAGCCAAAAGCACATCCACTTTAAAGCTCCCGTACCGGCCTCCACTCTGCAGGAGCTCTGCAGGCGGTGGCAATGCCACCACCGCCTTCTGCCCAGCCTTTGCAAGGGGTCTAGTACAAGGGGTCTTTTCTGGCCGAGTGGCTGAGTCTTCGTAATAGGTTTTGCACAGCTCCCATGCCGTTTTTTGTATGGTATGAACAGGGATTCGAGAATGGGGCGATTGGATGGACATCAGGCTTTGGGGTGTAGTATGCCATGCTTCCAGGGCGACTATAAGGGAATAGCCGTACTGCCTATTCAGCCCCCTGGTTTTGGGCTTATGCTCCGGGTATATGGCTTCAGACGGGTGGGAGATGGGTGCAAGATATCTTCAACCCTCAACCGCAGCTCGTCTTAGGCATTGACGAATCAGGTCAACCAAACCCTAAATCATAACCCTTCAACTCCGAAACCCCAAATCCTAAACCCTGAACTCCTAAAACCTAAATCCTAAACTACTAAACCATAAACCCTGAGCTTCAAGAAGCCATCTGGGCGAACTTCCCTGCAAAGAGATCTCAGGAGACATGTATTAGCTAAAGTAACCCACCCTTATGGTCACCCTACCAGAAGGGTTAAGGGTTCAGGAGTTACCATTAGGGTTACTACATTAGTTACCTCATCATAACGGTCACTATTCAGAGCTACTATAGTTACTGTAGTTACTATAAAGGCTATCATACGGGTTTAGAGGAGAATAGCTCTTGTGATTACCGCCTCACAACCTTTGTTCACCAGCAGCTGAACCCAAAACCCTTGAACCCAAGACCGGTAATATTGCAGCATGATGCATCTTTAGCATTGCTCTGACGGTTCCCTAGCCTATTCACACCATAAACCCACTCGAAACCCTGGTGTCGTCATTCCAGCCCCTACATTACATCCCTCGAGGCGTCTGCCTCGTCCAGAACTGCACTGTCGCCCGCTACTGCAGCCGCCGTGGCCGCCGCAAGCCTCCGGCGCGCGGCTGCGCCGAAGGCCTGCCGAACTACAGCTCGAGCGCAAGGGTTTGGGATCAAATTTATGAATGATCTGCGGTTGATGGTTGAGGAGCAGCAGTGACGGGATTTTGGCTGTTGGATTCGGTTGAAGGCTAGGGCGAAAGGAATCTTAAGCCGCCCTGTCCCTGTCACGAAGCATGAGAGTAGCAACGCCTTAAGAGCCCAAAGCGCTAAACTGTAAGAATCCGAAACCCCGAACCCTAAACCCTAAGAGCCCCAAACCCTAAAGCCTGAATCCTAAGAGCCCTAAACCGTAAGAATCCAAAACCCAAACCCTAAACCCCCAGCGCCCAGGGCTCCCGATCCTCGCCCGGGCGCAGTCTCAGGAACTCGGCCAAGGCCTCGGCAACCCGAGGAGCTCTGAAGGTTCCAATATATATATATATATATATATCTATATATATCTTATATATATATATACATATGTATATACACATATATATATATATATGTGTATATTTGTTTTTCCAAAAGAATCTTTTTTTAACTTCGATGCCTGCAATCCAGGTTTGCTACAGCAAGGCCTAGGAAGTTTAGGGTTTAGGGCTCCTTTGCTCTAAGGGTCTAGGGTTACAGGGTGTAGGCTCTAGGCGTCTTCTTTTTAGGTTCTAGGGTTCTAGGGTTGGTTCTAGAGTACTAAAGCTTAGGGTTTAGGGCTTGATTGTTTTTTTAATTAAGTTCTATAAAGTTTTGTAGTTACGGTTTAGGGCTTCTCTTTTTTTGCAGGTTCTAGGATTATTTTACAGTTTAGGGTTTAAGGTTTCACTTTTGAGGTTCCAGGGTTCTAGGGTACAAAAGTTTAGGATTTAGGGTTGTAGGAGTTTGAGGTTATAGGCACAGAGTTCGAGGGTCTAGGGTTTGGGGGTTCTAGGGTTTAGGGCTTAAGGGTTTTAGGATTTACGGCTTTGGTTCTACATGTACTTCAGAAGGCTTCGCGTAAGATTCCCCTAATCAGGTCTAGGGTTCTTTCGTGCATCAGCCGGGTTGCCAGAGGGACTCAGAAGGGGGTGCTAGAGGGCTTGCTACAAGGATTTATGGGGCCTTATCGTAGAGTTAGGAAGTATTGGACTCGCATTTAGAGGGCTTTGGGCTGCGAAGGCTTGATTAGAGGTTTACAGTAGAAGCCAGAAAGTTGGAATATCATTATCGTAACCCCTTTAAGGTAAATTATGGGGGATCCTTTCCAACTTTCTGGAGTTCCCTTTAGAGGTTTAGAGGATCGGGGGTTTCGGGGGTAACGATTGCTGCCAAGCTGCTGCCGCCAGAGCACTGGCGACGGATGCCTGTGCATGGAGACGTGCTTGCCCAAATTGGTAGGGTTTAGGGGGGGGGTTTCAGGGTTGGGGTAGTCTAGGCTTCAGGGCTCAGAATTAAGTCTCTAGCCGGGTCCTCCAAGACCTACGTCATCTTAACACTTCTGCTTAGGGTTTCTATAGCGGTTGCAGCTTCCCTCTAAATCCCATGCTTCCAACTCCCTTGACCCTGAAATTCCTCAAACCAACCCCAAATCCTAAGCCCTAAATCGCCATCAACATCCATGAATACCGAACCTGCAAACACCTGAGAGCAAACCTTGTGAGCTTTTCTAGCGGTTCTGGGTTAGCTGTCCGATGTTGTCTGTCAAGTGATTTCTGTGACTTGCGGTCCGGAGCACTCATCGTCGGGGCTGGGCCTCGAGTTTTGTCAAAGAAGACCTCCCCTGACAAAAACCCTAAACCCTAAATTCCCTAAGCCCTAAACCCTCCTGAACCCGCAACCTAAACCTCGAACCTGGACAAAACCTTAAATCAAATTCTATACAGCCAAACAAAAGCAAAGCATGGCCTCGTCGTCGGCAAGTCGAGATGCCAAGTCCTGAGCGGCAGACTTTAGTTGAAGGCCTTCGGTTTTTCGATCTCTCAGTCTCTTACTTTGCTTGGCTTACAGCTAGGATATGTTTTGTTGGGCTCTTCCGAGCTTCGGGTTTGCTTCGGAGTTCGTGCTTTTCTATTTTTTGGGAGTCGAAGGTCCGAGCTCGGAGTTCTGGGTAGGGGGCAAGATTATAGAATAGTAGGTTGTTGGCACAGATTAAACAACTATATCTATGTATATCTTACTAATAGACTACTATTAGTGCTACTACGGCTCCTACCACTGCTGTTGCTGCTACTACTACTACTACTACTAATAATAATAAACAATATACATATATATGTTTATATGTAATATGTATATGTATGTGTATATGTATATGTATATGTATACGTATACGTATAGGTATAGGTATAGGTATAGGTATAGGTATATGTATATGTATGTGTATGTGTATGTGTATATGTATATGTATATGTATATGTATATACATACACACACACACATATATGTAAGTATGCATGCATGTATGTATGTAAAGGAACCACAAAAAAGTATTGTGAACTATTCCGGGATCTGTAGTAAAGTGGGTTTCGGGTGTTGGGGCATGGTTCGCTTGGGCTAACCACATGTCCTGCCTCTGGGTGTTTACCAAGACAGAACAATCCGGAGATCTCATGGGGGGCTGCGTTGCATGCCCGAGCGCGACCTCACATGACATGCCCCTGATCCCAAACTCCACATCTTAAAACTCAAAGCTCATTTCCTACACCCCAAATCCCCAGAATCCCAAGATCTTAAGCCTGCAGCCCCAAATCCCAAACCCTATAAGCTCTGCAAACCCTGCAGACCCGGCTCTCCAAGAAGAACTCACCAAGTGTCTGTCAGAACGGGGCCGCTCTGCACGACCTTGGCAACGGCCTGTTTCGTCGGATCCCTTTGAAGGTTCTGCAGCCATTTTTAGGGTTTGAAGGTCTTAAAGATGTCGGCTTCGAGGGTTTTCCGGGATAACGTTCTTTCTGGAGTGAGGGTGGCTTTGGCTCGTCTATTCGGCTTGGGTGGTGGGCTTCCAGGACAGTGCCATGTGCAGAACGAGCCGCGACAGGCTCTAACATTTTGGCAAGAATTCGTTGTGCGAGCTTCTGGTACTTGCAATTACTCGTTCCCTACACCCTAAACCCTAAATCCTAAACCCCTGCACTCTAAACTTCCAATGATTTCGGCCCTCAGAATTCTCGAAACCGGACTTCAACAACTGCGCCTCCGAGAGGGCCGGTTGCGTGGAGCCGAGTAGCGTCGCTGTCCTGCTATGGCCGCAGATTAGAGGTTCTGCCGCTCTTAGCTAGCGCTTTGGCCATGGGCGGCTGTCAAAATTTTGGTCCCGTTTTGGGCCCCTAACATAATACGGCACCTTATATTTAGGGTACCCAAAAAAGGACCCTAATTTTGACAACCACCCCTATGAGGGAGCCTGGAGCTCAAGGATACGAGTCGTTTCGGGTTTAGGGTTGACGGTACGGTTCGTGGGGTGGGGACTTGGGGTTGCCAGTTTGAGGTCAAGGTTACTTGGAGGTTCACGGGTAGTTGTAGGCAGGGTTTATGTGTAGGGTAACTATGCTTATCGCCCATATTAGGGGACTTATAAGCACGCAATCTTGTTCCCAGCCGCAACTCGTCAAAAATCCGAGCCCCAGTAATGTTCGGACAGGTCAAGGCTCCGCGTTCAGAGCAATCCTGAAAATCACAAATGTGTGTTGCAGGCTGATGTAACTGTTATAAGGCACAGCCGCCTTGCGCGCCGCGATTGCTGATGCCACCGGGATCATCTAGCTGGCGGGCGAGCCAAGCGTGGGAACGCACCTCCCAAAGTGATTTAGGTGTGGCCTCCCTCGGCCCGTTTTGGGCTTCGCCAGCAGGAGGCACCTGCGTCTTTAAAACAACATCAGCATGCGAAGCGACGCATAACTCGACTTGAGGGCCCTACGTGTGGCCTCCATTCACTGAAGATGGGCCCGCCGGTCTGCGTCCATGCACAATTATAGTTCTCGCGACATTGCAATGGTATGGCCAGCGGGTCTGTTGCCTTCTTCATCACGGCGCGGAGCGCTGAATGCAGGTACATCAGTTCGCCTCCATGCTACAGTGAATATGGCTGGAGCAAGCCTTCGATTGCGAATGAAACCTCAACCTGAGCCTCCAACTCACACTCACTTCCAGGAATTCGCCAGGCGTGTCGCTCGGTTCCTGCAGAAGCACCGTCCGTTGAGGCACACTGCCATGGACGGCAAACAGATGGCTGAGACTTGGGCCCATGTTGAAAACCGAGGGCCATCCATCTGCAGATCCAAGAGGAGCTCAATATGGGATTCGAAGACAAGCTCTGGTAGGCGCATGCTTCATAAGGCGACAGAGTGGTGCCGGACCCCGACCCCTTTCCCCCGATCGCTGTAGACTCCGATGAGTTTGTTACTTTAGGCATCATAACAGCTTGATGAGCGTTTATACTGTCTGTAAGGCTTCCCCCGCTGGCGGACGCCTGTTGATGCGTAAAACCAGTGGTTATACGAGGTAGCCCCGGGACTGGTGGGACTGTGCGGTGTTGTCACGGCCTCCGACACGCTGAACGACCGCGCCAGCTCCCCAGCGCTTGCAGCTACAAGCCGCTGCTGGAGCTCCACTGCCGCAAACGCAATGGGCCCAGAGGCGACCAAGTGGCCGAAAAACACATGGAAGACTTGGCCACTGGCCCACTGGATCGGCAGCCACATTGGGGACCGTGTCAACGTCAAAGACCGATGGGATTTCATATCTTGTTGTCCGGGACCAGCAGCTTGGGGTAGCTGAAGCTCACGCCCTCGGAAATCCCTCCCTTGCAGCGGAAGCAGTGCATCACTGTTCACGGTTCTTCAAGCGCCGGGTCAAGGCCGTTTTCTTTGGCACCTTGTCTATGCTTCTAGAGAAAAGCATGTCTGTAGGCAATGCCCATCTTGTGAGTCGGAACAACCAGTCACCGTACTATAGGGGTCTGCAGAATAGCTATACTAGAACTACAAGGCTATGGTACGGGGTTCCAGCTGTCATTGGCCTGCCAAACCTAAAACTCCTCTAAACCCTCCAATCCATAAACCAAGGTTCCACAAATCCACAACCCCAAAGCCCTAATCCCTTGATCCCTGTGAATACTCTCTACAGCCTAAATGCACCAAGGCCCTCAATACAAAAACCCAAGCCCGAAAACCAAACCCTAAACCCCATACCCCAAGCCCTATACCCAAAACTCTAAGGGTTGGGGTTCAGGCTTTGGGTGCTGTTCTGGCTGACTTTCTTAAACATACTGTCCTTGCTGATGATATTTATGGGCATTGATGGAGCTGTCGGGGGTTTCGATCGCAGTATAGAGTAAGTGGAGGCCTTAACACTTAGAACAGGGTCTTAAGCCAGTTCTAACGTATGTACAATCAAATATATACATACGGACGAACTATGGGTACAACTTCACTAACAGTCGCGATCCCTCCAGTACCCTACATAAGCCCTTCTACTTCGCATTTCGGAATCGCGCCGCCTGTGAAGAAGGCTGCCGAAACACCTGCCGGTCAGAACAGGTTCGACCCGACCCTTCACTCTAGGGTTTAGGGCTTTTAGGGTTTACGGATTTGTGGCTTTAGGGTTTGGGTTTTGTGGGCTTGGGGTTTAAGGCTCTGTGGGGTTTAGGGCTTGACCGACCGACCGACCGTTCCGGTATCTAACGCGCATGTGCCTCTTTCCTGCACTGTTGTTCAGAATGCAACGTAGCACGGCTATGCACAATCATACATACATGCATGCATGCATGCATATAACTACATGCACTTGCACAGGCACGGAAACTACGAACACATACGCGCAAAGAGCCTGGCTGATACCATGACTTCGCCCGTCAACTTTGCTTGAGCTCTCGCCTCAACCTTTCCCACAAAACTAGGTTGGGCTGTTAAAGCTGTTGAAAAATACTAGTAAATAGGATCCTCTTTAAGCCCATAAGGGAAAATATAAAATGTCCCAAATCCCTACCTAAAAAAAAGATACCGGCCTGAGCGCCAGAGCTCGCAGGGCAGCGGGAGCCGAAACTGCAGCTCGAAGGGCCTCCAGGTGGCCTTCCATCCTCGGCGAAAACTTGGAATTTAGAGGAGCCTTGTTGTTATTATGATTTTCCATAGGGCTTTGTACGGTTCTTGATGTAGGCCCGAATAAATCCGACGAGGGTTCTGTGAGATCTATACTTCTACTCTACTTCTTCCAGCGGACCCTGTCTGAATACTATTTCCATTCTGCCTTGCGAGCTTGCACGAGGCGTTTTTTGCTAGGGTTTAGTAGTTCGGGCTGTCCAGGCCCTAAACCCTAAACTCTAAACCCTAAACCCTAGGCTGTCTAGGCTTTAAGAATTTCAGGCTGTCTAGGCTCTAAGACTTGAGAGATCCAGGGAACCCTTAAAGCCCTAAAGCGGCTTTTGGGAGTGGAAGTATGGGGATGCCACGGCCTTCTACAGCCTCAGGGCGGAAAGATTCATGGCTAAGCACAGGTTTGGAGTTTTAGGGTTTTGGGGTTCAGGGTTTCGGCAGAGTTTTGCTGCCTTGTTATTGGTTTCGTTCCGGCTGCAGCGGTCTAAATCCATACAGTACAGCTCAGAGATTCAACGGGTTTGGCTGTACAGTCCAGAGTCTCGGGCTCGGTTCTAGGCTACAGGGCATAGCTAACTATCAGCTAATCGAGGCATTGCGGCGTTGTGGCTGGCTCATGTGTTTGGGGCTTTATCATGGCTTGAAGTGGTTTCGCACTTCTTGCTTTTGATGCTTTTGGGTTTGGAAACTTTGGGGGGGTGTTGTAGAACTCAAAGCCGAAGCAAGACTATTGTACGGGGCCCTCAATAACTAGAACAGGGCTTTTGGAGGCTCCTCACTATAACTATAAAGTATAACGTCCCACCAGATCCTATTCTAATAATTAAGGCCCCTACATTACTCATGCCAGGCAACAGCTGGACGGTGAGGTCTGTCGGAAGATCCTGCGACGACCACATCTTCGCTGACTAATCCATTTTCTGTGTTCGTTTGCTTCAAGGTCCAGGGCCGCAACAATCTCCATAATAGGGTTCCTTCAAAGGGATCCTTCAAAGGGGTCTATAAGGGATCTATGATAAAAGGGTTCTATAGTAAAGGGGCCTTAGTGGTTAGAATAGGGCTTTGGGGGCCCATTCTACTGCACTTATAATAAGGACCCCGCCCAAAAAAAAAAAAACACACTATTGACAAGTATTTAGGCCCCTACGGTCTGCTTGTTTGTTGACCTCGGGACCTGCTCCACGCTTACTCTTGGAGCTTCGGACAGTCTCGAGGAGCCTGAAGCCTGAATACTAAAGCGAACTCAAGCTGAGGTTTGAGGATGTGGGTTGGGTACTGCCCCCATACAGTAACAGTCTATAAAAGGGCTACTATTCAGGTCCTAATATATCTATATTATGAATATTATCAACTGTTACTGAGTGGGGGCAGTACCCAAGATGTAGGGCTAAAGGCCGAGGGCTTTGCATCTTGTGGCCATTTCTGCTTGTTTCTTGCTGGTAGTGTAGGATTTAGGCTTTTTAGGATTTTTAGGGTTTGTATAGGGCCTTAGGATTTTCGGGTGTGCCAAGGTGTCTTGTAGTGCCCGAACACGAATGAAACATGGTACACTTCAGCGGTCGACAGCTGCAATGGAAGGTTGAACGGTGCAAAGCTGTCAGCACTCAAACCGGCGATTATGGTCCGTAAGGTATAAGTCGAGAAGCACCGAAGCTCTAACCTCCTTCCCAGTGGAACCGAATCCTAATCCACGACTACCGACACAAGAGCTAGGCCAAACTCGTCGTCTGGCAGTCCCGCAGCGATACTGCCCGGGTCGCATAGACAGCAGTCAGGACGCCTGCAAGAGGGTTCGGGGTTTGCGGGTTGGCGCAAAAACATAGAGGCCTGTGTAACGTTAAGGCTTTGGGATTCAGGGTTCAAGGTTTATGGGTACAGGGCCTTTACAGGTGCAAGCGTGAGGGCCTCGGGCAGGAGTTGCAGGCGGTTTAGGTTTTTGCGATTGGGGGATCGAGAAATCTCTTTGCCAAGTCCTTCAAAGCATGCCACTAAGCCTCAAATCTTTGCGGGTTTAGGTCTCGGGTTTAGGGACCGAAATCTTTTAGTATCTTGTTGCGCCTGGCCGTGGCGGCGGTGCTGGGAACCCAAATTCCTCTCCATCACCCGGGAACAACCACACCCCGCTGCCCAACCTTCACCAACTGGGAGTTTCCGAAAATAGGGGTACCTTATTTGGGGGTCCTTATACTAGGGATCCTACCATTTGGAGTACTATATTAGGGTCGCCTATTTTCGGAAAGTCCCAACTATTAAGGGCCCTAGATTACACCCTTCAGCCCTCCACTCCAATGGCGGAAGACCTCTTCTTGCCGGCCTCAACAATGAGTACATTGATCCACTCCATCCCTTTGAAGTGCATACCTTAAGCCGGAATAACCTACCTTTTTAAGGACTTCTATAAGGCTTAATCATAATAAGGGACCCTAAAAAGGTAGGTTATTCCGGCTTAAGGTAAGCCCTGAGTTCACGCCTAGTTGTAGATTGAGCTTCAGCTCGGGATGGACACGGTTTCGGCTTCAACCCTGAACCCTAAACCCTAATGCCTAAGCTTCAACCCTAAACCCTAAACCCTAGCGTCTAAGGGAAGCTTCAACCTTCGGCTGTTCGCCTTGCAGCATCTCATGACGCCCAGGCGGAGCCGGTTGCTTGCCTCTGGCAGGACTAGGTGTCTTGGCCTTTGACCTCCCAAAAAAAGTCTGAAAAATTAGCATCAATAGCATGCAGTGTTCGTCACGACATCCGCATACTGTAAAAACTGATTCATATTGTGAAGGCCGCGATGTTCTGACGCACCCATTCGACCCCCTTCAACGAATGCTGAGACGGACGAGCCCAAAGAGTCAGCCTTCTGAATGCTTGGGGAAGATTGCTTTAGGAGCGAATCAGAATAGGGTGTTAGAGGCATATTATGTTGGTATCACTATGTAGGCACGTTCATGGCGATCACTTGCCACTAACTATATTCAGACCGGGGTGTAAAGCTCCATGCTCTCAATCATGTCAGTGAAGCAGCTGAAGCAGGTCCCTGTAACAGAGTTTAAGCATGTAGATTGGTTCCATCAAGTTGCTGCTCAGTCACGCTTTTTGGGCTTCTTCTCTTCGTGCCCGTCGTCACGAAGAGCCTCCTCAAGCTTCAGAAACATCGCAGCTGCTTACGCAAGGCATGCCAAAGTCTTTGCGGCTTTGGCAAGGGCCGGTATGAACACAACTACGGAACTTTGTGACAGTTTCGTGTGTCTTTGTTTGGTCGGGGAAGTCGGAAGTGAGCTCAAGTCTCGGTCTGTTCAGGTCCTGCAGGACCAGGCCAAGCCACACTCCAACAGCCACAGAACCCACCACCCGAGGAGCCCATGAACAAACACCATAAACTACATAAAACATATTAATATGGTATATATCTATAATATATATATATATATATATATATCCCACATGTTTAGGTGGCTTTTGGCTGACCCCCTTGTGCCTGCTCCCGAGAGGTCAGACACCTGAGGGTGATAAGCACAAGAGGTCGAGATAGAGGCGAAGCCTTCCGGAGGCCTCCAAAGGTGGGATGAAGGTAGGTAGGATTAAGGATCCCTTATATAAGGACTCTTATTTGGGAATATCCCACCTACCTTCATCCCACCTTTTGAGGCCTCCGAGCCTTAAACCTTAAATCCAATACCGCAAGCCCCCACGCCGTGCATGTAAGCCCAAACTCTAAACTGTGCCCAAGAGCCCCAGGCTTCGCATTCAGCGTATCGATCGCAAGCCTGCTATTCTTAGGACGTTTTGGACTTTTCTGCTGAGAGAATTTTTTAGAACAACACTGAGCAACTCAAATACTAAAACCGTAAAGCCTAAGACCCTAAACTAACCCCTAAACCCCCCAAAACCCCCCAAAACCCCTAGAACCTAAGCCCTTAAAGCCTGAGCCCAAGCGATCGCCAGGCTCCTATTCCTAAACCCCTACAGTAGAAGCCAGAAAGTTGGAATATCATTATCGTAACCCCTTTAAGGTAAAGTATAGGGGATCCTACCATTAATCCATATTCCAACTTTCTGGAGTTCCCTTTAAACCCTCAAAACCGTAGCCCAAGCAGACCCCGAAGATCGCCTGCAGACGCTCGGCGAGGGAACGCAGCAGCGGTGCCCGCAGTGCAGGGGCCGCCAACAGCGCCTGGGAAATCCTACTTTTACTGTAACAATCATTGCTAATAATGTAATTGTAGATATACCAATATAAAGCATTTATGTCTTTTTCTATTATTGGTAGAGTAATAACAGTATTTAGGGAGCAAGGCTTCTCTGATCGTAGTAAAAATAACACCCAGTATGATAATAACAGTTTCAAATATCATTAGGTATAACAATACTAACAGTAGCAATATTGATTTTCATGTTATTACAACGAAGTATGATCATTGCAATACTATTACTTATCACACTAATACACATAGTAGTGTTCAGTAATTATGATTATAATGCCAATAGCAATTAGAAGCAAATGTATTGAGGACAGCTCTGTGCGAGTCTTACAAGGTCTATGGACTCGGGTACTAGAGTTACACGGCTTTATGATAGCTTTTTGGGGGTTTATAGGGTTTGGCACGGTCCTGCAACAGTTGAAAAGAAACTAACAGGGTTTATACCAGTGTCCACGGACCACGCCGCGTACGACCACCCATCATTTCTGCAGACATCTATGTTGCAGGATTTGGAAATTGTAATGCAAAGGTTCGATAGAGATTTAAAGTGTAAGGTTTGGAGGGCTGAAGCTTTATGAGGTTTGAGGTTTAGCGGCTTTGGGGCTCGCAGCTTGCATTATCGGGGTTAAGACGGTTTGGGGGTTGATAGAGTTTGTGGGTGAAGGGCAGACACCTGCTATAATAAAGCGATAACTCCGTGCGTAACACGCTAGAACATAAATTGAAAATATAGGGGCCTTAATAGTTAGAAAAGAGTTTTGGGGTATACTATACCTTCATTATAAAAAGGAACCCCAAAATATCATTGGTACTTATTCATTGTAATCATACTTCCCTGTATCACCTCATCCTATAAGCCTCGACTCCGACCGGCCCGGCTGCCCGAACCTTGGTTGCAACGAGGCGGCTTCACCATCCTGGCACCAGCTCAGCTTTGGCGGAAGCCTTTCCAAGGCAACTGGATCTCTAGGGTGCACCTCACTTTGCAAGCCTTCAAGGCTTCATGTTTCGTACGTTTGGGTGTCAGCGCTTGGAGCTTGGAGCTTGGAGTGCCAGGGCCTTGGCTACCTCTAACAGAGGCAGCACCAAAGGAATCCGTGAACTACTAGCATTCATGCGGAGGCCCGTGGAATAATGCAGGTACTTAGTTTTGCGCTTCTGTGTCATTCGCAATTAAAGTCAACCTGCAACCCAAACCTTCGACACCCAAGCGCTGGGACGGCCGTGAATCACGCAGACCCTATACCACGACAGAGATCACCACTAACAAAATCCAAAGAACCGATCGTATGGAAACCTGAGTACTTCAACTATCGCCTAGGATTTCGGACCATCTTCCTCCCTAGGCCCGAAACTGCTGCTTGGCAACTTTGTGCCACTGAAGGCACAAGCACCGAGCTGACGCCAGGCAACTTTGTCCTCCCGGGGCAGAAATCGAAATTTCGGGCCATGCCCCAGGTTTTAAACCCATTCTAAACCCTAAATCCATGCGAAAAACCGGAACTAAAACCCAGAGCCCTAAAACCTCACGAGACCGGAGGCCTAAACCCTGGGAGTGGGCACGTTCAGAAACATCATAAAAGCTCCCCACAGACTAGTTAGGGATTGAGGGCCAAGGGCAAACTGTGGGAGCCGAAGTGTGGCGAGGGCCAAATTCTTGGCTTGGACGGAAAAAGCGTGAATACGAAGAAGATTGAAAGTGTGGCAGGGGATGCAAGCGTTGTATGCAATCAGTTTCCTAGTTCGGGTGGGCGGATGTGATGGGCTTGTAAAGCTCCAAAACCCGGAAACAGCATTAAAACCCGAAGCCCGAAAAAACAACACCTAGACCCTATACCCGAAAAAAACCCGGACTGACACCCCCTCGGCCTGAATTGTCAGCCGCGATGCCAGGCTTTCGAGGTCCTCGCCTGTCGTCAAACTCGGGTAATGTAGGGGCCTTCGAAATGCACTAGAAGGGCATTATAATAGGGTTCCTATAAGAGCTCCTTCCGGGATCTAACGTAAGTAGGGTCGTGGGCTCCGTTATGGTAGAAGTATAATCAGGAATCCTAAAGAATATTGGCTTCTATGTTGGGGCTCATATTCTAGCTTATGCCAGTTCAGGCTTATATGGGCCGGGGTTCATATTGGGCAGGGTTTGTATCGAGTTGTTTTGTGTATGTAAGGTAGGTCCTGAGCGCTTAGCCACCAATATAGAGGTGAGTCCCTAACAATACTATACCATCATCGACCCCCCAAAGACCCTTTCTTCAATTAAATTCCTGTCGGCCATACTCCTAGCAGTGCAAACCCTGAACCCTATAAACCCTAGACCCTACACCCCTGAACCCAAGCACTGCCTTCCTCTGACAGCACTGTGGCGAGTGTCGGCGCCAGCAGCTGCAGCCTTCCGCCATGAGCCTGCAGTCTGTCTGATATTGTTTTTTTCAGAAATGGGCAAGGATTCTCTTGTTTGTAATGAGCCAACACTTTGGGCTCTATTAAGTAACGGTTCTCTTATTTCACTGAGCCCATAATTTGGGCTCTATGTGCGTGTGATTATTTTTCTGAAACTCCCATAGACCGCGAGGAGGAGAAACTGCTACGTGCTACTCGTATGAGGTTGACCCTGGACTCTCACGTACACCCGAAACCATACCCTAATCCCGAATATAGGTGCCTTAATAGTTAGAATACATAGGGTTTTGGAGCCCATTATACTATAATTAGAATAAGGAACCCCAAAAACAGTATTGGTCACTATTGAGGCCCTTATATTACACATAAGCCCTGAACCCTCCGACATCCCAAAAACCTTCAGCCTTTTCCCCCGCTTGCGGCCTTCATCTGCAGCAAGCTGCGAGCCACCTGTGCCGAGATGAACTGCTGTAGGGCTACTATCCGGATTCATCACAAGCAGGCTATAGGGCCTAGGGTGTTTAAGACTTACGTAGGGCTTTGGTGCTTAAGGAACTAGGGCTTAGGATTCAATCCAGGGTCGACGGATTCTGGGCTCGCGATTTACGGGTTAAGTATAGGGCTTTGGGCTTAGGTTTTTTCGGGATTTGTGGCGGTTGAGGGTCCAGGGTTTAGATATCTTCCGGAAAGCATGTGTGTGGATGTTTAGGCTTAAGTTGGACCGGTGTGGGGTACATCTAAAGCCTTTCTACGAGCTGAAGTGTTTTGGTTTCAGGGGGCTTGTGCACGAGCTTTAGGGGTTCAGGTAAGTATGCTTGTAAGTATCTAAATTTGGGTGTACAAGTAGTTACCGCATCGGCACCATGCCTTGCACTCTGCTCACAATTGCCCATGAGCTTGCTTCCAAGTGCCGTTATCACCACCGATGCTTCTGTGGTGTGTACTTCTGTTAGCCGGTGGCACTTGCTGGGATTGGCAGCGGATTTTTTTGAAAGTGCCCATGTCATCAAGATTCGCCAAGTGCAAGCACACAGTCTTTTCGTTGGATCGTGAATATGGGCCGGGTGATGAGGCGTATGCAGCATTTGTTAGCAGTTATCGGCACCGTTTGGATCGTGACCTGGGCTACAATGCTAAAGTCCGTGGTCGGAGACCCTTTCGTGGGTAACACCTTCTATTCATATTATTTCAAACATACTTAAATCTATTGAACTAGACCGGAGGTCTTCTGCCTGAACTGCATAGGACTTCGCGTCTGCGGCTCGCACGCAAAGTGCTTGCACTCAGACAACAGGACTTGTCGAGATTTCTGGAAAAATACAGCCGCGCAGCATCAAGCTCGTGACATTTAACATCGCATAAGCTTCTCACTTGAAGCCAGTGTCCTCTACACACTTTGAACGCTCTCACTAAACACTAGTCCATCGACCTCCCGTTGCCAAAGCTCGGCATTTTAGGGTTTGGGCTTTTAGGGATTTAGGGTTTAGGGTTTCAAGGTCCTGTGTGCATGACTTCTTCACATGCTGTGCTGGTCATCGTTGTTTTCATCGTCCCAAGGTTCGGTCTTGAGGTAGGAACCTGATTGAGAAACCTTGGGTCTTTATTGGGGTTCCTTATATGAATCCTACTATTTTGGAATTATAGGCCCGGGGTTTCTTAATCAAGTTCCTACATTACAACGAAAAGAGTGGATTGATACCACCGTGACCTTCCATCACCCCTCAAGCTTTATTGGAACGATGCCCCGAAATACCGCAAAGCTAAGCTAAGTGAAAACTGAAGCTCAGAACCTTAAACCCTGAAAACCCTTAAACCCTAAAACCTAAAAGCCCTTGAACCCTACACCCTTAAACTCTTTAACACCTAAATCCCTCAACCCTCCCCCGGGGTGCATCCGACCTCGGGCGCTGAGCGTTTTCGCCTCTTCTTCCGCGCAGCATGTTGGTGGTCCTGCGCAGGTTTGAGGGTTCGGAGTTTCATGTCCCTAACCCTGAATCCTGTAACCCTACATCCCAAACTCTTACCCCTAAATCCTAAACCCCAAACCCCAGTGAAGCCCTAAACCCTAGGGGATTTCGGACTTTGGAGTTTAGGCGTCAGGGGTGAGGACATTAAAAACTACATTTGCAGGCTCCAAGAGAGAGAGAGAGCTCCCAACCCTGCAACCCTCAGTCTCGATACCAGAAGGCTTGCCATAAGGGTCCTATAAGGAGGTAAAATCTATGTAAAAATACTGTGAGCGTACTATAAGGGTAGTATAATAAGGGTAGTATAGAATACTATGAGGGTCACTGGGTTTTCACTGGGGTTTGCATTTAGGGCTTACGGCAACCTTAACGACGTACACACGACTTTCGGACGCGATAGCTGCATCACAGGGGGCCAGGGAATGGGTTCAGAGTTCAGGGTTGACCCTACCCCACCATAAGTAGATCAAACAGTAAGCTTGACAGGGCGTATCTCTCAACCATACACCCTGAACCCTGACCTCTAAGCAGTTCTTGGAGGATCATGGGGCTTAGTAAGTAAGGTTATAAGTACCTTAATTGGTGTTTTAAGTAGTCATAAGTATAGCTACCCTCATTATAACCCCAGTTACTAAGCCCCATGATCCATTAAGTAGACCCTAAACCCTAAACCCCATACATCCCTTCAAGGAACCCTATAGATCCCTTTAAAGAGCCCTTTCAGAACCCTTACTAAGGGATTAAGGCATTTTTGGCTCGCCTGCAAGGCCGCCAGCAGGACGGAAGCAGCCTCGGCCTGCTTTGTAGGTTTACTGATGGGCTCCATAGTAGTCCCTTTTTTGGATTACCTTATAGGGCTTTAAATATGAACCACAAAAAGGAACTACTATGGAGCCTCTGGGTAGGGTTTAAGGTTTCGACTTAGCTTTGTTTTTTGAGCAACCTTTTTGCGCCTTCCGCAGAGGTTTGTAACGAGCAGGTCTTTAAGACCATGTAATGTTGTCGACGACCTGTGTATCGAGGCCTGTTCCCACTATGCTTCTGCTATTCTACCCTTAATTCCAGCCAGGATCTGTACGTCAATCTAACAAACCCTGAACCTCAACACGGCTTCGCTTGCTGCTGGTGCCAAGTATTGCTGGTTTCTAGAGGCTCGGTTTTCCTGGCAGCCACTTATCAACTACAATGCCATGTTTCTGGTATTCAGCTTCTATAAGGATACTTGAAACAGGGGTAAACGGGTTCTACCTAGTATAGTTACTGAACCGACACATTGTGCACCCGACCTAGTTGAATTATTTGCTTCTTTCTAGACTTGGAGCCGTTGTCAAATGCGGACTTGCATGGGGTAGGGTTGAGGATGTAGGAATCCTCGAACAAGTCCGAAACCCAATAAAGCACCCGAAACCCTAAACCTATGCCCACAAGAGCCTGCTCATCCGTGGCTTCTGACTCCTCTCGGGAGTGGCAGTGATAGGGTGCAGGACCACACGGTTTCGGCCCAGGGCTTATCAGTTTTCTATACTATCTGTTGTTTTTGTCTTTGTTTGAGGGTTGTGTTTTAGCATTAATAATTTCAATTCAAGTTTTTAGGTTGTGTTTGCAGGTGTGTTTCAGAGATTCGGCCGAACTATTGTGAAGACACGAGTGCAGAGTGGGATGTACTATGCAGGCCTTAATAATTAGACTAGGGTTTTGGGTATATCATACAATAACTATTATCAGGAACCCCCCCCCCAACAAAAAAAAAAAAATAGTATAGGTAATTATTGAGGCCCCTATAGTACAGAGTGGGATGTATGGAATTGGCAGTCCGGGAGTCCGGATCGAATTTTGCTAAGAGCTTGGCCTTTCAACTTCGAGCGCAGCTCATTGCCCAAAAAGTCGTACAGGCCTGAGCCACAGCGTTACTCCAAAATCCCAAGCCAAAAAAAAACACAAAATCCTGCTCTAAAGCCTAAGCCCTACATAACCCTGAACCCCCAAGCCCAAAACTACTACAGCAGTGCCCGGTGTGTAGTCCCCTGGTTCGCGGCCACTCGAAGGGTCTACTCGAAAGTTTCTGGCTTAAGCCGAGTGAGACCCCCCAGCCCCCACAGAAAGGACGAGGAGGACCCTACAACCGACGGTTTAGGGTTTAGGGTTTAGGGGTTTAGGGTTACTACAACCTAGACTCAAAACCCCTACATCCCAAAGCCTAGGCTACTGAAACTCACCCTGCACATCTCATCTTCCTATACCTGAAAGGAAGAGGAAGACTCCAAATGTAAGCGTAATGTCAACCTCATATTTAGAATCCCCTGCGTAATTGCAGAATCCAAGTTGTGGAACGTAATTAGAAACCCCCCATATCTGCAGAATCGAATTGGCCGCAGCGGAAACTGTTACCAGAATCTTGTTCGTATAGATAGTATAGATGAAAGCTCAAAGGAACTGAGAAGGATTTAAGTGGAGGTCAATGTCTCTGATGAAGATCAGGACTCTTACTACGAAGGCTGGGGTTTACACCCTTGGGGGTTGGGGTTAATATGAAGTGAACATTAAACCCTCACAATCATTTTGCACAGACATGGCGTCCTGGAGTGCCGTAGCTGCCAGCTGCTCCAAGCCCTGAGGGAAGGCTTTGTTTTGATTCAGGATTTAGGGTTTCCTTTGTGGTCGAGGATTTTGGACTGGAACTTAGGTGTAGGTGAAGTCTGGGGTGGCGGGTCTGGGTCAGAAGGGTAGGATGCCCCCTACACCCTAACACTAAACCTTTAAACCCTTACTGTAAACCCTAAACCCTGAGCCCAAGAACCCCAAACCGCTCCTTCAGCGTCTTCGCCGCAACGGGAGAAGCTTTCTGGAGCAGTGGTGGAAGATCGAAGGCGGAGATCTTGCGGCCAAGTCGGCACCTCGCAGCTTAGGGTTTTAAGGGTTTAAGGTTTAGGGCCTGGGGTTTACTTAAGACCTGCCTACAGATTTACAGACCTCAAAGACATAGTCCGCTTTTGTATGTATTGAATCGGTTTTGGGGTTCCGGCTGGTCATCTTCTTGTGGCGGCGTGATGGTCAACATCATATAGGCCACACTGGGGCTCGAATGAAGGTGCACTTTGAGAGTTGCTATGACCAAGGGCCTTAGCAATGTCGGAGCGTGATTAAGAAACCCTGCTAAATCCCAACTACCAAGAAAACTCCGGCGACCCCCGGGGTTCTCGTGATCGAATGCCCTTTTCGTGTAGAGCTCAGCTCTGGAGCTTGAAACATCCGATCCGAGGCACAATGAGAGCAGCAAGCTATGCAACCAGCGCGGTGGCGGCTCAAAACCTTCACAACGAGCAGTCCGGCTTTGGAATGGCTCGAGGGCTGTTTCAGTTGATATTTATGTTGACATTTGCCCCCCTCATTGAAAAAATCCATCCAAGAATCCGCTATTCAAGGAGTATTTCTTCAGGGTATTGGACTCTCTGGGGTGTTCATTCGACAAGTGCTTGTTTGGCTCCCTAAACCCTAAACCCTAAACCCCTAAACCCTAAACCCTAAACCCTAAACCAAGTATGAGAAGGTTTCTGCATGCAATTGCAAACACAGACAAACTCAAACCGCATGCTTGCATGTGCAGCCCTGTCGATGCCAAGCCTAACACCCTAAACAAAAATCAGTAAATCCTAAACCCCAAGCCTGAACCCAACCGAAACTCCGAAAAAACATAGTTGCGTCAGCACCGCAAGGGGGGGTCTGGGTGTACTGGGTGGCATATAGTTCAGTTCGCATAGAACCTAGTGAAGCAAACAGTTGTATCACAATCATTGTCATCTGCACTGGGTGGTTGTCAACATTAGGGTTCCTTTTCGGGTCCTTGTTATAATACGGCACCTAATATCTAGGGTACCGAAAAAGGGATCATAATTTTGACAACCACCCATCTGAGAGACTAGCGCCTCGAAGATCCAAGCGCCACGAGCTTAGAATTTGAACTTTATACCCTGAAACATTCCACCAAAACCTTATGTTTTAGGGTTTAGGGATCAACCGGAAATGTTGAGCACCATAATTTTAAGCCCCTAAATCCGTAGAGCCTTGAACCCTCAAGGCCCTGAACACACAAAGACTTCAAGCCTTACGCCCCGTGCTTAAAGAAAGATCAAAAAGTGAACTCTAAGAAGTGCCTTCCACACGGCTGAAGGTCTCCATGAAAAGCTCTCGTAGTGGTTCGAGGGTCCTTGTACGATAGGTCTTAGGAGGGTTGTGGAGATGTCGAATGTCGGGCTTTGAGGTTCAGGGCTCTCGTTCCCTCCATCCTACTCTATAAGAACCCTCATAGAACCCTTACAGAATCCCTTCTTGTACCCCAAAAAAGGGTTAAAGGTTACCTACTCTACTACTAGGCATCTTTCCATGCTGCGGGAAAAGAGGCCCCCTCGGCTTCGAGACCCAAGAGTAACCTAGGAATATAAAACAGGGGCCCTTTTTTGGATAAAGGGGTTTATACGGGAACCTGAACCCGAAAAAGAGGGAATAAGGGCCGACTCTAGGCCCTCGGCTTGCTGCTAGATGGTTGCCTCTGTGCTTAACTCTCGTATTCGAGACCCCCTGCTCCTCCCACCTCAGCTGAGACTATCCTAACCCTAAACCCTAAACCTCAAACCCTAAATCCTACGCCACAAGACCCAAAATCCTCAACCTTACTGCCCCTCCAACCCCGTTTCCGAAGGTTTCCTCATATTTTCCTTCTTGGAGCCCATGAATCACCCTAAAACTCTGAAGACCCACTTAGACGATATAGAACGCTTGAGAACCCTGATGAAGCCCTTTGAAAACGGTGTAAGAACACACACTAAGCCCGGACAAAGCCATACAATAATGTTGCAGCATCTTCTCAACACCCTCGCAAGAACTCCGAGGTAGCGGGAAAACTCTATAAAACCATCACGCAACTTCTAAACCCTAAACCCCTTAAGCTCTAAAAGCCCTAAACCCCTTGAGCCCTACAGCCCTAGACCCCTTAAGCTCCAAAACCCTAAACCCCTTAGGCCCTAAACCCCTAAACCTCTAAACCCCAAACCCCTACACCCCAACCCCCTTAAGCCCTAAACCCCTTAACCCCCTATAAACCCTTAAGCCCTACAGTAACCCCTGAGACCCCCTCCCCTAAGCTTCCGGCAGCTCCGTTGGCTGCAGGCCGGCAGACAGGTGCCCGAGGAGACGAGGCGCCCAGGAGACGGGCACCTGGCTCTAGTGCTCTTAGGTTTATGATGGGAGGCCAAAAGGGGGGTTTAGGATTCTTGGGGTAGGGATTCCTTAATACGAGCCCTATTATGGGAACCCTAATCCCTACTACTACACCCCCATAGGCTAAAAACCCTTTTGGCCTCCTATGAGTTTAGGGTTTAGGAAGCTTAGGGTTCAGGTTTAGGGTTTAGGGAGTTTAGGGTTGAGGAACTTTTGGGGTTTAGGTTTTGTATTTAGGCTTAGGGTGAAAGCTTAGAAGCCTAGGTTTGGGGTTTAGGAAGTTTGGGGTTTAGGTTTAGAGTGTAGGAAGTTTAGAGGTTTAGGGTTTAGGCTAGTAGGGTTTCAGGGTTTAGGGGTTCAGGGGCTAAGGGCTTCAGGCGTCATATTTTCGGGTTTAGGGTTTGGGTCACATCCCGGGCCCGATATAAACTACCTTCATTAAACCCTTGCATTATCTAATTACTAATTACTAATGACTGCTGTTGAACGGGGAAGAGTCACCCAACCACTACATGACGGCGTCAAGCTCAGCAGGTACAAAACTCAAAAGACTCCTCATCCGACATGTTATCTTCGTCGCTCCTGTTCGTGCTGAACGACCGCATCCGAAAGACAAAGTCTTGCTGGCGTGGGCAGATGGTCGACAGCATGTAACACATCCACGTGCCCATCAACGGCCTGTGCATTCCGTTTCCGGATAGGCTGAGGCAAAAGCGATCCTGGCCGGGGTCAGTTGCCACCTTATTGCTTTCGATAAAGCGGCACCAGGATCGATCGCCAGGCACCGGGTTTGGATCCAGATGCCTCATCACTGGAATGCCCTGCATGGCCAAGTGCTCCACCGGCAAGGCGAAACGCTGAGCTCGGTGAAACCAGGCCGTAAAGGAAAAGCATAGGCTAAATCACAAGCTTAGCCTTGCAGAATACGCCAACTTAAGAAGAGTCTGGAAGGTGAGAAGCTGTGTGCTGAACCACTCGGACGAATAAAGTAGGGTTTGGGCGGTATAGTAGAGTAGTACAGTACCAAGATGTCGGGCTAGTTTAGGGCTCTTCCGAACAAGAATGTCCGAACGAGGTATGAACGGTGTATAGTCATTGTGTAAAATATAAAACTGGGGTAGTATGAGTGCTCTGTGGCATATTGAGGGCATCAAGCTTCAGTGCCGAAACTCTGAAGACAGCCAATCAAAGGGGAAAAGGAGGGACCCTTAATAGGGACACCTACCCTGTAATGGCCTATATAATGGGTATATAATAGCTATATTAAGGGTCTATACCTAGGGGTCCTTATTAAGGGTCCCTCCTTTTACCCTTGGACAATGCAGCAGGCAGACCTGATCTTTCGGCAAGTGCTGGAGGAACAGCTCCCATGCACCTGCGAGACATCTGCTTCCTTGTTACCCAAAGCCTGATTCCTAAACCCTCCTGGGCCGTACCTTACGAGACCCTTGAAAAAACCGGAAAAGGGTAATGTCGGGGACTGAATGATCCAAATGGGGATTTTCAGAATATTGTGCTACGACTGCAAAAAGGGGCATGTGTAGGGACTCAAGGGCATGCGGGTACAATATACTCAGACTTCTATGATATACCCGACAACTCCACTCTCGAGGAAAAGAGACCCTGTACCCCTAGCCCCTAAGCCTAAGCCACATTCAACTGTTAACCCCTAAGCCCTGAACACTTATGGGTGGTTGTCAAAATCATGGTCCCTTTTTGGGTCCTTAATATAATACGGCACCTAACTGCACCTATTATTAAGGGTACCCAGAACGGGACCCTAGTTTTGACAACCACCCTTATAGAACGCTGCAGCGCCCTTCTAGAACCCTGCATGGCACCCTTCGGAGACCCTAAAATAAAAGGCCAGAGAAGGGCAATGGTACCCTGCTAGAGCCCATCATTTACGGCCGTGTAGAGACCTTTATGTAAAGTGGTAGAGAACCCTTGCATAGTAAGAGTAATTGTCATAGCTATAGTTATAGTAATAGTCATAGTAATGGTAATAGTCATAGTAATAGTCATAGTATTAGTAATATTCAGTAATAGTAATAGTAATAGAACCCTTTTAAGTCCCTCTAAACCCTAAACCCTGAAAGCCCTCTAAACCCTGGATCAGCCTCTCAGTTGCTGCGGCGTCGACAGCTGGCTTGCCGCCTTTTCCAGGCCTGGCTAGGGTTTAGCGGTTAAGGCTTCAGGGGTTTAGGGTTTAGGGTTTAGGGTTTCGCGGTCAAGGCTTCAGGGGGTGGGTTCAGGGTCCAGCTTCGAGGTTTAGGGTTTGGGTTCGGGGTTTAGCGTGAGGGGACTGAGCCTGGCACCGGGCCGGAAGTGCCCGTCGTTTGATGATGAGCATTTGCTTTAACAAGGGTTCTCATGAGGTTTTCTGGTTTTACACCCAGTGAGAATCGTAAAACTAAAGTGTTGATGCGATAGGGAAACCGCAAACCCTAAAGCCCTAAACCGTAAAACTAAAGCCCAAACCCTACCTAGACCTAGACCCCCCAACTACCCTCCAATATACCCCGAATCCCATACATTTCAGGGACCATAAAGAACCGATTAAAGGGCCCCTGGAGGGTAACCTTTAACTATACTGAACTTAGAACCCTAGCAAAAATTATAATTTCAGCTGTTTCTTAGGGAGTATAATAACCAAAAATCAAAAATATTTCTAAGTACCCCTAAGTTAACCCTAACCCCTAAACCCTAAGAGGCAAACCCCGAGACCCGATCCCGAAACCCTCGAAAGCTTCAACCCCTATCTTTTAAAGGTTTAGTTGTGTAGGGTTTAGCGTTTCAACTACAGATTCGCATTCCTTCTGTGCGGTTTCTGGAACAATCTAGAGGTTCTAGTAACCTGCACAAGAAATTCAAAACCCTTCAATCCCCAAACAAAGTTGTAGTCTGAAGCCCTAAACCCTGAACCTAAACCCTAAATCCTATTCCTAACCCCTGAACCAAACCCTAAACCCTAGATAGGAGAGTTTTGGGGCTTACGGGTTTAGGGGTTCGGGCTTGGAGAGCGAGTTTGGGGTTATTTAGGGTGTAGCCCTCAAATAAGTAGGGTAACTATAATTATACCCATATTAGGGGACTTATAACCCTACTTGTAAGTCCCCCTGAACCTCCAAGTAGCCCCCACATGAAGCCCCAAACTTTGAGACTGAAGCTATGAAACCTAAGCTCCGCCTTCGAGGAAGGTCGGAGAGTCCACGAGATCGGCTTTGCAATCTTCTCCTGAGAGACGGCCATGCTTGCTGTTGTTGCCATTGCTAGCGATGCGAATGCTGGTGATGACGACGAGAACGATTATGACGTTGTCGTTGCTATTGAGCTGCTATTGATGATAATGATGATGGCCGTTTGGTGTAAGCCGACGACAGTACCCTACATACTAGGAGCCTTATTTATAAGGACCCCCAAAAAAGTACCGTGTTGTGACGGCCCCTCTCAAAGTCAACAAACACGCCAACTGATCTAGCATGATCCACTATATACCCGCATGCATACTTTCGTCGCTGGACATTAAAAAAATCTGCAACCATATCCATATCCATGCACATATATATATATATATGTACAAACTGTCGTTATGTACGTATATGCCACACTTGCATGGGAGTGTCATTCAATGATAAGGGAACTTGGTACAGACTCGAGCTACCAGGATCCTCATCATCAGTACGGCACTGGATGAAGAAATCCCCACATGTTTTGATGCTCATGGGTTGAGCTTCGTTACTATAACAAGAGTATACATTAGGTACTGCCCCTATACAGTAAGAGTCTATAATAAGGCTACTATTAAGGTCCTAACAGATCTATATTATGAATATTATTCAACTATTACTGAGTGGGGGCCGTACCCAAAGTATACATTCCACAATCTGCTTTCCTTGCTTTGGCACCTCAGCCCCTCAGCTCCTGAGGCCAAGGCCCAAAACCACAAACCAAAGCAACCCAAAACCAAGCGACAGACAAAAACTCAATAAACCAACACCTGAACCCGAAATCCTAAACCCTAAACCTCTCTTTCATACCTCATTACACTCTGAAGGAACCACCTCAACCGGCCTTCTTTGAGCAGTGCCTGCACAAGGGCTTCCAAACAGGCAGGCAAGTCCTGGGCTGTTGAACCAAAAGCTTTGGCTGTTGCGTTTTGCGTTAGGATTTGGGTTTTTTCAAGGGCCAACTACGCGGTTTAGGGTTTAGTTTAGTGTTTGAGTTTAGGGTTTCGGGTTGAAGTTTAAAGGCCTTGGGCTTAGGGGTCGTGCATTTAAGGTTTCAGGCTTAGGTGGGGGGTTTAGGGTGTGGGGACTGCAGTATGCAGTTTCACCCGTCTGATCGACGTAGGTTTCACTGATATTTTTGCTGCAAACCCACAAAGTTGGTTTTGTTCAAGAACAAAGACCCGCTCGGAAACTCCCGGTCTCAAGCACCAAGGCAGATATCGGAGCACTAAACCGTAAGCCCCTACCTGGATCCAAACAACCTACCTTTGGGTTCCCTGATATGATTTTTATAAAAGTCCTTAATGAGGTAGGTTGTTTGGGGTTAATGTAAACCCTTAAACCTAAATCCTAAACCCTAAATATTCCTGGTAGCGTTCATCTCTAAGTTTAGGCTTTGGGGTTTAGGGTTTAAGTTTAGGGTTTAGGGTTTCGGGTTAGGGTTTTGGGATCCAGGGTTTAGGGCTTTGATTTTTTTTAAAGTGCAATGGGCTTCTTTCGATTCCGCAGAACGATCTCAGACCTGCCACAAAGGCTTACACTAGGCTTTGAGTTTAGGGGCTGGGGTTTAGGGGTTAGACCCAGGAGCGAGGTCAAGCCTCCCCCCGTAGCTGTCGTTTTACAAAATGTGGAGTGGTGTGAAAGGTTTCTGTCAGGGTGAAGCTCTGCTAAATGGCGCACATAGTTAGGGGCCTACCCGTCGCCCGAAACCCAAACCCCCTAAGCCCTAAAGGCATAAATCCTAAGACCCCGAACCACAAGTCCTAGCCTACCCTTCACCCTAAACCCTAACCCTAAACCCCAAACCCCTATATAAATCCACCCCAAGCAGCTTTGATGCCTACCCTCACCCTAAACCCAAACCCCCTAAGCCCTAAACGCCTGAGTCCGAAATCCCTGTCTCCAAAAGGGTGGTTGTCAAAATTATGGTCCCTTTTTGGGCACCCTAAATAACAGGTGCCGTATTATATAAGGAACCAAAAAAGACCCCCTAATTTTGACAACCATCCAAAAGAAGGCATCTGAGTGGCGGAGATCGCTGCATAGCTCCTGGGACTGCAGGTGCTGTAAAAAGAGTGCCTTTTAAAGGGAACCATAGGGTTCTGTAAAAGAGTCCCTTTTAAAGGGAACCATAGGGTCTGTAAAAAGAGTCCCTTTAAAGGGAACCATAGGGTTCTTTTATAGAGTCCCCTTTATTAAAGGGAGCTAGAGGGTTCGTTTATAGAGTCCCCTTTAAAGGGAACGGTACGGTGTGGTTGCATAATGAGGTCCCCTTGAAAGGGAACTACAGGGTTCTGTACTAGGATCCCCCTCACAAGTATAGGGGGTTTAGGGTTCAAGGGTTTAGAGTTTAGGGTACCTTTTGGCATCCCTAGGTGTTCCGTTAATAGTTAAAGGCTCCAAAGAAATTTGGGTGTGATGCTTTCAAGGGGTTTGGGGGCTTAAAGGATTTCAGGTTGAGAAGGTTTGAGACGGTTTTTCGGACTTTGCGAGGGCTGGGGGAGACCACTCCACCAAACCACCTCCCAAAACACGAATCCCTATACTTAAACCCGAAACACCCCAACTCCACTAACCCCTAAACCTTAAACGCCGGAGCCCCAAAGGCCAGAAACTTATAAAGGGAGAATGCACCGCTCACACAGCCGTTGAACACATCACACATAACAGGGGAACTCTCAAGATCAGGCAAGATACAGTACAACAACCCTAACCCTCCAAAACTCGAAATCCTGAACTAGGACCGCACAACCCTCAACTAAGAAGCCTAAGCTCCACCCCTCCCTGTCAACTAAGAGTCTCAACTTGCCTCAAGCTTCATAGTGTAGTGGCCTTAGAAACTAGAATAGGGTTTGCGGGTAAGTTATAGCTATGGTATAGGTATAGGTATCATATAAGGAATCCTAAGGAATAGCATTGGCAAGCAGATTTCGTCCCCTAAGAACATCCGAAGCCCGATCGGGTCTCCGAAGCAGCGCTGCACCGAATGGCGCGCCAGCGCTCCCGCGCAGCGCCGCCGCCCAAAGGGCCGGCAACCTCGGCACGTCGGGTTCAGGGCTTTGTGGGGCTTTAGCAGGTTTTAGGCCTTAGGGCTTTGAGAGGCTATGGGAAGCTTTTTTGGCTTAGGGGCTTGTGTAGGCTTTAGGCTCTGGGGGCTTTAGAGTTTAGGCCTGGGATGTTCGTTGGGCTTCATGGAAAATATGTAAAGGTTTAGGGTTTAGGGTTTAAGGTTATTATACAAACGGCCCGAGGTATTAGGGGTTCAATAGAAGGAATGAGCAAAAGGGATAGGGGCTCAGGGCCACTTTCGTTGCAGTTGCAAGGTTAGCTTTATACTACTTATTTGTGGTAGGGTTTCGGACTGACAAGTTTAAACGAGGCAGCCTGGAATTAAGCACACAGTACATACGCAGAGCCCAGGACAGGAATAATCCCACGCACATCGTGCGTTTAGAGTGAGGGCTTTCGGAAAACCTATATCCCAAATCCAAAAGCATGGTGCCGCAAGCCTTCTGGGCAAGACACCTGGACTCAAACGGAGCCACATCAAGTGCCAGCAGTTCCTGCCACTGCAGAGAGGTGCATGACTTGAGCTCTGCACTGGCCGGAAAGTTCGGACTGAAAGACGCCTAAGTGGTCCAAGATCCCACGCCCTGGATTCTGAAGCTTCCAAGTTTCATCGTTTAGGGTTTAGCCTTTAGGGCCAGGTTTAGGGTTTCTAAACCCCAGGCCCCTTAACTCTAAACACTGAGCTTTCGGAGGATGCTTGACGTAAGCCTGCTGTGGCCTCCAGGCAGGCCCAGGACAGATCTTCGTGCGGGGCTCCAGTCTGCAGCCGCTTCCTCAGCAGACGTCGGAGCTGGTGATGTTGACGAAAGCACGAATGATAATGATAAGGAACTACTACCAGTAGTAGTACCACAAACGATGAGCCATCATCAAAATACTATTTCCATGAGAACGAATGATAACACGAGTAAGTACGTACGTGAACCAACTCTGATATTTTCATTCGCAAACCTCAGCAGCACCACCCGCACTCTCCTCACCCCAGGCCGTCCTTTTCGATGGCACCACAGCATAAAGGCCCTACCCCCCCCCCCCCCCAACCCCTAAACCCCTAAACCCCTAAACCCCTACACCCCTAAACCCCTAAACCCCTAAACCCCTAAACGCATAAACCCATATACCCCCAAACCAAAGCCTCAAGAACTGCATGCAGATGCCTTTACGCACATTTTCGTCTCAGGGGCTTTTCTAAGTTTTGGGAGTCGTAACCCCGAAGTCGAAAGTCGGCTAAACTCCTAAAGCCTCCAGCAGAGGGAGGGTCTGTCTCCCCAGAGACTCCAATATCCCTTAAATCATCTTAGGGATCCTACTATAATTTAAGGTATATTCCTTAATTAAGTGATATTGGAGTGTCTGGGTCTTCCGAGCCAAGCATCAGGAGCAGAGCCACAGAACCTGGCAAAACTGATTCTGGAGTTGAAGGCTTCTCCAAGGCTACTGCGAGGCTTACCGTAGGGTGTTCTCCGCAGATCCCAAGACAGCTCCACGGCCTTCGGGTGTTTAGAATTTAGGAGTTCAGTTCGAAATCCTGCCAACAGCGCCCGTTCTCCTAAGCGGGGCTTGCAAGTGAGAGACTCCAAGGAAACAGAAACCTCAGCGAACAATTCTGAACCTGATTGCACAGAACAATCTATCCTAAACCCGAAAGCCTAAATCGTAGCACAGACCTTTCAAGGCAATCCCTGGCGTAGGCTGCATCTAGGGTGTAGGCTTTGGGGACGTGCGGCAGTGCACAGAAGCATGCACGGCTGAATTCAGGTCCTTGTATTGGGAACTGAAACTGATCCCATCCTAAGCCCAAGTCTCAAGGAACGCCGGCTCAAAGTAGCCTCTGACCCTTCGAAGAACCTCTAGAGTACCCTGATGGAATGAACCACATAGCCGAAAAAGTGCCCTCACCCCTAATCCTAAACCCTCAACCCTAAATCCTAAACCCCTACACCCTAAACCGCCGGAGGTCCTCCCAAAGCTTTGCTCTGACGCCCACAAGGATCTTCCCGCGGGCGATAGAGGTTGTGGCCTCACTGGTAGTGTGGCTTGGGGTTCTTGGTGTCGGGTTTGGTGATAAGGTAAAAGCCAGAAAGTTGGAATATTATTATCCTAACCCCTTTATGGTAAATTATAGGGTATCCTACCCTGAAACCATATTCCAACTTTCTGGAGTTCCCTTTATGTGGTTTGATAGCTTTAGGAAATACGGAGTTTCGGTTTGGTGGCGTCGGGCTGGCGGTTTTAGGGCTTGCAGGATGTAGATTTTGCTAAACCCTACACCCTAACCTGCAAACCCCACCCTCTAAACCCCAAGCCCTAAACCCCCAAACCCCTAACCCCTAAACCTTAAACCCTAAACCCCACGTGCCCTTGCAAACCAAAGCACGACGCACAACGCGCCAAAGGTCGCCGAAGCTTTGCAGCGCTAGGCGCGGGCATTCGCTGCCTTCGTGGCGTAGGGTCGGCTGGAGCTGCGAGCAGGACTTATCAGCTTGGGGTCTAGGTTTAGGGTTTAGGGTTAGGAGTGGCAGGGTTTAGGGGTGTAGGGGTTCAGGGTTGTCTAGTACTCGTTACACGTTACAGCACCTTCATCGTAGCTACCCTTAGTTACAGTATGTTGCAGTATAGTACGTTCATGGTGACCCTCGTAGTACCTCTTGTAGCAGCACCCGTATAGGAATCCTGATACTACCTTCAAAGTAACCCTTGTAGTACCCGTTTGGTAACCCTGAAAGAAGCCCTTCTCTGTGTCATTACTGCAAGCACGAAGAACAAGAACCATCGTGGTCCACCTTAGGACCAAGGGTGGTTACCGATTCGTACAGCAATCGTTTACACGTCGTACCCGCTAATGGTCAGTATTGTCCGCAGCTTCTCCTGTCACAAGTACTTGCCAGTATTTTGTAGGATTCGGGGTGACATGAACCCTTAACCGGCAGTGTGCACCCCATCCTAAATCGAATGCACCCCACTCCAACAATCCCGAAACCTTTTACAGTAGAGGCCAGAAAGTTGGAACATCATTAGCCTCATGGCCTTAAAGTAGAGTATAGGGAATCCCAGCATGAACCATCCTAAATCTACGTTCCAACTTTCTGGGGTTCACTCGAATACGCTATGGAAGCCAACGAACACCGAGTTAGAAGCTGCCCCCACCCTGTAATAGTGGTATAATAGGTATGTAATAGGGCCCTAATATAATCCTTATCGTCACTATTACAGGGTGGGGGCAGCTTCTAAGAAAATCGATAAAACTCTGACACAGCCGTACAAACGCCGGGGAATCTTCCTGCTCAGGGCCTCAAACAAAACCCCCAAAATCGCTTCCATCAAAACTACTAGTGTAGGGGCCTTAATATTTCGAACGTGGTTTCGGGGCCTCCTTATTGCACTTCCAGCATCATATACATCAAAACTACTACGTAATGTGGGTAGTTGTCAAAATTAGGGTCCCTTTCTGGGTACCCTAAATATTAGGTGCCGTATTATAAATAAAGAGCCCAAAAAGGGACCACCATTTTGACAACCACCCATGTAGGGGCCTTCATATTTCGAAGAGGGCTTCGGGGCCTCGTTGTTGTACTTATAGCATCATATACACCCCGCAAACCCTATTCTAATCATAAAGGCCAGTATACTAGGGCCCAACAGTCCCCTAAACCCTATACCATAACCCCTAAACCCCTAAACCCTAAACCCCAAAGCCCTAAACCCCTAAACCCCTTAACCCCAAAACCCTCAACCCAAAACCCTAAACCTAAACCCTCAACCCAAAACTCTAAACCCCTAAACCCCTAAACCCTCAACCCAAAACCGTAAACCCTACCCCCAAAATCCTAAACCTTAAAACCCTATGCCACCGTCCGACCAGGATGGCAAAGGAAAGGCCTCGCAGCTGAGGCTTCAGGGCCTTCCAGAACCTGAAAAAACTTGGAGGTTCATGGGTAGCTATAAGTAGGGTCCCTTTAAAGGGATCTATAGAAGTTCTATAAGGGTATAGGGTTTAGGGTTCATGGGTAGTTATAAGTAGGGTCCCTTTAAATCTATAGGGATTCTAGAAGGGTATAGGGTTTAGGGTTCATGGGTAGTTATAAGTAGGGTTTTTTGTCCCCTAATATGGGTTATAAGTATAGTTACCCTACTTATAGCCCTATTTAATTAAGAATACCCATGAACCTCCAAGTAGGGCCATGCAGGGCTCCCGACACGCTCTATTGGGTTTAGAGTTTATGTAAGGTTTAGAGTTTAAGGTATAGGGCCGAATTAGGGTTTAGGGTTTAGAGTTTCAAGATTTAGAGTTCAATGTTTAAAGCTCTCGACACGCTCAATTAGGCTGAATAGGACCAATGAGGAACAAGGCAGTTTCAGGTTACAGGAATCGGGGGGAATCAGAAGACCGAGATGGGGGTGTAAGCGTTTCAATTTCACAGTCTGAGTCTGTTGGTCTTTTGCTACAGCCCTCACAATCATAATGAAAGTGCCAAAAATGGCCCTTAAAATCCACACGAGCGTAACGACAGTACCAAAAATCTCAATCTTGACTTTGATCCTGCTTCCCCAAGATGGCAGAGCAGAGATGGCAGAGAGTCTTTCAAACCGTACACCCGCGGAGGTTAGGAATGTTCCGCAGTTAAGTTCTGGGTTATTTAGCTCTGTACGTAATGTCCCCCTGGTTAACGATCCATTGTTCTTTGAGTGAACCCTGGAATCCTGCACCAGGGATCCTGACTAGCTCAGGGTGAAGTTTCTGGGAACCTATGCAGTGATTGGAGTTCCGTGTCGAGGGTGCCTGGTCTCTTTGTCGCAGTGCTCCCTTTGAAGAATGGTATCCGAACGCCCTGGGTCTCTCCCTCGATGACCAGGTATAGCCGTGTAGCCAAACAAAGTGCATAGTTGATCCAGCCAAAACTTCCAAGCTGCCCTTTGCCAGCTGCGCTGATCGTAGGGACCGTGGCTACAAGCTGTACAAACTCTTTTAAACAGTGAGCAAGACGGGGCTTGGCTGTTACCTGAGCAGGAGTCTTATTGCCAGCCTGACCCCATGCTTGGGGCGATCGCGCGAAGATACTCAGTAGTGGTGTGCGCGAAGAATAAAACCTGCGAGTTGCGAGCAATAGTAATTACTACGAATCTTATGGTGAGTTTTGTGGCTGCTACTCTCATGAGTACTGCAGTTCGTACTGCTCTTTTGAGGTAGAGCCCCCCGTCGTCGTGGTCGTAGCAGCAGCAGCAGCAGCAGTAGCAGTCCCAATGGCAGTGAGCAGTAGCAGTGAGTGGCAGTGGCAGTAGCCGTAGCAGAAGTAGTAGTCTTCATCGTCAACCCTAAACCCTAAACCCTAACCTTGCGCCAGGGGGACTGGTCGAAGATCAAAAACTCTTTCGGCGTCCGCTGGGCGCCCGCGGCCGCTTTTTCATCGATACCCTCTGCCTCGCAATGTTTAGGGCTTGAGGGGTTTAGGGTTCAGGGTCTTAGGCTTCTTCAACGTCCGGCAGAGAGAGGTCTTATTGGATTTTGCACGTTTCTATAGCTTTCGGGGGCTGATGGTGCTTTATGGACCCCAGACAGCTCAAGTGTAGGCCCAAGTTCAGGAATATGTCGTAAGTCATAGTAAGCTTCAGAATCCCAATGCGGTCCAAGGCACTGCAGTCTTTAATGGATGCGTCAGGTGTCTGGGATTTTCTGAAGACCTTATGCTACCTTTCTAGAACCAGTAGACACCCTGTTGGGGCTAAATTGACTGCAGAACACCAGCTGGCCGCCTTCCGTTGCCACTCCTTGCGATTCTGCTCCTTCTGCAAAAGAAAGTTTGCGGGTAAGGTATGGGGTTTGAAAGCGCCTTTGCACGGTTGAAGAAGGTGCAACGCACACTACTCATACCATTGTTAGGGCTGATGAGGACAACGATGCTGGCTCAAGCCATCTCGAGCCAAAGGTTGCAGTGCGCAGCCGTCAAGCCCTTAACCCGAAACTCTCAGCAACAGCCCATACCCTAACATGGGACGATTTTCTTAGAATAGGGCTGTGGAGTGCCTTCCATGAGTCCGAAGCTTTCCCTAGTACTCGTCTTGTCTCTCTCGTTATCGGAACTGCTACTACCCGCACTAGCCATAGAAGAAAGCAGACAACAACCACCACTGCGACAAGCACGACGACGACGAACGGCTAAGCCCCCACGTGGGAACGAGCTTTCGTAAGATACGCACGGCTTGCACGGTGACAAAACCATCCCGAAGAAGGACCGTCTTCGCTCTCCTGTAGCCGCTGCCGCCGGAGTCCCAGCACGAAGGCCTGAAGAGAGCGTCGCACAGCTCTTCGAAGAATGAAAAACAGAGCGTCCTCCCTAAACCCGACATCTGCTCTAGTTGGAGGTTCAGGGGTAGTTCTAAGTAGGGTTAGCAGTCCCCTAATATCGGTTATAAGTATAGCCTCTTCAGCCTTCTCTGGACCCAAGAGTAACCTAGGAATAAAAGGGTGCCACTTCTTTGAAAGTGGCCAATAAGGGAACCTGAACCCTACAAAAGGGAATAAGTGCCTACTCTAGGTCCTAGTACATCAGCTCTAAGACTCTACACACCAAGCCCTAAACTCTAAACCATAAATCACATTCTGTGAAGAAGCTCGCCAAGCCGGCATGACGCAAATTACTCCCCTATACTATACTATGGGCCCTTAACCCTGGGATTCCTAAATACCTACTATATACCCTACATAGATTGTTAAGGGTGCCTAGAACTCCCTCAAAAAGGCATAAGCGTCCATATTAGGGGCCCATACTTCTAACCTTAGATCTCGACCACAGGTTCAAGTACTGCTGCCTATGGGATGTGACAAAACCCGAGTATTTGCATATCATCCTGGGTTCTTGACAGTGTCGAAACCACTCCGTGAAATATCTGACCTCGCAGACTTTCATGAAGTCTATGCGAATGCGTCCTCTCCTATACCATGCTCGTGAATGCCACAATGCATGCTGTTTGTGCTGCCCTCGAGCATTTCCACCAAGTTCTCCCTATGCAGACGACCTCGTCTCCAGCGGAACCTCCGAAAAACACCTCCGTTCAACTGCACGGCCTATTGCTTTCACTTTGGGTTCCCTCGCAGGGTTTGTCTATACAAGGCCTCACAAGGTCCCAGAGAACCCCAACCCCCCCCCCCCCCCCCCCCCCAACGCCCCGTTCCAAAAAAAACGCATCGACTTTGACTCAGGTCCTCCAAGAGTGGCGTCAGCAGCTTCGCGAAACGGGCAGAGTCCTACTTGGAGGTTCATGGGTAGTTATAAGTAGGGTCCTTAGTAGGGTAACTATATTTTTGACCCAGATTAGGGGACTTATAACCCAACTTATAACTACCCCTGAAATTCAAAGTACCCGAGGCCTATAGTTTAGGGTTTCCATGAGTCAGACGAAAGGTTTCTGTAAGGTTGCTATCAGAGCAACCCCGATGTCAGATGTGCAGTTCTACTATTCTTCGGGGTTCCGTATTATACGTATAGTATGCTATACCTTGAAACTCTGTTCTAGTTATTAATATTAAGTAAGCCCCTACATTACTTCCATGGATTACCGCAATCCTAAACTCCTAAACTGTGAGCTTTATCGGGGTTCGGGCTGGAGGATCGTGAGTCTTCCGGCCTCTGCTTGCCCGGAGGCACGCTAAGATTCGACATGCGCATGTCCAAGGGCTAAACTTGCAGCCTGACAGTTAAAATTTGATGAACTGGAGTTTTCTGTTGGGGCTTGCGGCTTGGGTATGAGGGCTTCCAGGTCTGAGATGTTCGGGTTAATGAGACTTTGAATAAACCTTTGATCTTTCAAGGCCCAAAGCCCCGAACCCTGAAAAGCCCATGATAGAACTTAAAGTGTGTTGTTCGAACAAGGGGTTGCAGTGGAAGCGGATATGGTGAGCCACTTCTTATTCAGGCCTCTTTCTCAGTACCGCACCGTAATTAAGCATACGCCATAAACCCTAATAGCCCTTAACCTGTGCAGCAGCCGTTCTGCATGTCCTCTGCGAGCCATCGCTGGAGATCTGTGAAAAGTTGTGCCTCCAAGCAAAAGCTTCGTTTCCGGAATTTCGGTTTTGCCAGTTGCACATTTTGGGGCTTCAGGGGTTCAGGGCTTTGCGATTAGCATCACGGGTTGAAGAGGGGCTCACTAAACTAGGGCAGGAGGTTTTCCAGGTATCTGTGCCTCTTTTTGCATAGAGAGCTAAACCCCTAGTACCCAAACCCCTGAGCCCCCCAAACCTTAACCCTGAAACCCGAAAGAGTTTTCGGATTCGTTCATGCGGGTCAACCTACGGCGTAGGGTTTTGGGGTTCCTTTGAATGAAAGATATTCGGCCTGGTCCCGATACAGTTAAAAACCCTTACTACCTTGAAGCAAGGGGTTTAGGATTTAAGGGTTTGTGGGTTTAGTGGTTTAGGGCTGACCTTAACCCTGAATAACCTATATACCGTTCTAGGGTTCCCTATTATGATTTCCTTATATAAGTCCTTAAAAAGGTAGGTTCTTCAGGGTTGAGGGAGGGTTTAGGGCACCCTAAACCAGAAGCCCAAACAGCCTGAGCCCTCAAACTGTAAATAGCTTCGGCCTGGTACGCTTCGGCTTCATGCTTCCGCTTCTTTGGCGGAGCGTCGCCGTTTGGGTCCTACCGCGGCGTTGGGGTTTTGAAGTTTAGGAGTTTGATTAGGGTTTAGGACAATTCAGGGTGTAGAAGGGTTCAGGACAGTTTAGGGTTTAGACGTTTAGGTTTTAGGACAGTATAGGGCTTCGGGTTTGCAGCGGCTCCACGACCCCTTGGTTATTGAGGTGTCCGCTATAGTGGGACTGCTTTTCTACTGGTTTGCAGTGGGGTTGGGTAATTGTGGCTTACAGGGTTCAAGATCTCTCAATGAAGGTTCCTTGACGCAGATCCCTACCAAGATCTCAGGAACACTCTTTCTCATTACTGGAGTAGGCGTCTCCTGGCTTTGGGTTTGGGGATCTCTCCGTGAGGTTTGACTGAATCTTCTGCAATCGCGACTTGGCGAATTCGATTTTGGAGCTGCTTAGGGGGGTCGAGGCTTCTGCTGGCTTCAAGCCTTCGAGTTTCTGAATACGGTTGATTACGACGGCCTGCATCATGAGACGCGGATCTGCGGGGTTCATACTGGGTGTAATAACAGAAGGGCACAGAATGACTGAGTATCCGGCACCCGTGGAGTGAGCAGTGCCAGGCTCTGGCGTAAGGAATTCGGGACGATGGTCCCCAAAACCGGTCCAGTGTAGTTGCCTTTTGGGCTTCTCTAGATGACATTTCAAGGCCCCTTACAGCCGATGATATACAGTATGATATATCCCAGAGCCCTGTTTCAATTATGAAGGCCCCTTTTTGGATCTAGTCTCGATCCTGGCTCAAGGGTGGAGGTCCTTTGGAGAGTGCAGAGCAGGGTAGGGTCTAAGGTTTAAAATGGGTCAGGGGATAGGGTTTAGGCTAGGATATGGGTGCGGGGTTTCCGGCTTGGACCTCAAGGAGTACAGGGTGGCTAAGATTACCAATGCACCTGATGCCTGAATATGAAGCTTCATGAGGACAAAACAAAACTGTTACTCTTTCTGCTCTCGTGTCCTTCTCAGCCAATGAGACCCTATCATACAGACTGCTGATGCCGAAGGTGCGTGATTGCAGGCTGAGGGCTCAGAGGACGCAAGGATCTCAGTGGTTCAAGTCTGGGTTCAGGGTTTCGGTTCAGGGTTTGGGTTTTACGGTATCCGAGAAAAGCCATAACCGTTTAGGCTTTCGGTGTGCTGGTGCTTCTAGACCCCGAAACCCTAAAGTTTGTAGCCCGACATCCTAAAGCCGTAAAGCCCGACATCCAAATCCCAACCAAACGGTAAAGTCCATCTGAAAACTCCAGATGAGCTGGGGTCGGGTTTTGGGTTTCGGGTTCTGGCTTGGGTCATAATCCAGGTGTTTTGAATAGTTAGTGGTATTTCTCATTAACTATTCCAGGCAATCGCCTGCTTCTGTCTAACTGCAGTCCAAAGCCCCTAAGAAAGCCTGGCCTTTTGTGTCTCACCACGCTCCCAGCTGGCGGAGAGGACCTCATCGGCGACGGGTGAAAAACCGCTTCAGCAATCGGACTGTTGTTGCACTCGTCTAAGCCTAAGCACAAAAGGGGTTTTGGTTACAAATGGTTCCGACCCCTATATTCGAAGGCTTTGGCGCGCCGGCCAAAAACCTCAACTCGAGCAGCCTCTACAATTGCAGGCCGACATCCTTAGCTCAGCTCGCATAGGCCTCACAGAACCGTGGCAATGAACCCTCTGTGGAGAGGGCCAAGCAAAATCTACTAAACTACACCCCAAATCCTAAATCCTAAAACTCCTGAACCTCCCAAAACGAGTCTCAAAAGAACCCAAAACCCTAAACCCTAAACCCCAAAACTCCTAAACCTCCCAAAACGAGTCTCAAAAGAACCCAGGGGGCCTCCAAGCCCGGTAGCTGCTCGGGAGCAGCGAAGACGCTGAGGAGCTCGGAGATGGAAGCCTCTGAGGGCTCAGGGTTTCGGGGTTTAGGGTTTAGGGCTTTGGGGTTTAGGGCTTTGGGGTTTAGGGTTTTGGGGTTTAGGGTTTTGGGGTTTAGGGTTTTGGGGTTTAGGGGTTTTGGGGTTCAGGGTTTCAGGGCTTCAGGGCTTCAGGGTTTCAGGGTTTAAGCTTTCAGGGGTTTAGGAGGACCAGGAGGGTGTAGGGGTTTAGGGTTTAGGGTTTCATGGTTTCAGGGTTTCAGGGCTTCAGGGTTTCAGGCTTTAGGCTTTCAGGGGTTAAGGCGGACCACAGGGTGTCGGGGTTTAGGGCTTTGGGGCTCAGGGTTTCAGGGTTTAGGGTTTCGGGGTTTAGGGTTTGACGTTGGGGCATAGGGCTTTATGGGATTTAAATTTTGTGGTGTGGGTTTAGGTTGTTGCACAGGTTTGTACATGATAGGGCTCAGGACACTTTGAGACTTTTTCGGTTAGTTAGGGTGATAAATGCTACTATAGTTATTATTGGTAGTATGATTTCTGTTTTGTTGTTGCATTCTGTTGTTTGTTTGGGTGTGCCTTCTGCATGGTTTGGCGTCCTTCAGGGGGCGTCGTGACGTCGTGGATCAGGCACATGAGAGTTTGTGTTCGCATGCCGGGGTTTCGATTCTTCGGTGTTTGAAGGTTTCCGTACTTTTCTAGGTTGGCCCCTTAAAGCCTCTGAAAAATATTCGTAAATAGGATCCTATGAAGCCCAATAAGGGGAAATATAAAATGTCCCAAAGGCCTACCTAGTTTTTCACTGAGCCTCGAAACTCAAAGCCATGATCTCTGCGTGCTGCCGGAGACACCCGGGGCCTAATCGCGAACCCTTCCTCTGGAAAGTTGCCAGTTGAAAGCCCTGAAACACTGAATCCTAAACTCCTTAAGCTGCAACATAGGTGTCTGTAACACTAGGTCACTAGCAGTTTGATTGATACTCCCTGATCGTCCATATATACATCTATATATGTATGTATATGTATGTATGCATGCATGTATGTATATATATATATATGCTATAATATGGACACACCCAATCCTTCAGGACCCTCTTAGTAGGGTTCCATACGACCTTCTCCCATGTTTCAAACCGCGCATGTCGGCGCAGTTCTTTACGCCGGGGTTCTGTTGTACAGAACGACGTACTCTATTAGGACACGCCAACAGGGATCCTGATCATTTTCAAAACGTACCAACATCCCTGAAACCCTAAGCCCTAAGCCCTAAACCCTAAACCCTAAGCCCTAAACCCCAAGCCCTAAACCATAAAGCTTGAGCCCTAAACATCGATACACACAATGGCCTGAAGCTTTGGATCCATCTCGCCTTCCACAGCCAGGATGCCTCGCGGCTTAGAGGCTCTCTACACTGGCGCCCTATGGAGGATAGGGCTTAGGGGTTTATAGGGGCTTGTAGGTTTTAGGGTTTAGCGACTTCAATCCACCATCCCAATCCGTAGCTCTCAACCTCAAGCCCTAAACCCTCAACAGTCGCATCCCAAAACCTCAAGCCCTATAACCTACACCCCCGAAACACCAGCAGAAACCCCGGACCGAACCACTCGCACCTGAATTCGGAAAACCCCAAGGCCGCATAAACCAGGACCTAGGCCCTCATAGTGAACTTGGAAGAACCCTAAAGAACCCTAGCCCCATGTCAGGTCAATGGTTAGTGGTAGTAGTAGTAGTAGGTGGAAGTAGCAGCAGCAGAAGAGGAGCAGGAGCAGGAGCAGCAACAACCATTACACAATCGCAACAACCGCAGACACAGCAAACACGGAAAAAAGGGTTCCTTCTCGTAGGCAGATAATCACACCAGGAAATCATCATTAGGAGTCATACTGATCATGACTGTAATAGACATGCTCCATTCGAACCCTGAAACGATCACGTGCAAACCTGAATGAGCCCCCCCAGCATCAAAGTAACGTAAGCCACGCCCTAAGCCCTGAACCCCCTAAACCCTTAGCCTAAAACCCTAGACCTTGGGTACGGCCCCACTCAGTAATAGTTGAATAATATTCATAATATAGATCTATAGATATATTAGGACCTTAATAGTAGCCCGATTATGAACTCGGGGGCAGTACCTAACCTAGACCCAAACCCCAAACCCCTAACCCCAAAACCCTACTTGGAATACTTGGAAGGGCAGGGGACTTAGTAAGTAGGTTGTAAGTAGGGTTATAATTGGGGTAACTCCATTTAGGGTACTTATAACTCTACTTATAACCTACTTACCAAGTCCCCTGCCCTTCCAAGTAAGCCCCTAACATGCAAAATTAAATTCCAAGACCCGCGAGGCCTCCCACTGCGGGCAAGGCCTCGACTGCCGATCGGAAGGCCTCACATGCCATGGAAGTCGTATGGGTGGTTGTCAACATTATGGTCCCTTTTTGGGTACTCTAAAAAGTAGGTACCGTATCACAAAAAGGACCCAAATTTTGACAACTATCCATACTCCATACATATATGGGAGCTTCCGAAAAAGAGGGGACCCTTTAAGGGTTCCTTTCAGGGATCTATGAGGGTTCTATAAAGGGTTTAGGGTTTAGAAATATGGGAGTTTCCGAAAATAAGGGACCCTAATATAGTACGTAGCCTAAATTGTATAAGGTATCCCATATTTCGAGCTTCGGGCTTCAGGGTTTAGGGCTTTCGTACTATTTCATATTACTTTACCTTATGTTTTACTATACTATAGTATCTTCTACTACATTATACTATACTCTATATATATATATATGCACAGAATTTTGCTATAGTATACTACGCTATAGTTGTGTTCATGTTACATTATACTGTATCAGATCATGTGATCTTATTCTATCATAATGAATCATACTATACATGGGAGTTTGCGAAAATAGGGGACCCTAATATTGCACCCCTGAATAGTAGGATCCTTATTGTAAGGACGCCCCCCCCCCCCCCCCCCCCAAATCAGGCACCCCTAATTTTCGGACACTCTAAACCCTGAACCCCGTTATAGAACCCTCCTAGATTCCTTTAAGGAAACCCTTGTAGATCCCTTTAAAGGAGCCCCAATGCCCTAATGTATGGCTTTCGAGGTTCGGGCTTAAGGCTGCGGCGGGTTTAGGGGCTTTCAGTTTGGACCGTCGGGTCGAGCTTCGTCTTCCAGTGAACTCCGCCGGCCTGGCCAGGCACCTGGGCGTCACCAGCTTCAGCTTGGTCCGCAGGCACCTTGTTCTGCTTCCACCAACGGCGCGGGGCGTCGTCATTGCCACCACTGGCCGTTGTGGAATCTTGCGGCTTTGGCCAGCCACCACCTGATGGGCTTTCATAGTCGGTGTCTTCTCCTTCCGACCAAAACTCCACGCGCGGCTCTGGTCTCGAGCCACTTGATCCCGCAGGGTGGCCTTCATTCGTTTGCACCCATTCACAAAGTTCGCGCCAATATTTGCAGATTACCTGGGCTGTACTGTAGTTCTGGGACCCCTTAAACTAAATAAATAGTTATGAATATGTAAAGGGCTCGAATTGCTGGCAATAGCGCCAGAACATTGCAGCCCCAGCACTTAGTGCGCTAGATTGCCCTCTGCCATACCGTCGCCGACGTGGCATCGCAGGGCCAGGCGACAACGGTCCCGAACCAGGACGGCTCTACATCAGGGCCGACAGCCGTCAGCAAGACGGCTCCACGAACTACATCGCCACCACGCGACCAATCCGCAGCTGCAGTTCAAGATCCGCAGCGCCATGGGAAAGAGCCACAAGTATACAAAGAACTATGCCAAAGAGGACGAAGGTGCGTGGAAGCACAGAAGCCAAGGCAGTGGCTACCACAAAGACAGAGGCTATGGCTACGAGCAGGGACGTGGATATGGGCATGGCTGGTCCTTATGGCCGGGGGCTTGGAAAGCCTCTCCCAAAGGAAGCCGCCAGGATCGCCACACAGCCTTTCCGCCTTACGACGAGGGATGGAGACAAGCTGGACAGATCATGGAAGTACCGGCCACAGCCACCACGACGACTACGGCCAAGGGAGGTATCGTGAAGGATGTGCAGGCGGCTATCAACGCCGCCAGACGCCTCGAGCAGAAGCTCCTCAAGATGCAGAAGGAAATGTTACAAAAGGGCCAGGCCTGGGAGTCATGGGTGTTAGAGATGAGGTCTACCTATGCCAAAGAATACGACCGCCACCAAACAGAGCAAGCCCGCTTACAGCAGGAGATCCAGGAGCTCGAGCTGCAGACACAGACTGCTTATTTACAGGTGCAGGATTCCGCCCTACAACCGCCTCCCCAAGCCACGCCGCCCCCCCCACCACTCGAGTGGGAGGTCGGCATGGAGGTAGACGAGGAGCTTACAGAGGAGCAGACCCGCAGCGAGCTCAACCGCATATTGGGCAAAGCAAGAACCTCGGAACCCTACTACAGCACCGCGGTCGCCCACAGCGGCGCCTGGAGAAGCTTTGCCACGCCCACCAGCCTCACCGAAGGCCTCCAGCGACGCATATCCTACACCCCCGGACTCTGCCAGCAAAAAGCCTACAGGGCCAGCAGGCCTACTTGGTGCCCTGGATCCAAGGCAGCCGCCTTCGAACAAGGACATGCCCTCCTCTCTTGCTGGCAAGCTCTCCGAGAAGCGCAGGGCATATCGCTCTGCCATGGGCCCATTTGGCTTGCCCCGCAAAGCCGAGAACACCTCCGACGCTACCCTCGATCCCAGTGGCAGCGGAGCCCCGGCGAAGGGGCGAGGCCACGACTACATCAACGTCGACGAGGAAGCATCAGACGAACTCCGCTCTGCATCACCCGGCTTCGGCAACATGGAGTAGCACCAGGCATTAGACAGGGAAGCCAGCCGGTCTTGAATTCTGGTACCTGGATAAGCAGGCTGGAAGGACACCACAGGCTGTGTGCTTCATTGGGGGAAGCACCCAGCCGTGTGGGCCCCTCTCGGCCAATGCCTACGCCAGTTACAGAGTTCAAGTGAAGCTGTCCTTCTTCTGTGGTTTCACAAGTTGTACAGAGCAGGTAGGCCGTCAGACTCGTCAGAAGGCTCTTGCTGCTCAGCACACATGGACTTGTGCCACAGCCCTCCAGTTGGACTTCTACCATTCCCCTCCTACCCTGAGGTCCCACTGACAATCAGTTTCTTCCTTGGATCTCTTTCCCGGGACACACATTCCCAGCCGCAACCTTCGCCGCTTGCATCGCCCTCCTGGTTTTGGGGTCCCTCTGAGGGCAGCGTTTTTGCTTGCGGGGGTTATGTTGGCCAATCCCTTTTGTATCCATCGTTTTGCAGGAGCCTAAGAGGAGTATCGGTGGCTCAGGGACTCCCTCCTGCAGAAGCTCCGGACCCACGGTCTTCAGCTACGGTTACGATTTGCCTGCCCAGCTGCAGCCATGACTTTCCTAGTCCTTCAACTTCCTGCCCTTTTCGCACATCACAGCTTCGGCAGATGTGCCCCTCCCAATACCTGCGTACTCCCGCACGGTACTTTGGCGCGCCTAAGAGACAGATCGGTGGCGCTGGGCTGTCCGCGTTCAAAGTACCTGTGCCGCACGTCACGCTTGCATCTTCTTGCGAGCTACTTGGGATCATCGCTATCCCTGTTGTCTCCTTCTATGCGACTCTGTTGGGCATTTTGTGCATAGCCCTTTGCCACCTCCAGTTACGCAGCATGTGCTATGGTCGTTTTTGCCTGCGTAATCCAATTGTGCGGGCAATCAACAACAGCTTTGCCAAACATACCCTTTGCATAGGGTTAATAGCAACCTCCAAGGATCCTGTTCCGCCTTGGCGACCCCCTAATCCCACACTCAGGGCTCCCACAACAGGTCCATGTAAGACACGGAGATCTGTTGCCGGCTTCTGGGCCTGGCTCTTCCTGTGCCTTGCTAGTCCAGACCAGGTTTGGAGTGCTCCCCCAGACATACTAGGTCCTGCAAGTCCCACCCGTGAGGCAATTGCGGCCTCAAACCTTGCATTTCCTGGGGAACACCCTACACATGTGTCGGCTGCTTCCTGTGCAGCTTTTGCAGTTGCCCGTTTGCCCGACCCTCTACCAGAACCTGTAATACTTGATTTGCCCTATTCTGAAATGCCCAGCATAAGGCAGATCATCGTCTATGTTCCAGATCATACGTCCTTACAGGCGCAGATCAATGCCTCTGAGTGCTTTAGCGTAGAGCAGCTCCTTAAGACCATAGCCGCGCAGCTTGAGAGCCCTCTTCCATCACAGGCATGGTGCCTTGCAGCCGTCTTTCCACAGACAGCGCCCTCTCACGGAGAGGTCGTAGCCTTCCCAAGGTGGACCCAACACTCAGGCACAAGAGTTGCTATCTTGGATTTCTCGGAACATCAGGGTCCTGTTTATGCACAATACGTTTCGGCAAGCCTTACCCTCGATGACCTAGAGCCGTTTGCCAATACACATGCTCCCGCGCCCTGGCTAGCATACATAGCTGACGACTCCCTGCCTGTTCAGCGAAGCCAGTGCTACTCGGTTGTTACCGGCCAGGTCATCAGGTTTGCACTTGCAGAATCGCAGCATAGGGATACGCCTTCCCTGTTTCAGCACGTCCAAGCTTTGCCACCACCCATTGAGTGTCGACCGCCAGATGTGCTTGGACCTGATCCCCGCGCTTGGCTTATGCTCTCCCCCACCGAGAGGCGTTTTCTTTATGTCGATGATAATGACCATGATAATGTCCGGCTCTTCGCCGCAACCAAGCTACATAGAAGAGTTGAACAGACAGGTTTTCAACTTCTCACTCGGCAGGAGTTCTTGAGTGACTTCTTGTATCAAGGATGCCGTGTGCGGGGAGTTATAGCAGCATGGCCACTCGGCACTGAAGATTCCCCTCCTCCCACTTCTCTATGTGTCTTCGTCGACCTGCGCGTTGCTGCTTTGGGACTTAAAGTTCAATACTACCCAATCGGGACACCTGTTCCCGCCCTCTCAGGTGTTGAGCTCGCTCCCCGCCTCCCGGACGGGTACGAAGTTTTCTGTCTGGACTTAGATACTGGCCGCCGTACCAGTCTCGAATCAGGCATGCTTCTTTCCTTCGGTGTCAAGCCCACAGTCCTTACCATGCCCCATAGTGCCGCATCAGTACCCTCAACAGTTCGACCAAGGTCAGGTCCCTCAACAGCGCCAGAGCTTGCTCTAACGCCCGACTGCTCAGGATCCGCATTCTCGATACCCGACGTCCCCGCCACCCTAGAGGCCAGGAACGTTTATTTTCTAATTTTCGTTCCTGATAGGAAACCGGAGGCTCTGCAGTGTGAGATCGACTTTCCTGCCGAGCTTTATGCCACGGGAGACCTGTTGTCTCTTGTACGCGAGCCCAACACAGCTACTATTTACGAACACATGACCGTAGTTGAGCCTCAGCCGGATGCCAAATTTGCCTGTGTCCTCGCCAGGCCGCTCTGGTCAGGAAATCAGGTTCAGTTGTTGATAGACTCCAGGACATGGGACGGCCGACTTTTTACCATCATGAGCGCACCTTGGGTACAGTGGGGTTCCTTTCTCTTACAAGGAGGTTTTGGTTTTCACAGCCTGCCGAACGTCTACGTTAAAGGGATTCGCGCACTGCCAGGGCGGCCATTGACCTTTGAGGATGGTGACCTGGTTACCGTCTTTCCGTCACAGTGCCATATGCCACCCCTACAGACTCTTGCTCATATGCTGTCCCAAGCCCAGACTTGGAGCGAGCAAGCACCTGTCTTCCTTCAGGATAGCAGCGAGACCCTGTACCTCCTGACTGACGGAGTCCCTACTTTCTACCATCTGTGTCACTGGAGGAGCTATCTCCATCGCTATCATCTCCTGAGGCTCCTTCAGATGGTAGGTCCTCTATGTCAGTGCCGGGTGTGTATTCAACAAGGAGCACAGAACAATGTGCGACTTGCAAGTAAGTAGTGTCTCCTGACCTGACGGGGATACCGCCGTGGATGCACACATGATACCCGTCGGGCATATCGGCTTGGAATTCGGCCTCAAGTGCAAGTAGGGGAACCCGCGCACTGTCGAGTATGCGCCAGGTCAGGCCCCGGAGCAATGGGCGCAGATCTAGAAACACTAGGACTTGCGGGCGGCGAGGACGCCCTGGTGGGACTGGCACGCAAAGTAAGGTCTCTGTAGCAAGGACAACTGCTGCACAAGGCCGGCCAAGAATGCTACAGTCTACAATGCGTGGTACACTCAACTTGCAGGAGGTCGTATGTTCTCGGTAGCCGAGTGCCTGTCCAATGGAGGATCTGAGCGCCTCCATGTCCCGGACTCTTGCTCTGTCAACCGGGCTGGTGCCTTCGCCCATCCCGCCGTCTACCTTGCATACCCTGGCCTCTGGCCTTGCCGTTGTGACCCTTGCACTCGTCCTTTATAAGGTCTTGCGCGAACCTATTTCAAGCTCAGCCTACCTCCGCCAGGCACTTGCCTTCTTACGTTTTGATGCAGCCGCACTAGGCCGAGATTGGGGATACCAACCTGCAGAGGACGCCGAATATCTTGCCGAGGAATCCTCTGACGCCTCAACTTCAGAAGCTGAGCATGGGGTTAGGTGGGTCAGCTTCTGTATCCTCACCCATTGCTATCAGCCAGAATATGTTGATGTGGCTGTCCTGTTTCCTTCCACAGTTGGAGAGGCCTGTGAGGCTGTCCGCAATGCACGTGACCCCCTACGAGCATCCCGACATCCCCACCTTCTGCCCGCTACTCCTCAGCCACATCCAGGAGTAGGAGTCCTCATAGCGGGTCCTCCATGGACCACAGCCAAGTGCCCCGTGTGCATCAATGCGAGGCTCTTTGACTCACGCCTCTTTGTTGCCTATGCGCCCCGCTATGTCACAAGACGTGAGCTTTTGATCCTCGCAGACATCCGAGATAACCTTGGGGTTGATGTCTACTTTGGGAATGCTTCTCATCCAGCTAGCAACAACTCCCAGTACCACCTCTTCTCAGGGATAACAGTTACAATACCCCTAGTGTAGACCTGCCTGACTTAGGCCGTCAACTCCTCCATCGTCAAGTTTGGAACGAACTGCACCTGAGGCCCCCACAGCCGGTATCAGATGCCTATTGCCTCGTCCACGGCACTGAGACCATTTTGTTTATCTCGGATTTTGGTAGACCGACCGACTATAAGGTTCAGATAGCTACATGTGTCGACATCCCTAGCAGTAGATTGCAGCTTTTCCCGGCCAAGCCGCGAATACCAGATCTCGCATTGGACGGCGTGCCTTGCCGCACTGCCCTGCTAGTCGTTGATCAACACGACATCCACACACCAAATTGTTGCCCTGTCCTGCTCGACCTGCGAGCTTTCGAAGCGGGACTGCACGCACATTATGCCTTTCGGAGTCAAGTCTTCCTTCCAGCAGTCCTCCAGGAAGCGGCGGAGTGCGCACCGACAGGATGGACACCAAGCTTTGCCGGCAGAGATGCACTTAGGGACTATATCCAGGTAGTGTCAGGACAGGTCATCTCCCTGTATGCGGGGCCTCAGGCCTCATATGCTGCCCTGAGCCTAACTACATACGCCGCATCTTCAGCTGACGCGGCGCCCCCTACTAGTGCACCCGCAAACTCGGTCGCCGAGCGCCAACAAGGCGGATATTCTCATTCTGCCGTTGAGATACCCGCAGACCCCACCACCAATGATGAGGCCGTAGCAGTCGGCAGACCCACACCCCCTAGTCTTACCACTGCAGCCGACTTCTACACAGCCTCTTTCCTCATCTTCACACCGGACTATCAGGCTGAAACGGTCAGCGTCAGGCTGCCTCACGAGGTTACCCCTCACCAAGCTCTAGCCCTAGTTTCAGCCAGCCGACTGCCTCTACACCGCCTGCGGTTTCCCAGACTCATCCCAGCGAGACCACAGACATGCGAAGGCCATGCGGTGATCTTGGCAGCCCCGACGTGGCAGCACTTTGGTGTCAGTGTCCTTGTCGACATGCGGCAACTCAATGGGAGGGTTTTTGCTCTCCGCGTACCGCCTGACCTGCCAGCGACAGACCTTGCACGCATTGCTCAGGTTCCGGATCAATCTCGGGTTTTGCTATTCCTTGGTGACGTACCATGGCCTGCCGACCCAGGCGGAAGATTGCACCTAGCAGAAGGCGATGTCGTCCAATACCTACCGGCCCGACACGCCTTGACTGTCGTTGTTTCCCTTGCAGACATGCTCCGGGACCCTACAGCCTGGGCCCCTCTTCCCCAGCCTCCCCCTACCCCAGATGAGGCCGCCTGGGTCATATCTGACAGTGCTAGTTTTTTGCATCTTGTACCTCCAAGCAGACAGTCCTTCTTAAGGACTGACATTGCTGCGGTTTTAGATTTGCCGCCGGCCTCACTGATCTTCCAAGCAACAGCACAGGCCGTCGCAGACTTTAACCACAAAGGCGTTGCCATACATGAGGTCCTATTCGTCGGGGAGCGCGATGTCTCCACAACACCAGATCCACCGACACCTCGAGGCTTCTTAGACCTGAGGCCCCTGATGCTAGGTTTCTCGTGCTTCCCCATTGCAGGGGACATGCTTCAGCCTGAGACTGTTCTTGACCGTCTCCAGTCAAGATGCCCCAGTGGCTATTGCATTGCCTGCGCTGTCGGCCAGGAGCTGCCCATGCCTCTCAACAGTGCCATCCCAGCCTCTCCGGGCATTACCATAACGGTTGATTTCTTGCCACTCAACTTTTCTGAGACGGACTGGATCCACCTTTACTCTGCTCCATCTCCCTCGCAGGGATCTGGAGGCACGGCTTCTCCTTCGTCGGACACCGAAAATCACGCGTCCGCCAGTCGTCAGCCCGATGCAGGCACCGGTAGCACCGCTTCCTTTTCAGGAGGCCCTCCTACAGGTGGTCTTTCACATGCTGCTCTGCCCATTTTCTGGGCCATTGACAGTCGAGTAGTTAAGTGTCTACAGTTCTACGCCTTCCATTTTAGTCGGCGCACCCTGGAGTACACCTCTATCCTCCTGTTCCTGTTGGCAAGCAGTGATTTGTTCCGCCCAAACGCAGGCTGCGAAGCACATGTCGAACCCCCCCCAGCCCCTCAGGTTCGTACTTCACTACAGCCAGGTCGCAGCCAAAATCCAGTTGTCCTTACCCGGCTCGGTAGCAGTGACCCTGCTGATGCAACGCCCCTGTCTTCATTGCTGACAGGGCTATCACTCTGTCTCCTAGCCAGCCAGCCCCGGAGCCCCGGGCTTACAATCGGCCACAGGCTAGCGAGAGCCCTTTTTGTTGTGACCTTTATTCTTCAGGTCACGCCCGCTGCCAGTATGCAACACTTAGGACATGACCGTCTGCCTCTTGCTAGGCCCTTACCCCTGGGTCCAGCCCAGTGCTCCCGCCTTTCCCACACGGAAGGTCAGTATAGACGACCCATTCCTACTCCCTGCAGGACAGCCCACCCATGGGGTGCAAAGCCGGCAGAGCCTATAGACCTTGACTTTCTCCTAGTCGAAACACAGATAGGCCCCACCCTACTAGAGGAAGCTCTGTCACTCTCAGATGAGCCGCTCTTTGCAGCGTGGACATTGCTTGAGACCCTGCAGGAACATAGTCCAGCGACAGTGCCAGGGACTGTTGATAGCAACGCACCCTGCATTGATCTCGCTGCTCACCTTCCTGTCTCCGCGCACCAGTCCAGCTGCCTCACGTTGGAGCAGCTCTCCTTCCGCATTCGTCTTCATGCGACCCAGCTGCTGATGATTGGACGGACACTGACATTTCCAATGTCCTCCGAAACACATCCATCAGCCTTGATCTGCGTACTGCCTTCGCTAACATCCCGAGCTGGTATGCGCGGCTCCCCAACCCCTGAAGCTCTGGACATATATACGGACGGATCAGCCTCTGTCGCAGCTGATGATGTTAGGCCACGTGCGTGGGCCTTTGCCGTATTTGCTCGCTGCGGACAGGACCTCCTTCTCCTAGGATGTGCAGCCGCGACCTCCGTACCCCCTTCGGTTCCTTTTTACCTTGGGGAGGTCCGTGAAGATGCGCTCACAGCCGAGTTGCTTGCCCTAGCCTGGTCGATCGCCTGGACTGCCCAATCAGGCCGTCGTTTCCACGTGCCAATTCACCTGCACTACGACTCACTTAGTGCCGGAGGTGGAGTTTTCGGCCTATCCAGCCTCCCCACAGGAGGCGTAGAAGCTGCTTACGAGTCGCTAGCAACTCTTGTCGTCATCTTACGACAATATGCTAGTACCCTAGCCTACATGCACCCGCACCATATCAAAAGCCATCAAGGCATCTTGGGCAACGAACTTGCTGACGGCCTAGCCAAAACAGCCCGCAGTCAGGTCATTCCGTATGACCAGAGAGTTCTCCCTACGTGGCCCGCTCAGCTAGCGCGCCATCCACTCAGGGCTTGGGCCTGGGCCTGCGTGACCGGCCAGACGGATATCCCAAGGCCATTCACCTTCGAAGTAGAGGTTGCACGCGCGCAAACCTCGCCTCCAAACATCGATCAAGCGCCAGCCCAAGGCATTAGGCCAGTCCGACTGCCTGAAGCTGATGTTGAGTTTACTCTGAAGGCCATTAGCTTTAATGTCCTTACCCTTAAGGACCCTAAGCTTGACTCACGCAAGCTAGCCCCGTCGGACTTAGGATCCTAGGACGCAAGGGTGTGCTCAAAGCTTCGTTGGCCGCACACCAGCCCCACATACTTGGCCTACAGGAGACCAGACTTGGCATGTCGGAGGTCCAGCCTGACCCCGACTACTTGATCTTCAATTCCCAGGGCGACAGTGCAGGGGTTGGAGGTTGTGCCCTATGGTTATCTCGTAAAAAGCATTACGCGACCGCCACAGGTGTCAAGGTCTTCTTTCAGGCCGAGGACGTGACCGTCCTAAGTTCCTCGCCACGGCACATCACAGCACATGTTTTTACGCACTACCTTCGGCTACATGTACAGGTCGTGCATGCCCCGTCGCTTTCCAACTCTACAGTACCTGCAGTACAGGCCTTCTGGTCCGAACGCAGACGTGAGCTCGCCGAACGCCCGCCGAATACTGACTTCCTCCTCCTATGTGATACTAACGCTAGGGTCGGCAGAGTCTGAAGGCGTTGGTCCTCACAACCCCGACACCGAAAACACTGCAGGCAGCATTTTCCATGAATTTGTCACGGACATCGCTGCCCTGTTGCCATCTACCTTCGAGGCCTACCACACAGGCGAAGGCGGCACATGGCGCACACCCTTCGGTCAATGGTTTCGCCTGGGCCAGATAATTGTGCCACTAGCATGGCGTGACTTCAGTTTGCAATCCTCCGTCCTATACCTCGTCGAGACCTTGCAAAAGAAGGACGACCACGTTCCCGTGTGTCTGCAATGCACTTTCTCACGTTGGCAACCTGCTAAGTCCTACCACAGTAATCAGCGCCGTGCAGTTCGCCCGGAGATCCCACAGACACCAGATGAGCGCGCTGCCGCCCGTGCCGTCCTCGACAGCTATACGCCTACGTCGTGGCTCGTCGGGGTTGACCACCACTACAATGCTCTTGCAGACCATTGGCGCCAGGCCGGACAAAAGCTAGTCACTACTCCAGCAAAGGCTCCGCGGCAACCATTCCTCACGCAGGAGACTCTAGACCGCATTCACTGGCGCACAGCGTTAAGGCAATACTTACGCACAGAGTCCAAAGAATGTAGTCGGCGCCGCTTGCTCATAGCATTTGCGGCCTTTGTACACCTGCACAGGGGAACTTCCTTCAGCCAAGATGCTGTTAGGCGCGCAGAACAATGGCTTCAGGACATCGACATCAGTGAAGCCCGAGCCTTGAGCGCTCTCCACACCTCCACCAAGGACATTCGACGACAAGTCGCGACAGACCGTGCCGCATATCTTGAGTCCCTTGCCACCACTGCTGCTGCACATGACCTAAGGGACCCTGCGTCGCTTTATGGCGCCATTCGCCGGGCCTTTCCCCAGGCACAGTCTGCGCGCCGTCGCACATTGCGTCCCCTTCCCTCGCTTTTGCTGCCTAATGGCCGTGTTGCTGTGAGTACTGCAGAAAGAGCTGAGGGATGGCGTGCCCATTTTGCTGCACAGGAGGCTGGCAGCCTTGTCACCGACGAGGAATACCTCCTGCAAGTTAGAAGGCGTAAGCCCCTAACAGCCTGGCAGCTTGACGTAGCAGCAGTTCCGAGCCTTTGCCAAATCGAAAGCCTCATCAACACCCTGCAAAGGCACAAGGCCGCAGGCCCTGACGGCATAACTGCAGAACTCCTCCGGACAGATGTCATTACTGCTGCGCGTCAATTATTACCAGTACTTACCAAGGCGGCACTACGTGCCACCGAACCCGTTGCCTTCAGAGGAGGGGACTTAATGCTCCTTGCAAAGAAGGCTGCCCATGTCATGGGTTGCGACGGCTTCCGTTCAATCCTGATTTCGTCGGTGCCAGGTAAGGTCTATCACAAGTGCCTCAGGCAGCAACTCATCCCAGCTTTCAAGAGCCACAGACATGCCTTCCACGCAGGCATACTCCCTGGGCAGGGCATAGAGCTCATTTCCATCACCGCCAAAGCATTCTTCTCCCTCTGTAACTCCCGTGGAGGCCATGCCTCGCTGGTATTTTTTGATTTGAAGGCTGCTTTCTATCAAACGATACGCCAGCTTGTCGTCAATACCGCCGACGACGACCAAAGTCTTTTAGCACTCTTTCACCGCATGGCATTGCCCCCAAGTGCATTGGCCGAGCTCAAGGCCAAACTACAAGCAGTCACGGCACTAGAGCACTCCGGAGCTTCTTCCCACACCAGGGCCCTAGTTTCCGATCTGTTCGTAGGCAGTTGGTTTAGGCTCTCCGGTTTTTGCGACCTCACCCTGACACGGCGAGGAACCCGACCTGGCGACCCGACAGCTGACATACTATTTGCCTTTTCAATCGCTGCTTACATGCGCGCAGCGTCGGCAGCTCTGGATGAGGCCGGCATGCTAGCCGACGTCCCCTGTGTTGCGCACCGGCCAGACTTCGTTCCATTCGAAGGGCCAGTGCCGCTAGGATGTCCAGCCTGGGCCGACGACTTCTTCTTCCCTCAAACAGCACCCAGTGCCGAGGAGCTACTTTTGAGATCCAGGAGTGCTGTCAACATTCTGTACACACAGGCTTCAGCTCTGGGCATGACCGTCAAGTTTGGAGTGGATAAGACTGCTCTCCTCCTGCCTGCAGGCACATCCCGTGTGAGTAACCCTCTCATTACCACAGACGCGGACGATCGGCCTGCCATAACGGTCACTGACGCCACCGCCGGGGAAACGGCTCTGCTACCCATCGTGCATGTTTACAAGCACTTGGGAGGCGTCCTAGCTGCGGATGGCAATCCCGCGCCAGATCTCCACTACCGATTCTCCCAGAGCATGTCCATCATTAAACCCCTACGAAGGCGCCTTTTCGGGGCACGGAGATTCGATCTTGGAGTTCGACGCAGTTTACTGCGCGCGCTAGCTGTCTCCCGTTATACGCATACGGCAGCAGCCTTGGTGTTGCCCTCCGCCCTCCACAGGCGACAGTGGGAGAGACAATACCTCTCCCTATATCGCGTCCTCATCGCACGCACTGTTGCTGACGATCAGGCGCACAGCTACACCGTCCTCCTCGCGGCGCAAGCACCTCCCCCCAATCTCGCTATAGCCGCTGCCAGGGCCCAATGCTTGCAGAAGCTTTACCAACAGGGGCCGTTAGAGCTCTTAGCCCTCGTGTACGACCACTGGGCCCTGCACCCCCGTACATCGTGGCTGCATCAATTCAAGGAGGACGTCGAATCTGTGATCGTCTACCTGCCACATCTCCGTGAGCTTCTGCCATACGTTGATCCGGTTCCAGCCCTCTTAGAGGCCTATGCCAGAGATCCGTCTTGGTGGGGACGGCAGATAACGGCATCGACAAAGCAGTTTTTGCTGGATGCCGAAGTGTGGCAAACCACAAGACGCCGTACTCCTAAGGGTGCCCCATCCTTCGTCGACACCGGTGACTTCTCGTGTTATCTGTGCCACAGCAGCTTTCGACTCAGGAAACATTTACATGTGCATCTCGCACGTACACACAGGATCTTCAGTCCCGCCAGACACTTTGCGCTAGGGGAAGTCTGTGTCTCGTGTATGCACGTGTATCCTGATCTACGCCAGGCGCAGCAACACCTCAAGGCTTCACCTGCATGTCTTCAACGGGCTCTATACGTGCACCGCCCGCTCACCGTAGATGAGCTTACGGAGCTCGAGGCACCAATCAAAACAAAACAGCGTCGCCTGAAAGCAGGTGGATGGCGACAGTACCAGGGAACAGGTCCGCCCAAACGTACCCCTGTTGCTTTTGGGCCGCTCGCTCCCACCGCAGACGAGCGCTTGCAAGGACTCGCGGATGAGGAAGATGCCACACTGGATTTGTTGGCCTCCCTTTTCCATCCGCTACCACAACATGTTGTCTGGGTCAGTGACCACCTCGATCAAAAGAGCAAGGAAGGTCCACGGCAGACAGCAGAGTCCTTCTGGCGACATCGTCCAACGTCTCACCCAGAATTCAGCTAGCATTTTTGCGATGCGCTGCCCCGTGCCGTAACACGCGGCCCGCAGCCCGAACATCGGACACCAATCCAATCCAATCCTATGAATATGTAAGGGAAATCAAGCAATGTCCCAAAGTGCCACATCGTCACCTTGCTGATGTCAAAGAAGACACGCCCGTAGCCACTATTGCCAATACTTGCACAGTTGCTACATTCCCGAATCCCAAATCCTAAACCCTAACCTGAACCCCAAACCCCAAAACACCAAACCTCACAACCCGTTCCCGATTCCCGGAGTCTCAGCCTCAAAACCGTAAGCCTAAGACCACCATTTCATCTGCCAATGAAGCCTTCAACCCGTCGTCCCCAGTCTCCTTGGGAATTTGTTGTTCATACAAAGCGCACGAGAATATTAGAACTAGTATTTGTACTATGGTTCTAAGGGGGGTATAGAACCCGCCTTAGGGTTTTGGGTTGAGTCCGAAGCCCAAACCCCGAAACCCCGAGCGTCCAATCCCAAGCCTTGCTCTTCTGAGCCAGTAGAAGTAGAAGCCAGGAACTCATAGTGGGAGTAATGACGGTCATGAAAATAAAAACCATTATCATGGTCATAGTACTGACTATGAGTGCAGAGTTGGCACTGTTAACAATAGCATATCTCCTGGATCCGTTTGAAGGTTTCCGCAAATTCGGAATTCCTTATTTGGGGTCCTTATAATGAGGACTCAAGAAGGCATCCAACACTCACACTGAGTCCAAATCTACGCCCAACACCTGCGTGGAGCAAAGATCAGTTTGCGCCCCCAGGTGCCCGAGCATCAGAATCTCCTAGCAGGTGGTACCCCTTCTGGAATGCTCATGGGACAAAAACCCAAGCCCGCAGCTCTAGCAAACCACTAAAGTAAAAGCCAGAAAGTTGGAATATGATTATCCTAAACCTTTTATAGTAAATTATAAGGTATCCTATCAAGAAACCATATTCCAACTTTCTGGAGTTCCCTGCAACCCTGAACATGAACCCCTACAACTCAGAACCCGAAATTCCCAAAACCCCAACCCGGGGCCTGAACTTAGAGTAGGGTTTTGGGGCCATTATACTATATAGTTATAATAAGGAACCACCAAAATAATGTGGGGAATTGTATATTATACTATATATAATTACAATAAGGAACCACCAAAATAGAGAGGGGAATTGTAAAATATGGACCCTAAAACTCCGCTCAGCGCCTTCTTGGCTGCCGCCCCGGCGAGGCTGCGGCACAGCAACGTGGAAGTCGCGGCCACGGCAGCAGAGGTCCTCGAGGCTTTAGCCTTTAGGGCTTCCTTCGGTCTAGGGTTCAGGATTTAGGGCTTAGGGTTTAGGGCTTAGGTTTTTTTTTTTAACTCCTTTTTCCAGGGGGCGACAGTTTGCTGCATCCTAGGGTTTAGGGCTTAGGGTTTAGGGCTTAGGGTTTAGGTTTTGTTGTTTAGGGCTCTTGGGTTTAGGATTTAGGTTGACGCCTTCAGCGGCTCTGGGGTTTATGTACAAAGTATATAGGCTTTTCGGTATTGTCTTGGGGGTGTTAGGATTTAAGATTTAGATCCCTGCGCACTAGACCGTAAGCCCCACCAGCCAGCTTGGGGGATGCTTTATGCGGATTCATCGAGCTTCATATGCATGCATCCAATTATGGATGTATGCAAAAAAAGATGAACCCCAACGAAAGCTCGAAGCAGCCGCGGATAGCCGCGGACAGGACCAGGATAGCTACTGTGCTTTTCATGGTGTCAACCCATACCAAGGTCACAGCTTCAAACTGCAAACTGCAAAGCCGAATCCCCAAACGGCAAACTAGACTGAAGCAGCGAGAGCCCGAACTTACCACCTGATTATGTAGGGTGTAGGGTTTAGGGTTAGGGCCATAGCCAGAACCCAAACCTGCAGACCCTGTACGAAAGGAAGGAACATCTCCGTGCAGCGGAGGCTCTCTGCGACCGCGTTTGCGTATCGGCTGGCAGCGTCCTTTGTCGAAGGGGTGGGGTGAGGTATTTTGAGGCGACAGGTTTACGACGAACGACCAGTCACCAGCATGGATCCTGAACAATCGGATCCTGAATACATGGATCCCTGTACAGGGGGACTCTTAGCTCGTGGGTGGGAGTCGCTACCCAAACCCGACACCTCCGCCTGTAACTTCCAGTTAGGCAGCGTACTTGGGATCGGGTCTTGCGATGTGCGGGGATGTAGTATAGCACATTGATATGGGAGTTTCCGAACATTAGGGGTACCTTATTTTGGGTCCTCAGAGTAAGGATCCTACTAGTACTATATATCAGGGTACCCTATTTTCGGAAACTTCCATATTCATGTTGGGGGCTGAAAGTCTACTTATTTTGCCGACCCGTAGCCTGGTCTAGCGGCTAGGGGCTTCATACAAAGGTTTCTCCAAGCTTACTACAGTCAAGACCACGGAATGCCGCGGGAGTTCAAGCCCAAACCCTATCTCTGAACCCAAAACCCCTAAACCCAAACCCCTAAACCCTATGAACCCCTAAACTAAAAACCATCCAAAACCCCTAAACCCTAACCCCTAAACCACCCTAAACCACCCTAAGCCTCTAAACCCGAACCCCTATAAACCCCTAAAGTAAAAGCCAGAAAGTTGGAATATGGTTGTCCTAAACCCTTTATGGTAAATTATAAGGTATCCTACCCTGAGACCATATTCCAACTTTCTGGCTTTTACTTTAAGCCACCCTAAACCTCCAAGGCGGCTCCTGAAAAAGAGGCATGGCTTGCTCCGGCGTGGGCCGGAAGGCCAGCGGAGCCCTACGAAGAAGGTGCTCCTGTAGGGGCTTTAGGGTTTAGGGGGTTTAAGGCTTCAGGGCTTTAGGGTTCAGGGGTTTAGTGTTTCAGCGGTTTAGGGTTTAGGGTTTTACGGTTTAGGGTTTTAGGGCTCGGGGTTTAGGCTTTTAGGGTTTCGGGTTTGGGTTGACAAGAAGTAAAATGGCTCTGGACATGTTTGTGGGTCTTATCAGTTTCAGGTTTGCAAGCCTTCAACTTGCTGGAAGGCGTTTGGATGCACTGTTCTCGCACTTTTATACACCTAGAAGCCGAAAATCCTAAAACCTAGTAGGAATCTGAACGGCGCATTCGCGGGATCCTCCCAACTCTTCCCGAGTTGAAACATCCTCGAAACCCGGTTTCTCGACGACTGTAAAACACGTCCGGTGCTCCTAACCACCCTAGACCCGACGCCCACACCTGCTCACCTTTTTCAGCGCACCACACAGACCAAACATGAACACCCGCAACATACCCAAGCTTGCGAACGAGCAGTGGCTACCTGTCGCTGGGTTACCGATGACGGAAATTCGCTGAACACGAACTGAATTGTCATCACGATCACCAGGAAGCTAAACAAGCCGGACAAAAACAATTGCTTAAAGGCTCTGACTATAGTACCCTTACGCTCTGCAGCATCAACACGATGCGGAACAGTATGCAAAGCCCAGCAGTCCTACCCCTCCAAAACTCCGAAAGCAAAAGCAATCTAAACCCTCCCCCAGCGTCCCACCGACCATCTTAAGACAAAGGACACCAGGAAAGCCGGAGCCATCCACCAAGTAACTCCCTTTCTTTCCAGAACCCTAACCCTGGACCCAAAATAAGCCTTTTACCCTAAACCCAAACTAAACCCTATATAAACCTTGAAGGCCTAAAAGTAAAAAGTCACACCGCTCCGTCAGCGGCGCTTCCAGAGCCCCTGCCGCCGCAGCGCGGAGCTGCGTAAACAGCCAGGGCACCTCGGAACCCAGTGAGCTTCGGTAGGTACTGTAGTAGGGTTCCGTTTGGGTTCCGTTTAGGGTACCTTGAAAGGGTTCCTTTAAAGAAGCCCTACTTCAGAGGCTTACCCTACACCCTAACTCCCAAAATCCCTGAGCTTCCCCAGAGGGTCCATTTACAATACCACTATGGAATTAGGTCCCGAGAGACCATCCTTCTTATGGTTTTGAGGGACCTCATTCCATAGTAGCAGTGTATATGGACCTGGGTTTGTTAGGGTACTGTAATAGGGTTCCTTAAAGGGTTCCATAATAACAGGGCTCTATGATAATATAGGGGCCTTAAGAATTAGAACAGGGTTTTGGGGGATGTTATACTGTATAGATTATACTGTAAATATGTTCAGGAGCCCCTATTATAGTATACGTAAGACATCTTCTTTTTACCCGTTCATCAGCAAAAACGTTTTAGGGATGGAGTTTACGGTTTGGGGCCGCGAGATAAGGTCTACCTTAATCGGAATACGAAGTCGTATATAAAGGGCACTATCAAGGGGCTATAAGGGCATCTTGCAAAGCAGATCTTAACGGTTGGGTTTCGGGCTTATGGTCTTCAGGTTTCAGGGCTTGTCGGTGCAATCGAGCATTGTGCTTCTCAGTGCAAGGTATACCCTAAACCCCAAACCGGTGCAACAGGTGGTGCGGAGTCTAGGCGTAGGGGCTTGGTGACTACAGGCCAAGCTTATGCTGTTCGCACTGAGGGGGATGCCTCCCCTGCTCACCGCTCGGCCCAACACCCAAAGCACTGAACCCTGAGCCCCTGCCCCCTCTCGAAAAACAAAAAAACACTTCCCCGATCCCACCCCCAAAACCCAAAACACCTGAACCCCTAAACCCTAAACCACTTATCCCTAAATCCCCCCAAGCCCTCTAAACCCTAAACCCCGAAAACATAAACTCAAACCCTAAACCCCTAAAGGCCTTAAAAACAAACCTCAACCTTACACCCCTATCACCCGCGCCTGCGGCCCCAGGGGGTAGCTGACGGGCACCTGGGCCAAGAGGTCCCGGAGAAGCGCGAGACCTTCCCGGATGCACCAATCCTTTTGTTGGGGCTTTTGGGTTTTAGTAATTTAGGGTTTAGGGTTTACGGTTTGGGGTAGTTTGAGGGTTTACGGCTTATAGCGTTTATAGGGCTTAGGGTTTAGAGTTTGGGGTTTAGGGCTTCCCTGGAGCTCCTTTAATCCTATTGTGACTTTAGGGGCTGAGTACCGAGTTATAGTAGGATTATATAAAGCCCCAAAAGGTTAAAGGTTACCTGCTCCGCTACTAAGTTTTTGTGACTGTTAAGAAATGCGAGCAGCATCAGAAAACCACCACTACAACTACCAACAACAACCACAGCAAGACTAACAATGACAATGAACGACACATATACCCCCCACGCAGATGGGGGTCGGGTAGAATAAACTGTAGTCTAGAATGGTCGCAGAAATATTCTCCTACTCTGGGGGGTCGGTTGTGGTATGCCTAGGTATTGGCACGGCAGCACAGGTTGGTATGGGCAGCACGATCGTGTACCCTCTCTTCCTCTTTCTTGCTCTGTCTCTCTGTCTCTCTCTTTCTCTCGCTCTCTCTCTCTCTTTCTCGGCTGCTGCGCAAATTTGCCCTGTGCACGCTACTCAGGGTCCTTTTGCTCGGCCCGCCCCGTGATCCGTTGCCGACTCTCTAGTGAAACTAGATCTCTGAGCACTGCAACTTGTAAGAGGATGTGCACTTTGTGCTACCTAGGTAGCCCATAGGGAAGTGCAAGAGTCTCCTCCGCCGCCAAGATGAGCAAGCTCCCTATGCTGGCTGATGCAAGTCTAGCTTCCGCTGCTTGTGTGTGGTGTGTGTGTGTGTGTGCTCACTTAGCTGCTTGCCATTCGCTCAGGCCTTTGCCAGGAGCAGGCACGTGCTTGAACAACGTGGCGTACACCGTCCGGCCAAGGCGACACCAGTTTCTGACAGACACGTGCCCATGAACGAAGAACAGAAGAAATGAAACATCACTCGTTACACTACCCGGCCTTTGAAGTGGCTTTTCAAGGAAGTCATTGTTCGATCACAGACCTCCTGCCACTTCACCATGCCTTTGGCACTTCGACGAAGCCGTCGGCATTAGTGATCTGAGCCGATCTCATGGAAAGCGCGCTTCAATCTATCCCTAAAGAGAGGAAGCTTGGTGTTGAGGTTGTTTCGTGCAAAGGTTCTCTCGTTGAAGTGCTCACTAGCCGGAGGTGCTGTGCTCACAAAGGGAGCTTCCTCGCTGATCTCACCAATCTCTGGCAACTTGAACGCCGATTTGCGGATGTTTGCCAGAGCTTGCATCGCGGCCGGGCTCAACTGGACCTGCATCTGCATCCCTACTCGGTGCGCCTGGGTGACCTGCAGCCCGCCTAGCACACAATTCGCAGGCTCAAGAAGCCGCCGATGCAGCGGTCCAGAAGATACGGGGATCGCCATCGGTGGGGAACAACTCACAAGCATGGATGACCTTGGTGCTGTCGGCTGTCGGCAGGCAGAGCCGATGTGCAAGGTTTCCCAGCTCGACCGGTTGCGCCCGCTTTGGTTTGGGCGATGCTGCTCGCGAAAGGCTGCGAAGACAAATGCCCGGGACCACGCCGATCCCTGCCTTCACGGTGGCGCCTTTGACCAAAGGAGGCTTGCATTCTTGCCCTGCACCAGGTTGCACAGCTTCTCTGTGGCATTGAACCACATCGTGGCACGAGACTGGCGAGTTTTGTCGACGGAGTGGATGAGAATTGCAAGCGACTCGTGTTCATTCTTGTTCCAAGAATTCAGATCGGCCCTCTCCTTGTCTAGCCAAGCCACGGGCAACACACCCTCGCGCATCCGGGTGTAACGGGCGAAGTGCCGCGTTGGCCCTGTCAGGTTGGCCCTGTCAGGTTCTGAATCCGTGCCAAGGCAGTCATGTGGCCGGCACCGGCGACTTCTCCCAGATCCAAGGCATCGCTGCCCTTGTCGATTTCAGCCTCGAGGATCTCACTCAAGGTGAGCAGTGGCTTGTCGGGGTCGCATGGGCTTGGCTTGGGCCGCTGCTCACTGCGCCGATGTCGCCGATGCTTCTTCCTCGGGCCCTGTCGCAGTGCCTGACACGGCTGTTTGATTTCACAGGCAGTGAGCTCCGTGGTATCGGGATCCAAGTCGCCCACAGTGGAATGGCAGTCCAATGGGATCCGGAATGAAGAAGCCAATGGAATCACAGCGAACATGGGCACCTTGCATATCCTTCTGCCCTGTCTGATGCTTCGCACGATGACGACGGCGTTTCTGAACCACAGGTGGCGACGGCATAGCAGACCAGTCAGGAGCATGCTGCCTCTTCGGCGGGGACGACTCCATGGCAGACCAGTCCGAAGAAGGCTGTGCCCTCGTGGTCCTCGTGGTGTCATCATCTCTGCACTGTGAGACTTTCCTCGAGGGCCAGAACTGCACTGCAGCATGACACCAAACATCGCTAGTTGAACCCGAACGAGGAACCGCAAAGCTTGGCAAGTGGTCGCTGTATCCACTGACATCCAGCTCGGCAACTCACCACTGGACCTACCAACCACACCGAAGGAAACAGGCCTCCGAAAGGTAAGGAGGAGGCTCAGCCAGATCTGGTCCAGGGTTACAAAGAGGTGAACCATCACAGCAACAAGCCAGTGACAGATGTTGTGTAACTCCAGGCTGCGACCCTTTTGAACCAAGCCCCTCAGCGGCTGTTGGTCGGTGCATTTGCGGGGTGAGCTCCGCAACCGTGGTGCCTGGTATATTCGAGGCTGCTACTCCCGGTTGAGCCCCCCCCCCGGAGCACCCAACCGCAGAAACGGTCGCAGCCTATGCTACGCTGGAACGCCTAGATATACCTAGATGCTCCATGATGCTCCCTTGCCGAACCTCCTCAGGTCCTGCCTGTGATTCGATCTGCTCTTCTTGCTCGACGCCTATGACTCAGCCTGGGGACTCAGCCTGGGACGGGAAGGCTTGGGGGTGTAGTACCCCGATTAACGCAGGTAATGGAGGAGAAAATGGGCGATCTCCCTACACCAGGCTGCAAACCAAAGCCCATCCAGACAGCCTCCAACTCGACCAATGCAGGCTAGGCACGGTCCTGAACCTTCCGGAGCGTGTGGGGGTCGCCTGGTCCGTCTTCGCCCTGGGCCGATCCTTGGATCAGACGCCAAACAAGGATGCAAGAAACCTATGCAGCCTCAGCTAGGTGGCTGCAGCAGACCACAGCCTCCAACTCAACCAATGCGCGGAACGTGTTGAAGCCGGCTTCTATCTGTCTATCACCTGTCAGGGTCCAGGGCACCCTCCGCGAAAGCCTCTTAAACTCCAAGCCTCTCTAAGGTCTCTTACATTTCTCCCTCTCAACATTCGGCGCTCAAAGCTTAGTTGAGTCCTACACCATCTTGGTGTAAGTCGAAATCAACGATAGAAGTGCATCTGGAGCCGTAAAGCGCCAGTATAGTGTGCATGTAGATGGCACGGCTCTCCGACACTGTGCACACATGTGAACTATGATGCCAATCGGAAAGCCTCTTTCGACCCGCCTAATCCAAAATTTACGCGTGTCTTCCATATTACACTGAAACAGCTGTAACCCCAAAATAGTTGCGATGTTGCAACACATTGATTCCTAAGCTGGTTCGGCGTACTCCTCACCATCCAAACCCTCGAAATAAACCCAACACTTCCCTCTGATCCTATGAAAATCCCACCTGCAAGCCCGTGGAAGTCGAAAAGCCTGGATACAGGGCAGGTCACTGCCGCAGGCTGCGAGTTTGAGGTAGTCACCGATCCGGCCTGTAGATGAGGAGGCAGGCTTGACGAGCTGCCATCATCGCGTCTGCATTCCGCACCACCTGTGTGACCTCATTGTCCACCATCAGCCACGCCTCCTCGACTCTGTGGTACGCGATGTTTTGCCCGTCGTGCAGGCTGCCCATGTGGCCCATGTGGACGACGAAAGACGCGAGCGTGTAGCGCCAGAGCTCCGTCGTTTCAAGCAGAAGCGTCCCTTGCGAAGGCGGTACCAGCGGGAGGATAATAGCGTCTCGGATGTTCAAAGGTGCGTTAGCCTTGCGGTTCGCATCCCATCGTCCGTAACACACGGGCACAATGTGAGCAACCATGGGGGGGGTTTGATACTCCTGAT